>JAWZYV010008141.1:0-399027 GCA_038373885.1 Cheiracanthium punctorium | reverse complement strand
CAGTGGCATAGCCAAGGGGCATAGGGAAGTCGCAAGCCCCTCTAATGAGCAATATTTTTTGTCATACAAGAAGTATATTCTTCACTCCCGTATCACACACACAATAAATTTCTGGCTGTGCCACAGATATATACAATTTTTATATATAATATTGTATACATTAAATTTATAAATTTGTTATATAAATGGTATTAAACTAATTATTCTTAGTGAGCACAACTTATGTGCTAGTATAATTGTTATATTTTAATATAATTAATTTTAATTAGGCATTTAGTTTAATGCAAAATGTAAATATAGTGCATAATTAGTTTGCATATTGTTCTCTTTCTTTTATGGATTAGTTTTTGAGGGTTTAAACCAGTTTTTGATGCTTGTCATGTCGAAAAACAGTTTTTGAAGTCAAAAACCCAACCCTGAAATGATGGTATATCACAGGCAAAATGAAACTCAAAGTACGCTGCGAACTACTAGACTAACCACTGAACAAAAAAAAAAAATAATTTGTATTTCCCCCAATTTTCTTAGCTACTTAATATTGAATATAATTCTTGGGCTCAGGTACTGAGCCAATTTTTGTGTTTCTTCACATTAATTTTAAACACATGAAGTTGAGCTTTAAACGTTTCAAAAGCTCTACACTCGCCCCCCCCCCCCAAAAAAAAAAAAAATAGAAATATGTTCCGAGACTAAATTAAAACTTCTGATATAAACTGCGATGAAGATAAACTTCTCTGCTTCTAAGAAGCTGAAATCACTCCCCCCCCAAGCTTCGATATTATATTTTTAGTGTGCACTATATCAAAAATAACTCAGTATTTTTTGTCCACTATAACAATCACAATAAACTTGTACAAGAATATTTCACATAATGTCCGCAACGGCAAATAGATTTACGTTCTCCTTCAAAATATCGCAAACATAGAAATTGCAGACATAAACACCTTTCCCGAAATATTTACACAATTGTAGAAAAAAAAATACTGATTTGATGTGCAGCATATTCCTTGTTGCATCGTCATATAAACAAACAATACATATATCAATATATAAAAAACAATGTAAATGACAGTTAAATAACATAAAAGATGTACCTACATTTTAGAAGATAATTCTATATCCTTTGCCATGACGATCAGCAAAATGTATTCTGAATAAGTTCATGTTCAATGGCGACTCCGACCCTCCGACTTCCCACGTTGTTGATGTTTGGAAATTCCTCCCGCCCAAAGCTTTGCTCCCGCCCGCCAAGAATAACGATTAGTACGCATGCGCGAGTTGAATGTTGTAAACATAATATCATTTCTTTGATATTCCCTGATATTCACCAATGTTGTAAACAGAATATCATTTCTGCGATATTCCCTGATATTCACCAATGTTGTAAACAGAATATCATTTCTGCGATATTCCCTGATATTCACCAATGTTTAAAATAGTACATTGAAATGAGTATATCGCTAAAAAATTGGATTAAATGAAAAAAAAAAAACATTAGGATGTTATTTCTGAATGATAAGGTTATAAAATAATTGAAGAAATTCTCTTAAATGTTTTTAAAAAGGATTACTTTTAATTAATATCTGCCAATATCGGCAGATGTCGTAAATTCAATGTATGACATTCAGAGACTTTCAAAATATTGCCCGATATCGGTGGACATTTGTCAATATCTTTGTGCTACCTGGGTTGTGCGTCGCACAAGGGCGCCTCGGTGCTAGGGGCGCCAAACGGAGGCAAGACAGACAAAAATTTTGTATATGAAGCTAATATTGTTAAGGTGCGATTTTAGTGATTCTGTTTTCACATCACCAAAAGTGGGACTTTAAGTCCCATAAATAATTATTTTTAGCAGGGCCGTAGCTAAATGTTTGGCGGGACTCAGGGGCGACCCGACACGGTAAGCGAGGTAAGCATAGTATCGGGCGCCATATTCGAAGGAACACCATTTCGAACTCAAAAACGGGAGAAGAACTTGATCAAGAGAATAAAACGGGGCGCCTTTTTTACTTTTGCAGGTGGTCGACACGTACCCTAGGGCCACCCTTGGCGACACAAGATCAGCTGGATCACAAAAAGTGTATTTTATGTTTTATTTACTTTTTTTCAAAATAGCACATCTGTAAGAAGAATAGGTAGGATTTTGTTAAGTACAATAATTATGAGGGAATTAAAATTTATTATTGAAGTTGTTCAAAAGGAGTAGTGGAAGGGGGCGCAATTTGGAGTGTTCTGCCAGGGGTGCAAAACCACCTATCTACTCTCCTAGTTTTTATCCCTGAAAAAGACTGTTTTCTATATATTCTCGACCAGTGTCGCAACTGGAGATTGTGTCAAACGGGACAAACCTCAATTTTACACCCTCTTCTTACAATTTTCGTGCTCACGGCGTCCGGGGCATGTGCCCCTTTTGCCATACCTGGATTTGAATACCATTCTCCTTGGAAATTATTCTGCCGAAGACCATGGGCTCATGAGCTTTATTTTAATGAAATGAAGTACTGCACCGTTTTTTTTCTATTGGGGGAGGGGGGTGGAACGAAGTAAAATGTGTGAACTGGAAAGAACACTTTACAAAGAAGGCCTAGAAGGCGCAAACCTGTTAGAGATATAAGTTCATGTATACAAGGCACATTCAAAAATTTACGGACAAGTTTTTTCATGGAACTCCCCAGTCTACCTACCTCAAATTACTGCAAAGATGCTTTCATTACTGGATCACATTACTATAGTTTTACTAATAGTACTGGTCAAGGTTTATGCGATTTCATACAGACATACCTTGATTCACTGAACATCAATATTTTAGATTTAAGGGGCCAAGCCTATGACAACGGTGCAAATATGAAAGGAAAGCATAAAGGACTACAACAAAAACAAAGAAATAAATCCACGGGCTTTTTTAATTCCATGCGCTGCCCATACATTAAACCTGGTTGTTAATGATGCAGACAAAGTAACATTTGAAACAGTAAACTTTTTTAGCGTAATATAAGAACTGTATAATTATTTTTCAAGCTTTGTTAAACGATGGGCTATAATCAAAACATATGTTAGAAATTTAAATTTAAAGCCACTGTCCACAACTAGATGGGAAAGTAGAATAGAAGCAATTAAACCTCTTAAGAATAACCTCAAAGAAATTTACCAAGCTCTTTTAGAGATAGCGGAAGATAACTCCAAAGACATCGAAAGTAGGGTACAAGCAGATAATTTAATAACGAAATTATTTTCATTTAAATTTATTTGTTCAATTAACATATGGTACGAAATTTTAAGCCATATTAATGTAATAAGCAAGATGATGGAAGCTCCCACATATTGCATTCAAACCGTCATACAAAGTCTTGATTCTATTTTACAGTATTTCAAAGAACAACGGAGTGATGAAATGTTTGAAAATTTCATATCGTCTTTAATGAAAATAGCAACTGACCTAAATGTTGAAAGCTCTTTTCCCGAAATTCGAAGAAGAAATAGGAAAAGAATGTTTGAATATGAAGCACCACATGAAACTATTAACGATGGAAAAGAAAATTTTAAAGTGAATTTCTTTTTCACAATTTTAGATACCGCAATTGCATCAATTACAGAAAGGTTCCTATTGATCAAAGAATACAATGACAATTTTAAACTCATTCACAATATAAATAAGCTTAAAGAATTTGAAGATGAAGATTTATTAAATATTTGTCAGAGTTTGCGTCTGTGACAAAAAAAATTCTGAAAGCGATATTGATGTGAAAACCTTGTTTGAAGAACTGAAATTGCTTCAACGATATTAAAGACAATATGACTCCAACTTATGTACTTGATTATTTATATAAGCATGTTTTAACAGAAACCCTTCCAAATGACACTGTGGTACTGAGAATTTATTTGACGCTAACAGAATCTGTAGCCTCAGGGGAAAGAATTTTTTCAAAATTAAAAATAATAAAAAACTATTTATGCTCAACTATGTCTGAAGAACGACTTACAGACTTATCAAAGACTTCGATGGAAAACGAAATTTTGGATAAATTAGATATAAAAAACTTAATTAAGAATTTTGTTGCAATGAAAGCACGAAAAGCAAATATTTAGTTTTAACACCAGTTTTTTATGATATTAGTGAAAAATTTATTTAATTTTAATGTGCTTCTTTTTTAAGTACTTCATAATTTTAATGTGATAGTTAACATGTTACACGTAATGCTACGAATATTTGTTTTTGTTTTCTATTTATTGATAGTATAAGCAAATGTTACTTACGTTATAGGCATATATATGGAAATTTTAGCTATATGAAAATTTAAAACAAATCTTAATTTTAGGAGACGGGGGGGGGGGGCGACCAAAAAGTAGTTGCACAAAGGCGCAATCCAACCTAGGAGCGGCCCTGGAATTATATGCACTTGCGGATAAGTGTAATTATGGTGCACTTCACGATGAATTGTTGAGGGATCGTACAGTTGTTGGTATTAGCGACCAAGCTTTAAGTGAAAAACTACAACTTGATCCTCAGCTTACTTTGCAAACAGACATTGATAAAGTTCGCTTATCGGAATCGATCAAAAGGCAACAGTCAGTATTAATAAGCAATTCATCAATTAATGCTTTAGTTCACAAAAAGAAGCTTGTGGAAAATTCAAATAAAAAGACTTCTCGGGGTAATAAGTTTAATGTAAACACTTCGAAATGCAAATGGTGCAGAAAATCGCCACACGATAAAAAGCATTGCCCCGCCAAGGACTCTTTCTGCAGAAAATGTAAGAAAAAAGGACACTGGGAGAAGGTTTGTTTATCTTCCACTAAGCGAATTAACAAAGTTAATTTTGAAACGGGTTTTATAGGCTTAGTAGGAAATGTACAAGATGTAGATGATTGGGTTATACCAATAAAAATATTAGGAAAATCAGTCAAGTTTAAAATTGATAGTGGTGCGGATCACACTGTAATTCCTTCTCATGTAGCAAAAACTGTGTTGGGAAAAGCTGAAGTTAAATGCACAAACAAGTTAATTTTTGGTCCTGATAGATCTCCTCTGAAACTTATGGGAAAGATAGTTGAGAACATAGAATATAATGGCAAAAATTGTTTGGAAGAAATTTACATCATAGATGATCTTCAGCGATGTTTATTAGGAAAACCAGCCATAAAAATGTTTGGATTGGGTCCTAATATTCTAGGCCATTGTGTGCGTAGCATTAGTAGTTTTGATCCTATCCAGGAATTCCCTACTCTGTTTCAAGGCCTTGGTTTACTAAAAGGTAACTACCACATTGAACTCAGCAATGATGTGAAACCTTATGCTCTCACTTGTCCACGACGGATACCTATACCGTTGTTAGAGCAAACAAGAGAAGAAATAAAAAGAATGCAGGAATTAAATGTAATTCAACCAGTAGAAAAACCAACTGACTAGTGCTCCCCAGCCGTTGTTGTAAGAAAAAAAGATGGAAATGTTAGGATTTGTGTAGATTTGACGGTACGTAATAGAAGTATACGAAGGGAATGGCACCCGTTATCAACTACAGAATACAATTTATCTCTTTTGGCGGGAGCCAAGCTGTTTTCAAAATTAGACGCCAACTCTGGTTTCTGGCAAATACCACTTAATGAAGAATCGTCTTATCTTACTACTTTCATAACACCCTTTGGAAGATTCCGTTTTTTGCGTTTGCCATTCGGGATTTCATCGGATCCAGAACATTTTCAGCGTAAAATGTCGCAGGTTTTGGAAGGTCTTCGAGGTGTCATATGGATGACATCCTTATTTGGGGATCCACTCAAGTGTAGTATTCTTGCTACTACTGCCGTGAAAATTAGTTTAACTAGGTAAAAATTTAGATTACAAATTTAGCAGGCTACCAAAACAGAATTAAGATTTTGTCCATGCGTTGTGACCGTTGGAGTAGATAAATAACCCAATGATCTCAGCCTTGCCTGAAGTGTGTGTTAGAAATGTGGTAAAATAAACACAGAGACATTGCATTAGATCACCAAAATACAAATTTTATTCAACAATAACAGGGGTAAACAACTAGTGGCCTCACGACATCAGTATTTAGAAATAAAAGTAAGTAAAGCACAGCGCTGGGGTATTACAGCAAGTAGTAATGCTCAAAAAACAAAAATATTATAGTGCTTTAATTTCCCATTATTAGCCCTTGTAAATTAAAAAAAATAAAAGTAAAATAAAAAGGGTAATGCATAATTAAAATTGTCATGACAAAAGTAGCTCGATTGGATCCAAAATTTAAGTTAAAAGGCTCTGCTGCAGCATAAAAAAAAATTTATCCTATCAAAAAAAGAAAAGAAAAATTTGGGCAAACAAGTCCCCACCTTCCCCAAGCCACACAAGGCATCTGATGAAAATCCCGCACAAATTCCTTAACTGATACTTGAAACCCCTCTTTTACAATCCAACCGATGAGTTTAAATAGTTACCAAAATAAATAAAAAGGGGAACTTTGCAATTTTTACACCAAAGGGTGCAGCAAAATACATTGATGTGCAGAACAACTCAAACAATTACAGAGATTAGCATAGGCCAAACCAGAATATAAAACAGATTTTATGACACTCCAAAAATTAACTAGGTAAGAAAAAAAAAAAAAAAAACACAGCATCAACAATCATCATTTAACAAAAAAAAAATTAAACATGGCGTTACAGGAAGTTATACCACTGGGTACTACTTGAAGAGAAGAGTCATTTAGCTATTGATTTAAATCCCCCCCCCCCATTAAACGTTACAAGTTCCAAAAAAAAAAGAATAGTTCTAGCTCGGCTTGAAGCATGATGACGCTGATACAGCTTATGGTGGAGAAATAGTAGCATAAGGATGATAGAGAAAAGGAAATCAGAGCGATCTCACCCACGGATCCAATGGCAGGCCTGGTTTCGGTGTTTCAGGGAACTGTCGGTCAGATGCTGGTGGCTCCCGGAGCCGGCATCTTGGTCTCTCCTTGAAAGGGATTCCGGATGGCACAATCAGGCGTCGGAGATTTCGCGATCCACACGGAGCATACTATGAAGCACTAGCGGCTCCTGGTTTGGGGAAGATGATCACAGCGTAGTAGATCGAAACGGGACATCGAAACTGGTAATTGATCTTCGTCGAAAAAAAAAAAAAAACAGGGGGTGGGGGCCTTAAGCCCAATTCACATCAAAAGTGAGAGGAAGCATACTGGCAGTGACGATGACGCATCGGCAAGGTGGCCAAATAGAGGCAGACGGCCAAAAAACCGAACATGTTACAAACGTGGTGGGGCCACTGGGTGCTTATGCACAAAAAAAAAGAGAATAAATTTATACGGTGATCATGGAGTAGCTGGCCCTCTGGCCTACATGCTAGCAATCACATATTGATCTTGTTGTGAGTCACGACTAAAAATGCCGAGTTGGGCCCCTAATGCGTGATGAAACGCCCGATAAGACACGTCCTAGCAGCACACCGTCAGCTCTCAGAATGACGCTTTCCGCCCCATGCTTGAGGAGCATCGAAGAGACGCCGACCGCGGGGACCAATCAGAGCGCGCCATCTCAGCCGGGAAACTTCGAGAACATTCGATTGACGGGGGAAGGAAGAGAGGAAAGAAGAAAATGGCGGCCAGCGACAACTACACGCGGGAAAGAAACGAACTTGGCCGAGAAGAAACGCAGGCAAGAACGGCCATCTTGAAATGGGGAAAAAAAGCTTAATTGATCAAAAAGGCATTAAAAACGTTGTTAAATTTCCTAAAATTTTAGCGGGAGATAGCTAATCGTCCGAGACAACCCTGGGTAAAATTTGGAATAAAAATTAAATTAGAAAAGAGTAAAACTAATTAAAAACCGGACATGAACAAGAGATATTGCAAGAAATGAGTTAGGCTATTGAAGAGAGAGGGAAACTTAATAGTCAGCAGAAAATCGACAGAATTTACAAGATAATTAAATTTACACCTCTGGAGACAGGGCAAGCAACGGCAGAATTAATTTAAAGAAAAGGTCATTATTTCAAAAAAAGGGTAATTAGTAGTAATTTAAAAAGACAAGCTATTGAGTTATAGAAGAAGAGTCATCCAGACCATTATATCTCCTGACAAAAGGTATTTAAATTAAACTTCCAAGTTAATTACAAGCATTAGAGAATAAATAATTAAAGGTTAAAACAATTAAAATAAAAAATTACTGCTTTTGATTTGTAAAAACATTATCCCCCAAAAACAATACAACACAAGAAGAACACGATGAACGTTTAAAAATGACTTTGAATCGTATCAAAGAAACCGGGATAACTCTAAACAAACAAAAATGTTGTTTTTCTGTCAAGTCAATAAAATTCCTTGGACATGTTATTGATGAATCAGTAATACATCCAGACAAAGACAAGATGGAAGCTATAAGAAAATTTAAACGGCCTACAAATAAGACTGAGCTGAAACAACTCCTTGGGATGGTTAATTACTTAGCACGATTTATACCGAAATATTCAGAGACTTTAGCACCTTTGATTTCCCTCTTATTGACAAAGAACGAATTTGTTTGGGATATACCTCAAGAAAATGCACTAATGAAACTTAAAGAGATTTTGTCATCCGAGCCAGTACTCCCAAATTTTGACCCTAACAAGCAATCTATCATAACGGCTGATGCTTCTTCCTATGGTCTAGGAGCAATATTGCACCAAAAACAGGAAAACTCTACTGTTAAGGTAATCGCTTATGCATCGCGCACATTAACACCAACTGAAAAGCGTTACGCCCAAATAGAGAAAGAAGCTCTTGCGCTGACATGGGCATGTGATAAGTTTTGTAACTACTTGATAGGTACCAGGTTTCTTCTAGAAACAGATCACAAACCTCTTGTCCCTATCTTAATGAGAAAATCTCTGGATGATTTAACTCCCTGTCTTCAAAGATTCAAAATGAGATTGATGAGATACTCTTTTGACGTTTTTCACACCCCAGGAAAGAATTTATGTGCAGCGGACGTATTATCAAGAGCACCTCACCAAGAAGAGATTCCCGACCTTGAATTAGAGGAGGAAGTTGAAGCTTTCGTTAATTTGGTAACAGACTCTGTCCCTGTAGCTCCATAAAGAATTTCTCAGTTAAAATTAGAACAAGAGCAAGATTCAACATGCAAAATGTTAACGGTCTATGCTTTACAAGGATGGCCTGAGAAAAATAAAGTAGAACCATCATGTCTACCTTACTGGCCTTTGGGATACAAAATATCCTTACAGAATGGATTACTTATGAGAGGAGCTCGAATAATTGTTCCAGACAAACTACGACAAGAAATTTTAGAGAAAATACATGAAGGTCATATGGGAATAAATAAATGTAGAGCTTTAGCTAACTTTTTCGGTCTATTGGCCTGGTATCAGCAAACAGATAGAGAAACTAGTCCGAGAATGTACATCGTGTATACAGGAAGCTAGAAACCCTTCTGAGCCATTGAAACCAACAAGTTTCCCTCAAAGACCTTGGGAAATAGTAGCTATGGATTTGTTCAAGTTTCATACCGATTGGTATTTGTTAGTGACTGATTACTATTCACGGTATCCAGAAATCGCAAAATTGGACAGACTTACATCCAGCGAAGTGATTTTACATTGCAAGTCAATCTTCGCCAGGCATGAAATACCTGATGTAGTTAGGTCTGATAATGGACGACAGTTTGAAGTAACTAGAACAGCTGAATCTCAACAATTTGCAAAAACATATGGTTTCAAACATGTTACTTCGAGTCCAAAATATCCTCAAAGCAATGGTTTTGTGGAAGCTGCTGTTAAAATTATCAAGCTCAGATTGAAGAAATCGAAAGACTCATATTTAGCACTTCTCAGTTACAGAGCTTCACCTTTAAAAAATGGATACAGCCCAGCTGAGTTACTGATGGGTCGGAGATTACAAACAACATTGCCTGTTCCTTTATCAGCACTTTAACCTAGACTTGTTCAAAAAGAGAAGTTAGAAGAAATCGAGGAAAATCGAATAAAAATCCAAGAAAAATATTATAATCGCAGACATAACTCTCATGAACTGAGACCGATAAATCCAGGGAAAATGTATGGATAACAGATAGGAAGGCTGTTGGCACTGTGGAAAAGAAGTCTGATACACCAAGATCGTATTTGGTTAAAGAAGGTCAACATCTTCTGCAACGAAATAGAAAACATCTAATTCCTAGTGCAAAACTGCAGCCACGTACAGTAGAAGATGATGAAGACGCAGATGCTCTTACTCCAGAAGTTTCACAGAAAAAAGCTGAAACTGAAACACCAAAAACTTCAGGCTCGACTAAGAACACTCGGTATGGAACAGTTGTAAAACCTCCAGATCGACTCAATCTCTAAAAGGGGGAGATGTGACATAATCTACAAATCACACGAGCCCAACGTTATTTGTAGTCTCAACTATAACTTTAGCTAGCAGTTTTTTAGAATGGCTTCATGAGCGGGATATTACTGCTTATGAAGATATTCAATGTTACTTGTATGTGTAGTTGTTACGTATGTGTAGCTGTTACGTATTAAATGTGTCCGTTTGTCTAAAAGTTTTCTAGTGCTCTTTATTTAACTCATTCCAGATTTTTATGCTAATAAAATACGGGTAACAACACAAAGACTACTTTTCATTGATAAATAACATACTAGTCAATAACACTTGATCGACGATGGTTTTAATGGAAATTTGCAACACATCTGTAATCCGGCACTGCGTCATTCCTGGCGATGCCGGATTATCGGTGCTGCACTGTACCAAATCCTATCGTTGCTTCCAGTGTTAAAAGTTCGGCCATACTAAAACCTCCTGTCATGGATCACCGGCCTGTGCCCGTTGTGGTGCCTCTGACCATGACCGTGCCACCTGCTCAGCAGTACAAAATGTGTAAACTGCAAACAGGAACATCCATCCTATTCAAAGTCATGCCCAAAATGGGCATTTATCCTGAAGCCCGTAAAATAGTTGAAAGCCATACCCCTAAACCTGGTTTGTCTTATGCCGCTGTGACAAACTCAACAAAATCCATAGCAATTCAAACCGATTCACCGAAACCAATACCTGTTTCTTCGTCTACTTCAACTCCAATAGCTAAACCTGTTTCTAATAAAAATCAATCTACCATAGCATCACGAAAAAACACAACCAAGAAAAGTGCAAATGCAGGCCGTCCACAAATTAAAAAATCCTCAGCTTACAGGTCAAAATATAATAAATCCAGAATGAAAAACATGCCACTATAATGGCCCATTGATGATACTATCCTCCGCTTGTCTCCATCGGACTCTGACATTACGGACAGTGCAAGGGATGATGATCTCATCCTTAGTACCCTGCTGCAACCTGCCGGGATTAACAGCAAAATATCCATCCTCCCTAACCCAACTTGATAATGGCTGTGCTGCTTTCATGGAACTGCCACGGTTTTGTAAATAAAAGCGACGACCTGAAAACTCTAATCTACAATCATAATTCTATCTGTTTAGCCCTTCAAGAAACCTTTCTCAAAAACAACAGACCTACCAAAATCCGCAATTACAGTCGAGTGCCAAAAATCCGCCGACCTAAAATCCGCAAACGTCCAAAATCCGCACACCTTCTCTGAGGTAAATAATGAAATTTGCAGTTATCAACTAGTGATGAAATTGTTGAAAAGTGTCTTGAATCTAGATAAATATGATTCTGATGATGATGAAAACTTATAATAATAAATAATTATGTGTTAATGATAATAAATTCATAAAAGTTTACAGTTAGGAGAAGAATACTTTAAATTTTTAGGACAGCAAAGCGTGGTAACAAAATAAGAATTAATGATAATTTACCATTTGCAAAAATAAATAAATAAGAGAAGAAAGAAAGAAACTGAAAGTAGAAAAAAATAATACTTTAAAACAAATCACCATAGAACATGCTTTCAAAATTAGAAAAAGGAAATTTTGAAACCATTTGCTTCACTAATCTTCGTGTAATTTTTTCTTTTTTCTCCTGTGCTTTTGTATTTAATGTGAAAATATAAGTGAAATACTTTTGACTGTGTTTTTATTTCATTGTAATTGTATTCAACTTTTTTAAAATCAGAAATGCAATGATTTATCTTTATGGCCCGAAATCTGCCAAATCCTAAAATCTGCCGTAGCCATGGTCCCAAGCTGTGTGGATTTCTGGCTCTCTACTGTATACAATTATTCGCAAAGACTATGAGCATAATGAGAGGGCCTCTGGTGGAGTCGCCCTCCTAATTAATAATGATTATGCATCTCAAACTGTCAATCTCAACACCAATTTGCGAGCAGTTGCCGCACGGATCCATCTTAAACAGCTCACTACTGTACGTAGCATTTATCTACCACCCAATGATACCATCAGCCAAACGTCACTCAATAGTCTTATACAGCAACTTCCCTCTCCTTTCATACTCCTTGGTGACAAGAATGCTCATAGTTCCTTGTAGGGCAGCAGTAACACTAACCATAAACGCCAGCAAATAGAACAGTTGATAACAGACTTCTCTTTATGCCTCATGAATAATGGGGATAATACTTACTTTCATCATTGAATTAAATCATTCCATGCCATAGACCTTACACTTGGTTCACCTTCTCTTTTTTCACTATACAACTTCTCTGTCTCTAAGTACTTGCACAATAGTGACCACTTTCCAATCATTCTCTCCCCTTTATAGCAGAACCCCAACCAAACCTTTCCCATTCCTCGGTACAATCATGACAAAGCAGATTGGCAAACCTTTACCTCCCTGGCTGTGATATCGCCAAACATCCTTGAAGGTGCTATAGATAAGGTCGTTGACACCATTACCTCGTTTATTATTAATGCCGCACATAAAAGTATACCAAAATCGAGCATAAGCCATCGCAGACACATGAGCTATGATGCGAGCCCCCATCCAGATGACTCTTTTTATCTACATTTTATCTTTCTACCATTCACTTTTATCGTTTTAGATTTCATGGATTTTAGCTTTATTTTATACAACACCTTTTTACCTGGAGACAGGCCCGTCGCTAGCGGGTGTGCAGGTTGTGCACCGCACAAAGGTGCCAAGGTAAAGGGGGTGCCGAAACGATTGAAGAAGAGTTTAGCGAAAAATTAACATTTTTGGAGAAAAAAAAAATGGAAAAAATATTTTTTGTTTAAATTTATATTGCAGACACCTAGGAAAGGGCTTTCCCCGTTGAAATGCCCCTCTTCAATGTTTTTGCAAGGTTTCATCTTACAAGTTCTTGTATACAGCACTGCTTTGTTAGCATCCCCCCCCCCTTCCCCCATGCCTTAGGCAAAAACCTTTGAGTTTTCCCAAACTTGCTTTTCAGTGCTATCCACAAGGTGAAATTTACTGATATGTGATACCATACTTACTATGGTGATGATATGGATGATCGTTTTCAGATTCCTTGCCATTCATGGGCGTCTGCCGGAGGTCCTAATGCCCCATTTACATTCAGCCCTTCCCAATTCTCCTCTCGCTGCAGCTTTTTTTCCAGAAAATACTTCTGCGTCAGCTCCAAAAGCAGTGAGTGTTTACATTCAGTTGTACTCGCCTTCTCCTGTATGTAGTTTTCTACTTCCCTCCACCTCTCTTAAAAATCCCCTGAAGGGGTACCGTACCGGGCAAAGAGGTCAGCAAGAAAGGTCATGGCATGAGCAGGACGAGAGAGGTGTTTACAATCCTGTTACTGTCTTTTCTCTCGCTCGCTGCCATGAAAGTGGGCCGAGTGTAAACGAGGGGTGAGTTGTTGCAGAGAGAAGCACTGTTGCATTTGTTGATGGGAGGGGCTCATCTTGGGCTTTCCCGCACTTCAGTAGTAAAATAATACAAAAAAGTTCAGTACACTAATTCACTATATCGACGGCTTGGGGAGAGGCGATCAGTGAGTCCATGATGACAAATACAAATCTGGGAATGGACATGGACCCAAAAGGAGCGCAAAGAGAAATTTTTATATTTGTTTCTAGTCGAAGTTACCTGATACGTAAATGAGTGCTTATACAGAAAGGTAGATCGTGCCCCTTCCTTAGGTGTTTCTGAAGTTAATTTTTTTTGTTCTATACTGAAGTTTGTATTGTTTTAGTACAAGGACAGTCAGTAGTATTTTACAACCTGATAAGAGCATTTGCCTCATATAAACACTAATATAGGCATTCTTGCATGGGTCTCAAAACTTAAAATGCTTTACCAACCTAACAGAAAAGTAACATGAATTGGCATTTAAATGTTAATTATTTTCTAAAATACATAAATACAATCTACTTTATTTGTATTACACATTAATTGAAATCCGAAGTATGGTATCCAAGGGAGGGCGATCTCTCTTTCCCTGAGCACGTTTAAAAATTTGCGGAGTTGCTGAGGAGTTGAACCCATTTTTGAACCTAGTTTTATTCTGTCTGCTCTCCTCATTGAAGAGATGCAATGGAGAAAGCTTCCCTTCTGTAACCAGTGTTGCTTCCCGGCATAGGTCATGAAATGCTCTGTTGGAACCCACACTCAGCAGTTGCAAAATCATTGACAACATTCAAAGACTCATGCTGGGAAGCAACACTGGTCACAGAAGGAGAGAGATATTTTCAATGATGAGAGCAGACAGAATAAACCTGGATTCAAGATTGAAAACGAATTGGGTGGGATGACCCAACAGTGGAAAAATTCTTTGCGATACTTATTTCTCCCCTCCTTCAAGCATTTCTGAATCCACTACTGATAAGCAATTTAACAAGTCGAGCCATATTTAAATAACTTTTGATTCAGGTAGTATTTTACATTACATATTCAAACAGTTCTGCACCCCACCCCAACCCAAAAATAAAAAATAAATAAAGGGTAACATTTTGTTTTATTATGCATTTTTTATAGGTAAAATAAGCTTTTTAAAAATTAGACCAAACTGAAACTGATTTCATTGCTTTAAGGTAAAAGTTTGCTTTAATGTACAAATTGTTTAGGTCAAATAAGCTTTTTCATTAAAATTAGCCCTTTCCACACAATTTTTTTTTAATATTTGTGACTACACTCAAAATTAATATAATTACTATTAACTTTAATTTACTTTTCTCCAATCATATATAGAGTAGTAAATTATTTTCGTCCTTTTTACAACTACACTTTTTATAAAGAAATAAGAAGTAGCATAGGGGGATACAATTGTAAAATAAAATAATAATCAATTTTATTGGCATTTGAATAATTCATTTTAAATACACTTTTTATATATTTGAAACAAACCTATGTATTTAACACTAATTACGCCTTCTCTTGTGTGAACTATGGCAAGAAAGGGTTAAACTGACAGTTTCTGTAGCGTTAAACAAAGGAATTGTTATAATAGGTGATTGAGCAAGATAATTCACAGGATTATTATTATATATATTCGTCATCACACAATCTTGTTAATTGAACAATTTCATTCAAAATTTTAGAGAAATATAATATATTTATATCACAAATAAATATGTTGTCCCATTGGGGTGAAAAAGGAATCTTAAAACATCTCAAAGACTTGCATTTAAAATTAATTGATGATATAGATGGTGAATTTCTTTTCGAGGAACTAATATCGATAAAATGTTTTTCAAATACCACAGTCTCGTTATGAATATAGTTATCACTCCAGTTACAGTCACTTCCGAAGAAAGAAGTTTTTCCAAATTAAAAATTATAAAATTATTTACTATCATAAATGAGCCAAGAATGGGTGCCAAATTTATCAATCATTTCAATAGAATTTCGAGAATTAGATAAAGTAGACATAAGTAATATAATAGAAAGGTTTGCTAGTGCAAAAGCTAGAAAAGTTTCACTATAAATAATACTAGTGCTTCCTTTAAAAAAAATCTCTTAACTAAACCAGCTCATTCCAAGCAATACCAGCCATAATTATCAAATAATTAAATTTGTTATTGTAATTTTAAGTTTTTTACTCTTACGAAGAAATATTTTTACTGTGAATATATTTTTCTGACATGTTAACAAATTTTAGATAGGCAGGCAAAATTTTAGTACTCTTTTAAGGATATTAATTTTAAAAAATAATTTTAGACATTATAATCTGACTTTCGTGGTTTTCTTTGTGCAAACTGTTTTATAATTTTAGAAAGATCTAATTCAACAGTTGACCTAAAACGTTTTTTTCATCAACTTTAAACGATTTTTTAAAAAATATATTATAGAGCTATAATTTTTAATCATACGTATTTCTTTTGTACTATGCTTTTAAACATTTTATTAATGCATTGTCGTGCCTTTGAAAACATTTTGAACAGTGCGCAAATTTTTAAATTCTGTAGTAGAAAAGTGTTTATTTCCTTTTTCGAGTATTTTACATTCAAAACAAAACTCAGAATTTAATTTAAAATACATAAGCCATGTTCTTTTTAAAATTTTTGTTCCATTTTCCTATATTGTTGCAATAAGAGATACTGCACTTTCCATTTGAGTTGTCAATGTGAAAGTTAAATTAATCAGCCCTTTTGAAATGTTTGACTTTTTATTAAAACATCTACTGTTCTTGAAATTAAATTATATAATAACAATCTGCCATTATCTTCTATGCTGAAATCGGTCACTTGAATTTCAAACCTATCTTAAATCTGGATAAACAAAAAGCTTCAATAATCGATGCTTCCAATAATACGGACATTTTTGGAATTATTAATCATGTTAAAGCTTGTCGTTTGTAGTTTTCCTTGTGTTATATTGCTTTATTTATAAACAAACAGTGCACAAATAAAATTAAAATATTTTCATGCTTTTATATAGATTTAAGGATTTCTCATTACTTTTGAATCAATGTCCCGGTGTCTCTGTGTAAATCGGAAACGTTATACCAAAGTGAGCTTTCTGCTAGTTGTGAAACGCATTCACTCGTTAAACATTATAGCAGTGGTCTATAATTATTGTTTAAAAAAATGTACCCCTTTCATCCTTTTTTTGTGAGGGTGTGTGTGTGTGTGTAAAGAACAGGCAATTCCTTGAAGGATACCCCCCCCCAAGTCCGCATTGAACTTGATGAATTCCATATCACTAGAAACTGCAAAAGACTGGTCTAGATGCAAATCTGATCTCCGCACCCATGGTAACTGTTAAATACCTACCACATTGTTTTTGGTTCCATTACTTTAGGAGCACATATAGTTACTGCATGTACTAGGTGAGTTTTTGGAGGTGCCGGATATCCATCGGCTAACCCTACAGTTCTGTAGTATTCTACTTACTACTGCCGTGAAAATTTAGTTTAGTTAGGTAAAAAATTTGATTTTTATTTTTAGCAGGCTACCAAAACAGAATTTTGTCCATTGCGTTGTGACAGTTGGAGTAGAAAAATAACCCAATGATCTCAGCCTTGCCTGAAGTGTGTGTTAGAAATGTGGTAAAATAAACACAGAGACATTGCATTTGATCACCAAAATATAAATTTTATTCAACAATAACAGGGGGAAAACAACTGGTGGCCTCACAACTTCAGCAAAAAGAAATGAAAAGTAAGAAAAACACAGCACAGGGGTTTTACAGCGCGTGGTAGTAATGCTCAAAAAGCTAAAATACTAGAGTGCTTTAATTTCCCATTATAAGCCCTTGTAAATTAAACAAAAAAAAGAAAAAGAATAATTAAAATTGTCATGACAAAAGGAGCTCGATTGGATCCAAAATTTAAGTTAAAGGCCCTGCAGCAGCATAAAAAAAAAATTTATCCGATCAAAAAAAGAAAAGAAAAAATTGGGCAAACAAGTCCCCACCTTCCCCAAGCCTCACAAGGCATCTGATGAAAATCCCGCACTAAATCCCTAACTGTTACTTGAAACCCCACTTTTACAATCCAACAGGTGAGTTTAAATAGTTACCAAAAAAAAAAATAAAAAAGGGGAACTTTGCAATTTTTACACCAAAGGGTGCAGCAAAAAACATTGTTGTACAGAACAACTCAAACAATTACAGTGATTAGCATAGGCCAAACCAGAATTTAACATAGCATCCACATTTATCATTTTAACAAAAGAAAATGAAACATTGTTACTGGAAGTTATACATCAGAATAGCACACAAAGTAGAAAAAAGAAAATTTAGCATTTGATTTTAAAATCCCCCCCCATTAAACGTTTCAAGTACCAAAAAAAGAATAGTTCTAGCACGGCTTGAAGAATGATTGACACTGATCCAGCTTATGGTGGAGAAAAAGAAGCAAGGATGTTAGAAAAAGGAAATCGGTTCGATCTCACCCACGGATCCAATGGCAGGCCTGGTCTCGGTGTTTCAGGGAACTGACGGTCGGTCGCTGTTGGCTCCCGGAGCTGGCATCTTGGTCTCTCCTTGAAAGGGATTCCGGACGGCACAATCAGGCGTCGGAGACTTCGCGAATCACACGGGACATATTAAGAAGCTCTAGCGGCTCCCGGTCTGGGGAAAAAATGATCACTGCATAGTAGATCGTAGTACGAGACGTCGAAACTGGTAGTAGATCTTCCTCGAAACCAAAAAAAAAACAGGGGGTGGGGGCCTTATGCCCAATTCACATCAAAAGTGGCAGTGATGGTGTCGCAACGGCATGGTGGCCAAATCGAGGCAGACCGCCAAAAAAAAAAAAGAATAAATTTATACGGTTATCATTGAATTAAAAAGAAGTTGGCCCTCTGGCCGTGAAACTATCTCTTCACATCTTGTAACACTTCAAAACCGTGCAGTTGGTCTGCCGAGGAGAAAATCAAGAGGCCAGAGCTGATTTCCTTTTTTCTTTACACGTCCTCACAGCTCCCACGCTGGCCTCCGAACTGATGCTTTTCGCCCTCTGCGCGAGGGGCTTCCAAGAGACGCCGACCGCGGGGACCAATCAGTGCGCGTCATCTCAGCCGGGAAACTTCGAGAACATTCGATTTTCGGGGGAAGGAAAAGAGGAACAAAGAAAATGGCGGCCAGCGACTACTACACGCGGGAAAGAAACGAACTTGGCCGAGAAGAAACGCAGGCAAGAACGGCCATCTTGAAATGGGAAAAAAAAGCTTAATTGATCAAAAGGGCATCAAAAACGTTATTAAATTTCCTAAAATTTTTAGCGGGAGATAGCTAATCGTCCGAGACAACCCTGGGTAAAATTTGGAATAAAAAAAATAAATTAGAAGAGAGTAAAATTAATTAAAACCGGACATGAACAAGAGATATTGCAAGAAATGAGTTAGGCTATTGAAGAGAGGGGGAAACTTAATAGTCAGCAGAAAATCGACAGAATTTACCTGATAATTAAAATTACACCTCCGGAGACAGGGCAAACAAAGGCAGAATTAATTTAAAGAAAAGGTAATTATTTAAAAAAAAGTCCCAACAAAAAAAAGGGTAATTAGTAGTAATTTAAAAAGATTAGCTATTGAGTTATAGAAGAAGAGTCATCCAGACCATTATATCTCCTGACAAAAGGTATTTAAATTAAACTTCCAAGTTAATTACAAGTATTAAGAAAATAAATAATTAATGGTTAAAACAATTAAAATAAAAATTACTGCTTTTGATTTGTAAAAAACATTATCCCCCCAAAAACAATACAACAGTTCTGAGCAATGCCGTATATTCTCTACTGAATACTAATACGGCACTTCATATATTTGTTTCAAAAACTGAATATTTATAGGGGTGCCACCTCCCGAGACTCGGTTTAATTATAATATTTTCCAAGTGAATAAGTACACGGAATAGTAAAATGATACTTTAGTTTCGAAGACTGAAATTTTTTTTCTGTAGGGCGCTAAATTGGTATTTGCACAAGGGCGCCTGACACATCCGCGACGGCCCTGCCTGGAGAAACCTTGTTTTTAATGTTTTACACATAGTCTGGTGCAGTATGTCCTTTTTGGACCTTGTGCCATTAAACTTCAACCAACCAAATATGTGGGTCTACTACGCGTGTGTGTAGAGCGGGCTGCTTTGGCAGAAATTTTTCCAATCGAAAAGATTTCTTTTTGCAGAGAAAAACCCCTTACCCCTTTGAATCTTCTTTCACTTTATTTAAAATATTTCAGTGTTTCTTTTATTGGCAGAAAAGCCATAAACTAACTAAATATTTATTTTTATACATTACTTTTTAAACTAATTATTACTTTAATGAGTTAATAAAATCTGTCTGAACTTACCTTTGACCAAACTTTTTTTTACAAAAACTATGAAAAATGGTGATATTATTTCTAGTCCTGCTATACTTAGCAAAATTAACACAAACCCAGTTGGCAAAAGTAATAAGTTGGTAATGTAGTTTATGAAAATATAAATTGGTAGTAAAAACTGACATTTGACTTGGCATTTAAAGGACCTCTAATCCTCCCCCCCCCCTAAAAAAGTCTTAGCAATCATCCAGCTTTTGGGAGCCCGGAACTTGAATCCCCTGTACATTTCTTATTATTACTACATGACATGAATGTAAAAGAATGTTATTTAATTAAAGTAACGAAAATTTATTCTAGCACTTTATGAAATATTTACTGGCCCATTATCCCGAAATAAGTGCTGGCCAGGTAAATTTTAAACAGCACCACGGCGTTAACTTTTTTGTGCATGTTATGGACACATGACCAGTATAGAGATTTCGCCATTACTGGCTCTGCACTAGCACATATGCATTTTTCAGGCACACGTATTTCAGTGACTTTAAGCCGACGGCAGTATACCTTGCTTCTGCTATACGGCACTTTGCCAGCACGACAGGTACCCGGCTGTCATTTTGCGGCAGTAGTGTGTTTGCTGGGTTAACTGTAGACAGCCGAAGGCAGCATTGATGGTTTGACTGATTGGCAGGACCTCCCAGTGAATTATTCCCTGCACATTCCACCACACACTCAATAACACCTTGGGATCAGTGGCGTACACTGTTAAAAATAATCTCAAAATTCAGGATAATTCCAGCCTTAATTTTTAGGAAAAGAACCGCTTTCCTCAAGAAGTGGCAATTTTCCGTTGAACAAAGAAAAATGATTGCAACTTTTGGAAATTTCTTGTGAAAACGGTCAATTTCCATGTTTGGTTTGGTTTGTAAGTTTTGCAAGTAGCTTTTTGAGAAATGGATTTTCATTGGACATCTCAGAAAGGGAAAAAATATTGACACCAAACACATTCTCATCAGTAATTAAAAATTTAACTATAATTAATTACTTTTTTAACGATGAATTCCCTTTCATAACAAAGGGTATTTCAAATCACATTCATAAATGTATAGGACTGGCTAGAAAACAATTTCAGTTATTATTATTATTATTATTTTAAACTGAGAACGAAAAATCAAGGTGTATTTTTTTATATTTTTAGCAACCAATGTACTTCTTTTCTGATTTTCAGTGTTTGCAGCATATCTGTATGGAAATCTAAACTGATATGACAAATAGCTAAAGAGTAAATGTTTTTACTAATTTCATACATTTGTGAAAATCAAAATTAATTTATTGCTAATCCAATAATTTGACTATGTTAATAATAACTGCACAACACTTTGTCACGAATTTGAAATTTTAAATTATGAAGCGCACAAATTCCTCTCCCGCAAAGAAACTATAATAACCTTTACCTCAACCTTTGGCCAAACCACAACCAGTCGCATAGTGTCTAGTGGTTAGAGCAACCGTCTCCCATTCCATAGGCTAAGGGTTCGATCCCAGTGATGGTCGATCTATTTTATTTTGCAGTTTTGGTTAAACGGAAAGTTATAAGTCCAGAAAACAGAAAAATAATAAACAGAACGGACATTTTCTGGCAACTTTGCTGCCAGTCCTTTTTCTGTTAATTTACAGATTCATTTTGAACAGTGTAGCGTAGCTTTTAAAAGCAGGGAAGCAACTTTATAAATTCAAAAATTCATTTTCTTAATACCCTACAGTTATACTGTTTTGTTTAGAGGTAATATACGTACAGTTTTATATACATACATGCACTCATATAATAAAATTATGTGCAGTTATTCAATGTACAATTACTTTTACAATTATCATGCTATCCTATCGTTGCATTAATGCAACGTCATTAGTGATAGCTAAATATTTATTTTTACCATCCTATAGCCTTCATCTTTATGCAAAACCTTGCATGTTTGGGCCTGGGCGGCTCTTTGTTCTTCAGCAATTTGTACTTGACGGTATGTGTTTAACATTTAGTCTATTATAGTTAAACCGTTTAACATTTATACAGAGAAGCTATAGGAAGTTTAAGTATAAATGTAGCATATTGCAAATAAAGAAATATACCAACTATCGATGATGCGTGAAAGCTTATAAAGTATGTACAATTTCTTATGTATTTCAATTTTGTAATTGTAAATAGAACATTGATTTTAAGATTTTTTTAAAAATTTATTTTAACATTTTGTAAAATTTTGTACGTTTTTTTTTACAGAAGGAAAAAGAACAAATTTTAATAAGTTCATTTCAGTCAGTTACTCATTATAAGAGTCTACATGTATTAAATTATGCTAATAGTGCATAGAATTACTGTTGCTTGAAGGGGAAAAAAAAAACAGTGACTTTGGATGCAAATATTCAAAGTTATTCAGACATTTCTAAAAGACATATTTTTAAAAACTATATGTATTATTTTCTGGTCTTTAAATGTCTACGCCATAAAAAGAACAGACATAACTACCCAAAAACAATTTCCTTTTTTTTGAACATAAGTTTACAATTGTTAATAAAGTCCTTCATTTATTTATTTATATTAATCCAGAAACATTTGTTTATATGATTATTATAATGCATACACAATTTTTTCAAAGCAAAAATTGTATTTTAAGAAAAATTAAAAAAGATAAGACATTTCTAAATAACTAAATAATTAGTTTTACAAAATACAAAGATATGTTTGAAAAAAAGATGTGCATTAATTTCTGTACTAAAAGCTTTTATCTATCGTTTATTTCAAGTGTTTAAAAGCCGAAACTGTAATAAAAGGCATCACTTCCAGAATAAGTCTGAAAAAAAATCCCAGTAAATTTTCCTCTGTATGCACCGTCAGTGAAAATTCCACATTGCGCATCCCCATTTTCTCTTTTCTTTTTCTTTCCAGGCAAGCTGCACTTCTTTAATTGGTGAATAGCTGTGGAAGCAATTGAACCTATCGCATTTTCCCTTCTTCGACTGCCCTTTTCTATAGAAAAACGGGAAGAAGTGGAAGATGGGATATATATTGCTTCCAGCGAGTGTGACTGTTGCGCTGTCCTCAAACTAAACTTTCTGTTTCCTCGCAATTTTCTCTAGTGGGCGAAGCGCTTTTAAACTTAACTTTAAGTTGGTTAGAAATATTTTTTGATACACAAAAAACAATTGACAGTAAAAAGTATGTTAAATTTTGGAAGGGAAGTAATACTTCCATTACATCCATGGACGTTACGCCCCTGCTTGGGATGAAGTTCAGTTTTCGAAGTTGGTGCAGGCAGGTCGGAAGGGCGACACACAGTCCTACGATGCTTTACGTTATGGTACATAAACCACTTCTCATCTCCTGTTACAATTCTTGTCAAGAATGGTTCATTTTTGTACTGGGAAAACAATGTAACACAGGTAGCAAATTCGATCATCCTGTTGATTAGCTGTCAGGTTATGTGGAACCCAACGATCCAACTTATGATATAACCCAACTTAACCAGCTGTCTCTCGATCATTGTCCGATGCATGTTGAAAGTCTCAGCTAATTCTTGCATGGCTGGGTTCAGGTTTTTCCTTATGGCTTTGTCAATATCGTCCTCTTCAATGTGTGGCCATCCACTCCTAGCCTGACATTGGCAGCTTCTGTCTCCTTCCCTTATTTTACAAAACCATCGAAGACAAGTGCTTTTGTCTAATGCATCCTTCCCATAAACTTGACAAACACTGCGACATGCTGTGGCTGCCGTACTTTTTTTTATCAAACTCGTATATCAAACAATGTCTTATATGCTCCTTCTTGCTTTCCATGTTACACCCTCTGACATGGGTGCCGGCAGAATATTTCCCAGGGGGGGGGGGGGGGCGGCAAAGACTACTTCAACGTATGGTTACCATGTTGGAAAGAGCAAAAAAGCAAGGGAAAACACTGCATACAAAAATCCACGGGGGGAGGCATTGCCCCCGCCTTGCCCTATGCTGCCGTGCCCATGCCCTCTGATATATTTTTTGAAATGATTAACTTTGTGAGACGATGCATTTATATGTGAGGCATCTGCACGTTTGATTGGCTGATGATTTACGCCATTACAATGTCGTGTGACGTCAATTCCATTGCAAATTTGCATATTCAAAAACAGGTAGAACTTTCGCATTCACCCAATATATGGTTTTTTATTATTTATAAGTTGAGATTAAGTGATGCATTTTTATTTTATTGATTATATCTAATTGTATTTAGGGAACCAAGAAAAAAGTGCCCAGGACTCTGGATTAGATATAAGTGGTGACAGGTACTTTCTTATAAATTCATATATTTATGTTTTTGTATTTTTCATTATAAGTTATTTTATTTTTATTTATGTATATTGGTTTTAATTTTTCATAGTAACTCATTAAATGCTACTTGTGGAAACAATAAGAAATTTGAGAAACCTGCTTCAAGTGCAGTCATGACTTCTGACTCTACTACTGTACCATCAGATGATCCTATTTTTATTGATATGAATTCTTTGTCAATGAAACAAGTTAGTGCTGATCTAATTTCCATTTTTTAATTGAATTTTCGGTAGTAGTGCCAATGTAATGTAAATGAAAAATATTTGGGGAAGGGGGTACAAACAGGGCCAGATTTCCCATAAGGCCAACCTAGGCCATGGCCTAGGGTGCAGCGGTCTAAATGGCGCAGAACAATCACGGTTGAGGAAAAGGACTGGAAAAGAAGAAACGAAAACAACTTACTTTAAGTGCCCAAGAAAATCATGTTTATGGCTTCCGAAAAATTCCTGTTTTCCCTAGTACAATTTCTTATCTATAGAAAACCCATGTGTGGAGATCCATTAACCCCCCCCTCGCAGACACAGAATTGCTCGCAGAGCACCCCAGCACAGACCATGTCCAAGTCGACGACATGTGTCGCAGAACTAAGAGATCCGCTGCAGAACAATCACATTGAGGAAAGGAGGGGTACCGGAGAGAACAATTATTCAAAGTAAGTTATCATCGAAAAGGCGTCTGACTGTCTGTGCTCTTCCGATATCCCATTGTTCCCGAAAAAAGAACCACACCACACACACGCACAGAACAGTAAATATGTCTGCTCGAGAAAAAGTCTGTTACCTTGAATGTAATGCGTCTATAATTTAAAAAAATTTGAAAACGCACTATCAACTCTTTCATCCAAAATATATCGGTGAAACATCGTACAGTTAATGAAACGAGCATTTCTGGTTTCTTAGTTCCATCTAAAAGATCACCAGAAAAAGTACATTCTGACAGTGGCGGCTCGTGGGATACAGCAAGTACAGCCGGGCTGCACTTGAAATTATCAGCACATACTTTAAAATAATTTATTCTACTAATTTTCCTAAATTCAGATTAGAATTGTGGAATTCCTACGGTAAATTAAAAAAATCTCCGAAAAAAACCAAACAACAAAAAAAATGTATTGTGGCCGGATCGCTCATTCAGAAAAAAAGCACTTTAATCTTCCCGCAATTCAATTGGGAAAATCTTTGGTTCAGCCCAGAGTGCTGAAAAGAAAATTGGCAGCACTGTTGCCATGACAACGACTACGTAAGCAGCCTCTCCGGCATAGGGAGTTTGCCGCTGATACAGCCGAAGTAAGATTTTTTATCAGCAGCTGAACTTGAGAACTCGACTGAGAAGTGAGGGAGGGGATAAGGAGAATATATGTTTGGAAAATTCTCCACTTATTTATCAAGAAGGTAAGCCTGAATAGGCGCTTATGAATGGACAATTACCCATCAAAGCAGTATTGTTTTTAAGTAAGCAAGAACTGGCATTTAGAGGACATGGCAAGCGAGAAAATTCTTTAAACATGGGAAATTTTAAAGATCTTTTAAAATTATTGATATCTGAATTAAAACGCCTTTTTATGGGGACATCACTGACCGATTCGCATGTTTAAAAGAAAAGAGGATTGATTTGACTTATAAAAAATAAGTAAGTTTTCTTTTTTTTTTTTCCTTTTCTTCTCAAGTTATCGTTACAAAAGAAAATTCTAAGGAAACTTCGAATCAGACACGGATTAATGCAATTTTGAGGATAAGAGCGGCTGGTGGAAATTTATGTCCATTTTATGGAAGTAAAATAGGATCTCTTACATAGTTACAATTTTTTATTTGGGAATACCTTATTCCCCCGTACATGATATATATTTCGGTTACACACATAACCATCTTCAGTCGTTTCTGGATCTCTCCCTAATGGCGGCTTCCTTTTTTATCTCTTCGTTCTTCTTCTTGAAAGTTCGATGAATGACGTCATCCCATGATTGGTCGATTGTATGAAGCGCATCGTTGATGCTGCCATCTGTCGTCATTATTTCTAAGCTCTCACGAATGTAGGCATATATACTATTTTTAAAGTTGGCTATTTTTTTAATATTTTTAAAATCAATGGTAATGGGCTCTTTCAAAGCAAAATGGGCCAGAGCGGTACTTTGTTTCTGGAGGTTAATGTCTTGAAAATGTTCGTTTTTTCGCTCGTTAATTTTCCTTTTTGTAACGCCGATGTAGCAATTTTCTTTATTAGTATCGTTTGACATAAAATTAATTTTATAGATCCCTGCGGTTTCGATGGGGTTGATTGGGTCTTTTTCCGATCTAATGCGCTGAAAAATTGTTTTATTAAAACAAAAAACGAACATTTTCAAGACATTAACCTCCAGAAACAAAGTACCGCTCTGGCCCGTTTTGCTTTGAAAGAGCCCATTACCATTGATTTTAAAAATATTAAAAAAATAGCCAACTTTAAAAATAGTATATATGCCTACATTCGTGAGAGCTTAGAAATAATGACGACAGATGGCAGCATCAACGATGCGCTTCATACAATCGACCAATCATGGGATGACGTCATTCATCGAACTTTCAAGAAGAAGAACGAAGAGATAAAAAAGGAATCCGCCATTAGTGAGAGATCCAGAAACGACTGAAGATGGTTATGTGTGTAACCGAAATATATATCATGTACGGGGGAATAAGGTATTCCCAAATAAAAAATTGTAACTAATTAATCCGCCGTATTAAATAATGTTTTATATGTTTTTATTAGGATCTCTTACATTTTTTATGTAATTTCTTTTTTTTTTTTTTTTTTTTTTTTTTTTCCTCGGTGAGGGCTTAATCAGCCAGCTTTCGAATTCAATAACAAAGATTTTCCAATCCTGTCTGGAGGAAGGGGGGGGGGCTCATATGCTTCCGGCTGCACTAACAGTTTTGACCACGGGCCGCCACTGCATTCTGATTTTGATATGTTACCCATAAAAATGCTGAGAACAGAAACTGATACCGAAATTTTGCAGAAAGTTAACGTGTCCAAGGACATCTAACGTGTCGAAAAATCGCACAAAGTTTACAATGCAATCCTCTGTTTTGCGAAGACTTTTCCAAATGAGTTTCACAAAACTGAACTGTTTCGTGGCTTTAAATGGTAAAATTTAGGGTCTTCCTATCAAAATGATAATAGATAATGGAAATTATCTGACAATCTTTAAAAAAAAAAAAAAAAAAAAAATGTATATAACACTTTTTTATGTGACATGTAGTGCTGATGAGAAAAACGAATTATTATGCATATTAAATTGGAACTATTGATCAATTTTTCGAGGGGGGGGGTGCAATTATGGCCTTTGGCCTAGGGTGCAAAAATGTGTAAATCCGGCCCTGGGTACAAAAATATATTGATGATCCTATTTTTATTGATATGAATTCTTTGTCTATGAAACAAGTTAGTTCTGATTTAATTTACATTTTTGATTGAATTTTTTGTGATAATGAAAATGCAATGTAAATGAAAATATTTTGGGTAGGGGTACAAAGATATTATTTTTTTCCCCTTTATTTTCTTTATTTTACCACCTGGTTTAAAGTTTTATTTGGAATAAAATCTATACCTGTAATAAAACAGTTTGTCTGTCATTCATGTGGCAGACTAACCATCTGGCAGAATCGCACAAAACATGGGCTCTCAATCTGCCTGGAATGTGCATCTCTGGCATATTTTTAAATTATTTTATATTTTATGGCATTTTCAACGGTATTTTCTCTCTGCCCTCCAAAAAAGAGGGCTTCCGATTCTCCGAACGAAAAAATAATGACATGATCAGAAAGAGGAAACAGTTTTCTTTCCAATGAGACCATGATTTTCAAATTAGCTGCATTTTCCGATTTTTAAAAAATAAAAATTGAGGATCCTTTTTCTGGATCTTTGGAGCAAATTTGGAAGTATTTTGGAAAGTAGTGTCACTACTCACAGCTCACATTGGGAAAGCTATGGATTATTTTGACTAAAAAATTATACGGTTATGGACAAACTCTTCAGATTTCGTTTAAAAAATCAAGCATCTAGCATAATTTTTTGATCAGTTAAAAAATTAATTAGTAAAACCTGTATAATGATTTCAGCATGTTCCGAAAAAAAGAAGAAATAATTTTTCCCCTTCTCCACCCCGAGTCCCTGTCATGTACATCTGCCATTGCCAAGGATGACAATGTCTGAGGCACAGATTTTTTTCGTTTCTTCCGAGTAACGGACTGAGAGCTTATAGGAGGATCATTGGCAAGTGGCAGGCTGGTGAAATTGCGTCATCCTCTCAAAGCAAAATACTCTATCCCAATATTAATGATTATGTTGGCAAAAGCCACCCTCTCCCTGTAATTTCTAGCTAGTGTTCAAATAACCTACTAGCAATAAACTGCTAAGTTTAATTTTATTTTAATTAATCTAAAGCTGATCACAATTTATAGTCAAATAAATAAACAAACTAATGTTATATGTAAGTGGCAACAAGCTGTAGCAAGTGAACTGAAGTGAAAAGGACGCACAGTGGGCACTTGGATTGCAACGTGATTGCCGACGCCGAGTATTGTAACTTGTTATTATGGTTCGATAATTATTAATAAATATTATATTAAATCTCATTATGACTTATTGAGGAGTGACATAAAACATGGTGCAGTCGTAAAGAAGAATGAACTTGCAGTCTGGTCGTTGAATAATATAAAGTAATGGATTTCTGCAAACCACTGCAAGGCTTTAGTTTTGATAGAAATGTCACAGATAATTGGCAGCGATTCAAGCAGCTATTCGAGATTTGGTTCATAGCACCTGGATGTCAAGGCAAGGCATCTGACATAAAGGTAGCATTGTTCCTAAATGTCGCTGGTGAGGAAGCGGTAGAAATTTTTAATACGTTCAACCTATCTGATGAAGATCAAAAGAACTACAATGCTGTGATAAAAAAATTCGAGCTATATATGACTCCGTGAGAGAACATAGAGAAAGAACATAGTAGTTGAATGATTTATATTTAACAATAGGAAGCAACAAGAAGGTGAAACTTTTGACTCTTTCATAACTGATTTTAAAAAAACTTGTGAAATCGTGCGAGTTTGGTGATCAAACAGACTCTCTAGTTCGCGATCGTATTGTGCTGGGTGTGGCCAATGAAAGCCTTCAACAGAGAATGCTACGGGAGATGGATCTAAGCTTAGTGAAAGCTATTGACATTGGCAAAGTGGCTGAGTTGAGCCGGCAAAGAACTCTGACAGTGCAGGGTCATAATGTTTCTGCACAAAAAAGGACCCAAGTTAAGGGAGCCAGCGGAAGTGGTATCCAGACCATCAGTGATGACAGACAGAAAGACAAGGAATGAAAGCTCTGGGAGTGACATCTTCTTGTGCAGAAAATGCAACAGGAAACATCAGAAGAATCAGTATCCAGCATTTAGGAAATGATGTTTCCAGTGTCGCTGGAAAAATCATTTTTCCAGTGCATGTAAACTTAAACCTGTACAGGAAGTAAGACAGAATACTGCAGAGAGTGACTATGAAGAAGTCTTTTTTGTAAACTCTTTAAGTGTGGCAAATATTAAATGTGTTAATTCAGCCTCCACCATTAAAGAATGGACTAAAAGTCTAATTGTGGCATTGAAACCTATAACTTTCAAGTTGGACACTGGGGCTGAAGTGAACGTTTTACCTTTAAACAAATTTAAAATGTCGAACTCTAGTAGCATGATAAAGAAATCTAATATTGTATTACAAGCATTTGGGGGATCTAACCTATTGGATCTTTAGTGTTACCTTGTACTTTGGGTGGTGAGGATTACACACTTGAATTTCTCATAGTATCTAATACTCAGTCACACCCATTATTGGGACTAGAAGCTTGTACCAAATTAAACCTCATTCAATATGTTAATATTATTGAAGTTCCAAATAAAAGTAAGCTAGATCATTATATGAGAGTAGATCTTTCTAAAGATAAATTTATTCACAACAATTTAGAAGATTTTGAAGGTGTGCGGAAATTTGAGGAAAACAAAGAATCAGAAGGATGATATTGGATCACAGATTATGATGATATTGGTACTGAATATCCTGAAAATATTAATACTGAAAGCACAGTGTTAAATAATGATCCTCACCCTCAAAATAATGATTCTACAACTTTTAAAACCAGAAGTGGCCGTCTTGTGCGATTCCCATCTAAATATAATAATTATGTATTTTATTAATACTTCTCTTGTAAAGAGGGGAGATGTTATATGTAAGTGGCAACAAGCTGTAGCAAGTGAACTGAAGTGAAAGGAGCACACAGCGGGCACTTGGATTGCAACGTGATTGCCGACGCTGAGTATTGTAACTTGTTATTATGACTCGATAATTATTAATAAATATTATATTAAATCTCATTTTGAGTCATTGAGGAGTGACATAAAACAGCTAATAAAAAAATACTGTTTAATCATCAAATAAGCCCTTTTTCCTAATACAGCACTTCTACTAGTCACACCCTCAAAATCTATAGAACAACCAACTAACTTTTATATTTTCATGTAGTTATTTCGTGCCTGCAACTTTTTGCAATACATTTTTAGATCATGAAATGTCTCATTTTAAATAAAACCAGTGAGTTTATTGGAGTCGGTGACTAACCTGATCCCACAGATCGGCTGTCCTGACAGTTCTGTCATTCTCGACTGAAACTTAGGTCATTTCCCCCAAGGCTTCATACATTGATCTTCTAATATCTTCTTAATTCTCAAGTCATTTTTATCTTTCATTTTAATTCCTATCAGTAGTTCAAATGGAGTGAATTTCGTACTTCTTGTGGTAGAACTATTGATAATTCTCTGTACGTCGGCTATGTACTAGTACCATTATGAACTGTCTTCTTTAGAGATTTTTGTCAGGACTGGAATCAAGATGGCATGCGTTCTTTCGACCTGTCCCTTTCCCCCATGGCAATTCTCCCTAGGTCGTTATCTTTATGTGTTTAATACTTTGATCTGCACAATATTCTTCAAATTCTTTAGAAGTGAATGCTGACCCCCTGTCTGATATTATTCTTGAAGGATTACCGAACACTACTTGTTGTAGTTTCAGTTTGTCTGATGTAGACTTAACAAGATAAAACCACATGCACTTCGTGAAAGCATCTGTTACTGTGAAAATATATTGGTATCTTTTTCTGTAGTTCGCAATGGGCCAATGTGATCAATATGGTAGGTGCTTAAGGGCAAGTTTTCTTTTGGAATTGGATTAAAAAATCCTTTGGCTTTACCGCCTAATACTTTACCTCCTTTACCATTTTCTAATGTGTAAAATACAGTCAATACAGTTTGCTATTACCGTTTCGACTTGCTTTCTCAGTTTTGGAATATAGAACTCTTGCTTTACTAATTCTTCTGTTTTGGAGACAGCAAAGTGACCTCTGCTATGCATCTTTTTAATGATTCCATTTTGTATTTCTTCAGTATTATGTAGTAGATTTTCTGTGCATAATAGTCACACCTAGACTTTCACCATGAAAATTGGCAAAAAAAAAAAAAGTGCGACTATTATGCAAGTAAACACTGTATTACTTCAGCAAAATGATAAATATAAAAATGAAGGCAATTTCCATTAATTTTTCTACAAAACTAAAGTATAAGGATTCTATACTAATTTTAAATATCTTTAATTTTATCATTTACTTATTGCGCACTTGTATATTTCTGATAGGATGGAACTTGTCTCCAAACCTTATCACAACTGCAATAATATTCTATTAAATGAATAGCAGAGCTATTAGAATGTAGAAGTGTCATAATAATAGAGACAGGTAAAATAAAGTTCTTTTATTAGCAACTAAAAACATATTACCATACTGTTGGCGTTAACAGCTGCAGTGATCATTCACCATCCGCCACAGAAACAAGATCGCACATCCTTATATATAATACATCGGAAAAGGTTTTACATAAATTTGCATAAGACACCGAATACGTGATATAAGTATTTTCCATTTACTTTCACACTAGACAAGTTTCTGATGTTTTGCCAACAGAACAGAGAAGATGAAAAAACAGAAGGTCAGAAACTGGTCTATTACCCGAAAACTTTTTTGGCCATCCACATCCAGAGCTCCGGAGAAGGATTAACGTGAGAAATCTCTTAAACATATTGAGAAATACTGTCAATCTCACGGAATAAAATTTGATAAATCTAACATTAATTTTTCTATTAAGTCTTCTAGTAAAGCTAAGGATAATACTGCTCAAAGCACATCTGCATGACTAGATGTGGAAAACCCGTTAAATTACAAACAAGCATTGCAGACTCCCGAAAGTACAAACTGGCTGAATGCAATGAAAGAAGAAATAAAAGTAATGGAGGAAAGAAACGTATGGCAATTAACACCCAAACCAAGCAACTCGGAAGTACTAGGCAGTAGGTGGGTTTTTACCACGAAAAAGGACTCTAATAATAAAGTTGTGCGCTATAAAGCACGTTTAGTTGCCCAGGGTTTTTGCCAGAAAAAGGGTGATTCGTACGATGAAGTTTTTAGCCCAGTGGTTAATTTTTTGATAATTAGAATTTTTTATAGTATTTTTGTTGGTCTTTTGAAATGGAAAGATTACCAGCTAGACATCAAAAATGCATACTTGTATGCTCCCCTCTCCGAAACAATTTTTATGAATCAACCAGAAGGCTTTGTTAATAAGAAAAAGCCTAATCATGTGTGCCTACTCAAACGTGCTCTGTACGGACTGCATCAGAGTGCACGGGAGTGGTTTTTAGAGATTCATTCTGCTTTAGAAACTCTTAACTTTGAAGCTTTTTCTTGGACTAATTGTGTCTATACATATAAAAATAAAGTAATTTTATTGCTGTACGTGGATGATATAGTTTTGCTAAGTCAAACTAATGAATACATTACAGAAGCAATTAATAAAATTAAAAGTAAATTTGATATAAAAGTATTGGGCGAAACTAGGAAGTTATTGGGAGTTCAATTTGAAAGGGAGGGAGATAATTTATTCATACATCAAAGAGATTATATAAATAAAATTTTAAAAAGGTTTGAACGTTTTAAAACTCTGATTTCATCTTTACCCATCGCAAAAGGAGTAATTTTCTCAAAACTACAGTGCCCTCAAACTGAGGAAGAAGTAGAGGAAATGAATAAGCTACCATACAGAAGCATTCTCGGATGCTTATCCTATTTAGCCGGTCGTACAAGACCCAATTTGACATTTGCAGTAAATATACTATCGCAGTTCCAAAATAACCCAGGGAAAATGCACTGGGATTACCTTTTAAAACTTCTAGGCTATGTAAATTCAACACGAAATTTAATATTAAACCTTTCGAATAAAAACTTTAAAATTAGAAGTATTTTGCGACGCCGATTTTGCATCGTGTCGAGACGACAGACTATCCATAGGCAGTATAATAGCGTTAATTGATAAATCACCCGTACTCTGGCGATCCTTTAAGCAAAAAGGTGTATCACTTTCGTCTATGGAAAGCGAGTTCATTTCTTTAACTGAAGCAAGTAAAGAGTTAATATGGATAATGCGCATCTTGCAAGAATGCAGTGAAAAACTTTTTCCTTTAGAAATAGATGATCGAACTTTATGGTGGGACAATATATCTGCAATCAATTTCGCGAAGTCTCCCATTGAGAATCACAGGATCAAACACATTGATGTAAAATATCACTTTGTTCGAAATTTATTAAACGATAAACTTTTTCAACTTAAATATGTACCTTCTAAAAACAATTTAGCCGGCAGTTTCACAAAACCTTTAACAAAACAAAATTTAAACGACATACATACTAAACTATTTAAAACTATAAATACATAAAATTTCAAAGTCCAGATATCATTTGATTTCTGGCATTTTTCTAACTAATGCTATAAGCATTAGTTTTGTCAGTATCCGTTTATCGGTTCTAGACAAGGTTTTTTTTCGATTTCAAAATGAATATGATGACTGACTGTAACTTCACTGTTAGGTAAAATAATCCTTAAAGGAAACGAGGACTGAAAGATCGTTAAGTTTTGTTTGTCAAGATGACTTTATATTTTTATTGTTTCATTGTGTAATGTATGTAAATCATGATTAAAATTGCTTTTGTAAGAAGATGAATGCTTAAATTTAGCCTTGCATAAGTTTCCTTTAGAGGAAACTTGTACTGTAATGAATTTTGGATTGGAAGTATTTAAGAAATTTTACGTTAACTTTAAAGCAAAAGTTTAAAAACCTAAAATTGTTAATAATTCAAATTCTTTAAATATACGACACAGCAAGAGGCGGGCCATTGTTAGGGAAGTAGCTGTATTAAGTTATACCTGTCTTGCTACGTCTTTAATCTTTTGACATGTACTTTTAATATTATTTACTTTCGTATCTGCAAGTTGCTAACTTGTTTCTGCCGCCTGTGTGCACCTTCTACTCTCATCGGCTGAAATGCATTGCGTCATGGCAAACGTTCGGTTTCCACTGGTTTGGTGCGTTCGTTTTTCTCCTTGGTTCCTTTTAGCAATCATCTTTCATTCCCGAACACGAAGTATGTAAATTTTATATGTTTAAAAGGAAAATGTGACCGACGGTCTTGGCTTTTTTGTGATTATGTTGTTGCAAACAGTCGTGTGGACTATCCTATGAGGACCAGTTGCTCTCCTTTTGATTTATTTATCAGTATTTTTAATAAAAGGCTTTTATCTAAAACTTGTCTGTTTAACTGCAGGAATTTACACTCAGGCTTACTCTGCTAAATGTTAGATGACAGAAGTGTTAATTTTTAAACCTGCAATGCGTAGTTCTTTTAAACCCAATTCTGTAGTCTAACAGAAGACCGATGACGTATCTCGATGTCATATTCTTGTAATCTCTGTATCCACCTGGCTATCTGGCCCTCTGGATTCTTGAAATTTAGAAGCCAGGTTAAAGAGGCATGGTCCGTTCGGAGCAGGAACTTTCGGCTGTACAGGTAATGATGGAAGTACTCCACGGCCTTAACGATGCAAGAAGTTCCTTTCTCGTAACACAATAGTTATTTTCCGTCTTCGAAACGCACTTGCTCCAGTAAGCAATCGCATGTTCTTGGCCATCTATCTCCTGGGACAAAACTGCTCCGACACTCTCCTTACTTGCATCTGTATCCAGGATAAATGGCTTGTCAGGGTGAGGATACGACAGGATCGGCGAAGTTGTTAGGGCAGTCTTGAGTTTGTTGAACGCATCCTCACATTCTGCAGTCCATAGAAATTTTTGTCCAGTCTCGGTCAATTTGTGAAGTAGCCTTGCAATTTGAGAAAAACCCTTCACGAATTTTCGATAGTAAGTACACAGACCGAGAAAACTTCTTAAGTCATGGATATTCTCAGGACGACTCCAGTTCTGGACTGCAGACGTCTTTTCGGGATCGGTTCGGACTCCGTGGGCAGATATTATGTGCCCGAGGTAACGTACTTCCCAACGAAACAAATTGCACTTCGATGGACTCAGTTTCAAGTTTGCCTCTTTTAATTTCTGCAGTACCTTTCGGATGTTCTTGAGATGCTCTTCGAAAGTTTTTCCGACGATGATGATATAGTCCAAATAAACAAGACATGCTTTGTAGGAAAGTCCTGTCAACTGCCACAATCTTTGTCCCATGGTGAACGCAGTCTTTTCACGGTCATCGGGATGAATTTCCACTTGCCAGTAACCGCTCTTCAGATCCAGAGTGGAAAACCATTCATTTCCCGATAAAGTGTCCAATGTGTCGTCTATCCTGGGAAGAGGGTAGCTGTCCTTTTTGGTAATGTCATTCAGACGTCTGTAGTCAACACAGAACCGTGTGGAACCATCCTTCTTCTGGACCAAAACAATTGGCGCGGCCCAGGGACTAGTCGATGGCTCGATTACATCATCACGCTGCATCTCCTCTAAAAGTCTGCTCACCTCTTCTTGCTTAGCAAACAGCAGCCGCCTAGGATGTTGCTTGATGAGAGAATGGCTGCCTGTATCCCAGACAGCACGTAAGCTTAAATCAAGCTTGACATTGACTTGAATTTGATGTATTAATACAAGCTTGACATTTCAATCCATTAGCTTGATTATTGCGCTGATGGCGCCATCTGTCACTGTAGGCAAGAAGGAGAATGGGCATTGAAATGTCTAAGAAGAAGGAATGAATGGCTTGATTCAAGCTTGCATTAAGCTGACAAGCTTGAAATTTTCAAGCTTAATTCAAGTTTACTGACTTGATAAATCAAGCTTGCTGCAAGTTTGATGCAAGTTTGCTGTGCTGTCTGGGATCTATCCTATGTTGCATTAAGCTCGTATGGCCAAAGTCACCCGAAGTACGAGAGAAGAGTTCTTCAAATTCAGTTATTACTTTCTCCGCAGCGCTTTTCTGTTCTGCTGTTAACTCCACATCGTGTAATAATTCCTTCGTCAGGCACTCAGATGATTTAGCTGTCGTTTGGCTGATGTTCTTATTAATGCAGGTAACAGGAGTGCATGTCGCCAACACTTAATTTTTCTTTATCACTTTCGGCTTGTCCGTCACATTTGCTACTCTAACTGGAATTTCTGTTCTCGACAGGTCCACCATTGTTGCTCCCTCAAGTACTCCTCTGACGGAATTACTATTGTTTGGGTGTTCAATTAATCCAAAATGGAATTTATTGCTTTCTTTAACTGTTCCAGAAACTATACAATCAGTTCTTGGAGGTAGAGTGATATCAGTCTAGGCCATTATTTGCTGAATAGGTAAAACTGCTTCATTTTTAATGTCGAACGCAGCTGTTTCTTCGGAGTCTGAACGAAGCTCATTATTCTTAAAGTCCAAGTTAAATTTGTATGAGTCAATTGTGTAAAAAGTCCAGTCCAAGTTAAAATTGTGTAAAAAGTCCAGTCCAAGAATAAAAGAGTCCGTAATATTGGCGACATATACCACATGGTCATATCTGGCATTTCCAAAAGTGATTTCCACTCTTGCTTTTCCGCCCACTTCGATCTTGTCACCTGTCACAGTGTGGAGGGTCAGCGAGGGCGGAGTCCAGATAATCTTCAAATTCAATTTCTCGGCCAGATCTGTTATTATGATGGTTACGTTCGCTCCAGTATCAATCACCATGTGGCATGGAGAACCGTTAACGTATCCGAGTACAAAGAGTCCATTACTGCCGCCATTCACTGATGAAATCTGCAAGACTTTCAAACGAGGCTTTTGAATATCCCTCAGCCTCTCTTCCTGAAAGTCGTCTCTTTTCTGTCTTCCTTCATGGGCTTCTCTGGTGCATTGATAACTGCCATCTTTACGACGAGAGTTCTTTTGTGCATCACAGTATTTTCGTAAATGCCCCTCGCTGTTGCACCTCCAACATTTCACAATATAGTTTAATAAACATGCGCAGTTAACATAAGTAATAAGGAAAGATTTCTTAAAATATACATCTAAATCTTCTACTAATTAAAAAAAAGTATTACCTGCCAGTACATACAGAGTGTCCCAACCACACTGACCTTGTATTTTATTCTTAAATATGCATCTTAGACATGTACAATAAATCACAAAGTTATATAAGGGACAAAATTTTAAGTGTTGATTAACATTTTCAGAACATTAAATTTAATTAAATAAAAATTTTTGATTTTTATGCGGACCCCATACAAAAATATTCCTCATTAGTAAAATGACCCCTTACATTAAATAGTGGATGTACAAAATTTCAACTTTTTTTTTCAGATTCAAACTTTTCAGCCTTTCATCCTTTTTTTTTTTTTTTTTTTTTTCTGGCTACGACCTTGCGTTTGTCAAAAACATTTATTTGTAGTGCCCCCCTACTACCACTCTTTAAAAAGCACGGCGCCCGACAACCTTTGGCAGTCCTTTTTACCCCCTTTGCCCTGCTATGTCCATGTTTGCACTCGAAAACTTGACATTCCCCCTGCCCCTTCCATTACAGTGATCATTGCAGTCAAGATGATCGATCGTTTTACGGGCCCCTTTACGAAACACTTTCTATTAAAATGATACTATAACAAAAATACGATCGATTGAAACGACCCTTAACTAAACACGATGTATAACTGTTCCTTCACAAAATTCCAAGCAACGCAATCAGACATTTATCGTAAATGAAACCCGATAAAATTTCCTTTTAAAAATAAGTTACTTTTTTCCTAATTGAGATGCTTATCAGAATCAGTGACAATCATCCCTTTTTCATTCCATCTGTTTTCTTTCGTTTGCATAACTCAAAAAGAGGCTGTTATATCCGATAAGGGTTAACTACACTCATGTCCATAAATTAAGGATAATGAAGTTCAGGCAAAGAAAGAGAAAGAAGCAAAACAAAATTTGACTTATTTGCAAAGTCTATTTATTAAACAAAAAGTAAAGAGCAAAAAAGATGCTATATGTTTGACATAATTAATAAAAATTGCAAGTTTTACTCCCTTGACCAAATTTCAAAAAAGAACCTATTTACAAAAAACAGTATAACATGGTTAGTAGGATGGTTAATACGGAGTATGTCTCCCGGACGATGCAATACAGGCCTGACAACGCCTAGGCATGCTGAGTATCAAATGATCAATCTGATCTTGGGGAATATTACACCACTCATCAAGCAATGCACTCCGAAGTTCCGGTAGACAGGTGGGAGGGGGTTGACGGGCTGCAATTCGTCGGCCAAGCATATCCCACACATGCTCTATTGGATTCAAGTCCGGTGAGTATGCTGGCCAATGCATACGGGTGATATCCTCCGATTGAAGGCATTCGTCTACAATGTTTGCACAGTGAGGACGGGCATTGTCATCCATAAACACAAATTCAGCACCCATGGCGCCCCGAAACAAACGTACATGTTGTTCCAGAATGACATCCCGATAGATGTGGCTGTCATCGTTACACTCTGAACATGCAGGTCAGTTCTGGAACCAAGAATAATTCCTCCCCAAACGAGCCATCCTGCACCACCGTAACGGTGTCTTTCAATGGTGTTCTCTTGGTGGTAACGGGTACCTGGCGCTCTCCAGATGAATGTCCGGCGAGAATCAGACTCCAAACTAAACCTGGACTCGTCGGAAAACATCACACAAGACCACTGTTGCGGTGTCCACAATGCATGCTCTCTACTCCAGGTTAATCGCAGGCGACAGTGAGTTGCGGTAAGTGGAACACATCTGACAGGCCTATGAGCATATAGACCAATGTGCCCTAAGCGTCTGTACACGGTCTGCCTTGAAACTGTCCTACCGGTAGCTGAAGAGAGCTGACGAGACAGGTCTGATGCTGTACTCCGTTTGTTTCTTTTGGCAGTAACTGCCAAATAGCGATCCTCATTCGGCGTTGTAATTCGGGGGCGACCTGTGCTGTAACGTCTACTCACATTACCATCATCTTGGAATCGTTGCCAAAGCCTGGAGATGACACTCTGGGCGATTCCAAGTTCCTCGGATACTTCCAGCTCTGTACGTCCACATTCCAGTCGTCCGATAATTCTACCACGTAAAACATCATCCAAATGCCTCCTTTGTGCCATAACTATGCGGTTTTTGCACTGAAAGGCTTTCACAGCGCTTGTGAACAATTTTACTTCTTTGCCACCATTCCTTATATACCCCTCTCTTACACTCTCGTCATTGTGACGTACCATCCACGCCATCTGGTGGTTTCCTGTAATTTGCATATTCTTCTTCAAGATGTGTGTGATCATTCCACAGGTGAAATTTTTATTTTAGAGATGAATTTCTGTGTGATTCTGAATTATCCTTAATTTATGGACATGAGTGTATTTAGTGGCCCATTCACTAATCTATAATGTAAGATTTGACTCTTTAACTTTAAAAACAGCAGAGTAATACGCAATTTCAGCGTAGCTGTAAAGGCCTTAAAAACCTGTATAAAAATTGACTAGCATAGTATGTAGCATGTATAGACTCAGTAACAAGGCTTTTAATTTAAAACAACGAACTTCATTTTATTAACAGTTAATCATATTAAAAACAGTTACATAAAAGGAATTACAGAAAAGGAAACAATTAACTAGGTAAAGTATTAAAATCTATTGCACTGAAGTTTCAAACTTAACAAATTGTTTAAAAACCAAATAAATGCATTGCTATCACGATTCTATGACTCAATTAAAATAAACAGAATTTACTTTCGACATTAACATTTACTTCAGGACGCCGGAGGCTTCAATGTGAAAACTATATGCTTGTTCCATCAGACTAATAAAAATTTCCAGCCTGTCACTTCATAGTGTAGTTCTCATACGTAAAACGCAAGAGACTCAACTACATTAGCAGAGATGCATCACTAATACATAACGAAACTAAGCAAAACTGCCGATCCCGCGGCAATTGCTGCTTAAATACTGCCGGGGACGGAAGCCATAACGCCCACATCAGGCGAGCAGATAATTACGTACGCCGCTTACGCAGAACACGTCAAATGACGTCACTGCCGGATTACGTCACGGACAGCAGCACACGTGGTTAGTTCAACAAGTCAGTCAAGACAGACAAGATGGCAATGTTGCCGCGAAGCGTTGGGCCGGAAAAACAACTAAGTTAAAGATGATAGTAAGTAAAAGATTCAAACTTTAAATATAGAATTAAGGAGAGAAGAACTTAAACCGGTATTTGGCTGAAATTAACAATTTTATGAACTGGAAATAAAATATATGTGATTAGTACTGGGCCAACAGAGGCACCTCTGGGATGTTTATTTTCACCTAATGTAGCAATAAAAAACTGCAATCTCTGGAACATAACACTTTCAGTTGGGGGTAAGAAAGAGATTCAAAATAACTTCACCGTCGATCCTATAATGTGGGTGTTATATTTGATAATTATTTCACAATCATTATTCTAGACTTCAGCTTTTTAGTGAAAACTGTCAGTATAAATAATGGCAGCTTCTGTAGTTTATAACTGGCTGTTTTGCACACTTGCAAGTTTTTGTTTTTAATGATTGCTTAGTATAATCATTATCTGGACTTCCTACTTCAAATTATCTATAGTTATTAAAGATATTTACTAAGCATTAGAGAATTACAGATTCATTTAGAAATGAAAAGCGCCTTTTTGCGAGTTAAATTGCGCGACTTCATGACGTCCATTGATCTGAATGTATGTGTCTGACTATAAGAAATGAATGCTTAGGAATAAACTTTAACGATTTTCAGATTGCACCAAACCAGTTCTGAATATTTTCTATATGGTACACAAAATTGCCTTTTTGCGAGAACGAAGTATCCCTATTTTTAAATCCCCCGCGGCTGCATTTGCGTACTCCGTTGGTCTTTATTCATGACGAACATTGTTAATTTTCCGCGACGTACAGCTGTCATCAACTTTTTGCGGGCCCAAAGCCTTATTTTGCCAGAATAAATCTTGAAATATTTATTTATTTTATTTTTTTGGTATTAATAGATTACAAGAAAAGAATTTATAAATGAATGCTCGCCACTCTTCGGATTTTTGTTCTCAGAAAGAGAGCCATTGCAAAAACAAACAAGTGCAGGTGTCGGCTTCAAACCGCAATCTTACGCATTGTCGTAATCCCTGTTTGCAAATTTCCAGAACAGATGATTACTTTTGCTGTTTTGCTAATTGGTCAAATACCCTATTGGTACTAATTGGTACTAATATTAATTATAATTGGTGTATAAAATTGGTACTAATACCCTATATCAATGATCCAGCTCTCTTCCCCCCCCTCCTTCCCTGCCATGCCGACATCGATCTTGGAGTTTAGTAGACTCTTGTCAACAACATTGTTTTAACGTCCTGTTTCTGTTTTACTTACAATTCATAAAAACTTTGTGATCTAAAGGAAAGTGTTCTCTCCAATGGTGCTATCAGCCTACGTTATATTATAGAGAAGTCAACACCTGGAGACAAAATTGTGTTTAAGAGTAGATGGCTGCAACGGAAGAGTAGTTGAAAATAAAGATAGCACTTGAGATTTAGGTGACATCGACTTTTATTAGTTCATAACTGTAACATGAGAGTAACATTTTCATAGGCTATTATACTTCATGAGAGTTGACAAGTCACTGTAAAGTTCTATAAGAGCTAATTTTAATATCACATTCTTTAACGTATTTGGCAAAAACTTAAGGATGAAAACATCATGAGAAAAGAAAGTTCGATTGACCTGCTTTCGCTTTACATTACTTGAAGAAAAACATCATTAATTTAGCTTTAACGCTAATGTACTATTCTTTTAAAGATTAAGTAAAACCATAATAAAAACGACTGGAAAACTAATTAAACTTAAACTAGAGCATAATTGCTCGCTTTTAAAAACAAGGCTACATCGCCTTACCAGCCGATGTCTAACTACCTAACTGCGAAACTTGCTTCTTTTATCCTGGATCGTCGTCAGCAAATGCCGTTGTTTAGTTGTACCCCAGCTTATTCTTGGTTCGACGTTTACCGGCTTCTGTAGTGCGCCCGTCATTGGACGATCGGCTTTCAGGGTGATACTCACTGAACCAACCAACCACTCCATTCAAGATGGCGGTTCTGAAAAATTATATTAAACTATTCAACAAAAAAAAATTTCAAAATTGGAAGTCATAGTTACTTGATTTTTGTCTGTAGAATAAAGTTTAGGCAGAGTTGAAATTCATTTAACTTGAGTTGCACAGTAGAAGTTCTTGTGTTTGAATAAGTGTTTTAGACAAGAAAGACAAGTGGGTACCTTTGCTGTAGTTTATTAGAACAAGGATGACTATGGTAGACTTACACAGGTCACATGAGATGATGAAGACACAGCACATTAAACAGCATTCATTTAGTAGCACAAAAAAACAAGCTTTCTAGAAGACAAGTAGCCATCGGCGATCTTTTCATATTAAAAAAAAATCGCAATGAATCATCTGGATACACCATCACGGATCCCCGATCCGGTTCTAGTTGAATCACATCAGTCAAACCATATGGTTCATGGCTCAATCTCTTATTACACACATCACAGCAGCTGCGGGAGAAGCTTTCAGAGAGACAGAACGGCCAAAAGTAACTTTGTGATGCCTTTTATACCTTCCAGTTAGTGCGAGACTACGACAGATATTTGCATAGGAAAAAAAAGAGTTCTTATTTTATGCAAATTAGAAACAGCACCATCTATCGGCGAGAAATGTAAACTTTTTATTACGGCGTTAAGTGTATGATGATGTTTACACCGCCATTTTCAAATGTTAGCGAACTTACGTTTTCACTTAGAAAACTTTTAAAGGAGTTTACGAAAGTTTTGTTTTTACATTTTAGCAAATTTAGAGGTAAAATGCCATGGAAATAAAAAGGTAAGTAAAGAAATAGCGTTTTTTTCCTAACAAGGGCCCACCTTCCATGACATTTAAGAAACTGGCAGATTCAAAGTAAACGAAAATTAGAGGTAACCTTTCCTCTTTAACTAAAAAGCAAGTTAAACATGATGCATGAAAAAATACTTCAAAATTCACTAAAGGTTAGTAGAAACACTATATACAGTTGTTGCTGGCCAGCATGGTTAGTACACATTTCAAAAATTACTTCATTTCAAAAAATACTTCAACTTACTAGACAATACTATATAGATGCATTCAAATATAAACACTTATGCTAGAACATTAATAAACACATTTCTAATCATAAAAATATTCATTAAAAATACTCATCATATACGTTCAGTGCACTTTAGAAAATACTCACATTTTGCAAAGTTCATTCAATATAATACAGTACAGTACATTGCAATGAAAAATACGAATTAAATTTGAAAACGCTCGAATTGAAATCTAGCTGAAATAGAGCTGGGATGCATCCCGAAAATTTTTTTAAAAAAGTTTGTGTTAACCTATAACACATTATATGCCTAACACAACACCTTACAGACGGACTTATAGGAGCTTCCACTAGCAAAAATGGGATATACAGAAATAAAACTTTAACATCTCCTGTGATTGGGACGAAAATCCTCTACTCTTAGAACTAACCAATCACCTCAGAATTCTCTGGCAAATTACAGTTTCACCTCGCGAGACGCTTTTGGGGCTGCTCGAAAAGGATAGGATATATCAGGTCTGGTTCTACTAGCCAAGTACGATAAACATCCCAAAATATTGTGGTAGGGCAGTTTTTCCATTTCCTTAGTTTCTGCATTGTTACTAGGACTTTGCGTCTTTGACATTACAATTCCAGGTGCGATCGGCAATGATACTAAGGATATCTGGTACTTCTTAAACCGCTCATAAATTTTATTGATGTAATCTTCTTGGTGAATGAATAGTCCTTCCCGATTTTCAACAAATTGCACCCCGAGTAGTTTCTTCGTTCTACCCAATTTCTTTAGATCTACTTTATCTTCTAAAAGTTTAATTACATTCTCTATTTTTTCTTTAGTTTTAGATATAAACACTATGTCATCAACATACAGAAGTAAAACTAAACTATTTTCATAAATGTAGACACAATTAGCCCACTCTAGCTTAATAAATTTAGCTCACATAAACTTCCGTATATTTTATTAAACCATTCTCGTCCACTCTGCTTTAAGCCGTAAATAGCTCTGTTGAGCTTACAGACGTAGTTTTCTTTACCTTCCTCTTCAAATCCTTTGGGCTACTTCATATAATTATCTTCTTTTACTGGGGCCTATAGATATGCAGAATTGATGTCTACTTGCACTTGAAACCAATGAAAATGTCCAACTAATAGGGCGAAAAATAATCTTATTACAGAGAAATTGACCACAGGACTAAAAACCTGGTCGTAGTTTTCACCTTTTCTTTGACCGAATCCTTGAGCAACCAGTCTAGCTTTATATCGCACAATTTTGCCTTTAGAGTTGTGGTTTACTGTGAATACCCATCTATTGCCTATTATTTTTGTATTTTGAGATACGGGTACAAGTTTCCACACTTCCCTTTCGTACATAACATTCATTTCTGCAATCATAGCTTTCTTCCACTCATCTGAATTTTGAGAATCTATTGCTTGAAAATATGAGTTTGGAATTACTACATCCTCTAGTCAGGAACTGGTTAAATTAGTTTCATCTTTCACAATGCCGGTATAGGTATCTTTACCTTTAAAACTAAATTTTTCAGGGTCATACTTAAGTCCATGTTTCTTGCAGTATGTTTCGACCTCTTTACAGGATCGTAACCTTATATTGCTCCCTGATATACAGTACAAAGCCGAAAATCCGGAATGGACGGGACTACGGCGATTCCGGATTCTCGGATTTTCCGGAATATTGGCCATTAAAAAAAAAAAAAAAAAAAGTAGCGGCTACGTCATGGATTACGGGGTCTCGCCGTGAACTATGTATTTTTATAACGTTTTTCGAAATCGCCGCGATCCGTAGGTTGTACTGTAGAAATTGTTCAATTGAATTCCGCCCTACTAATTGCCGCGTATATATTGCTTGCCCAATAACGTGAACGTAGTCATAACTTAAAATTAAAAAAAATCTTCCAGTATCAAAGGATAAAAAGATATAACAGCAATTTTTATCGCCATCCCATGCACTAAAACACTGATTGTGGGTGCGCAGACGTTCCCCCCTTCACGGGAGTGACTGGAGCCGGTTTGTCTGTGACTGGAGCTTTCGCTTTCCAAACAAGTTGTTACATTCTTGTCTTCGTTGCATGTGCTTACTGATATTTTTATTTATGCGTTTTTTTAAACAAGGCTTCCAATGGTATTTACGCTAATGTATGTTTTTACTGCAGACTTGAATGATGTTATAAAGAGTTTAATTAATTTCTTTGCCTCCTTAGAAAGAATAACATTAAATTAAAAATAATATCTCTTCCGATTATTAAAGCTTAAATGCTTCACACTAACAGGAAAGTGTCTCCACCCCCCTTTTTGCGTTTCTGTTTGGAAATAACAGTTAAATCTTTGGAATGCAAAGAAGGAACGTTAGGTCACGAGTCAGATTTTACCCTGAGGTTTTGGATATATATATATACTATACTATATATATATATGTGTGTGTGTGTGTGCATGTGTATATATATAGATATATATATATTGACGCTATTGTTATGATAACAAACTAGTCTAATGCTTGAGCATTCTGTAGTTAATTTATTTATCTATTTTTATTTTTTGAGGGAAGGGAAAAAACTGAAATCCAAAAAATATCCGGTTTTTTGGTCTTTCCGGTTTTTAGGTGTCCGGATTTTCGGCGCTCTACTGTACCATAGTATATATCATTTCTGGACCCATCTGATCTAAGGATGGCTTTTCTCATCCAAACTACATCTTTAGGTGGTGCTACTCGGTCTTTAGACTTAGAAAAACGAATTGTTTCTTCTCCCTCCTCCTCATCGGATTCACCGCTACTTATTTCATATTTTTCCTTGGATGTGCTAGGTTTCTCGTAATCTTCTATTTCTAGTTCCCTTTTTTCATCAGAACTTTCTTCTGCTGTAATGGGTTCCAGCACGACTCCACTGCTCTCGCGAGTGGGTAAATTTTCATCAAAGGTTACGTTACTTGTTTCTACAACTTTCCTGTCACTCGGTAGCCAAACTCTATAGCCACGGGTAAACATAGCATACCCAACTAGTATGCCTTGTTTTGCCCTCATTTCGAACTTACTTCGTAATTGACGTGGTACACCTACAAACGCTTTTGATCCAAAAGTTCGTATATGCTTTACCGAAGGTTTGCGACCACAAAATAGCTCAAATGGTGTTTTAGATTGGTTTGCGTGGCATACCCTGTTCCAGGTGTATGTGAAACATAACAGTGCTTCCGACCAAAAACCATTTCCCAGTTTACTGGAGTGTAACATAGCTTTTATAGTGTCGAAGGCCGTGTAATTAAATCTCTCACTTACACCATTCTGTTCCGGCGTATATTCGTTAGTTCTTTCAGCTTTAATGCCCTCCTCCTCCAAAAACTTCTTAAATTCATTATGGCAGAACTCCATGCCAATATCAGTTCTGATATTAATAATTTTTCTATTTAGAAACCGTTCTGTACGTTTTTGGTACCGCTTAAAATTTTCGGAGACTTCAGATTTCTGCTTCATAGGATAAACAGTGACCTTTCTTGAGTAGTCATCTGTTATCGTCAAAAGGAATTTATGTCCCGATATTGATGGGTTAGGTAAAGGTCCACAAACATCCATGTGCAGAAGTTGGAGGGGTTTGTTCGATCGAATCTTAGGAATACTTTTAAATCTCTTTCTTCTAGTTTTTGCTATTTTACAAACATGACAAGGTTTATAGGCTTTAGATTTAAAAACAGGTAGGCGTCACACCTTTCCCTTACTAGTTTCAATTATAGCATTACAATTAATATGACAAAAATGGCTATGCCAAAGTTCTAAGTCCTGATTGTCATTTTTTGAAGAAAAATTAGCTTCTGCTTTCTTTTTATTAGTTATTATTGTGGGGTAAACATGGTACAGACCACGTTTCTTGTGTGCTGTGAATAGTTTTTGTCGGTTACGTGAAAATACCTCTACTTTGTTATTTCCCCCTCTAAATGTAATGCCCTCAGTGTCCAATGCAGAACCTGACAGGAGGTCTCTCCTTAACTTAAAGGAATAGAGGACATTTTTTATAGCAACAGTTTATGGGACAGTTTTAACAATTTTGCCAGCTTGAAATTTTAACTTGACTGTTCCCCTTCCCTCTATGAAACAATCAATGCTGTTTATGGCGACCGACATCGACCGGCCTTTAATTGGTTCAAAGTTTTTAAAAAGTCTTTTATCCTGACAAAAATGAGCACTAGCCCCTGTATCAAAGATCCACGAAGAATCATTTAAATCCTTGCTTGTGTGGGCTTCTATCATATGATTCTTTGGCTGTCGTTTGTTACTTTTACGATTACTGGGGGGAGGGATCCTACAACTAGCAATTAAGTCGCCGATTTTACCACACCTATAGCACTTTCTAGTGTCTTTCTTTAAATTATTTTTAGGTGGGACACGTTTCACTTGTACTTGACTAGACATTGCGACGGTAGCTTGATCCCCTACACTTTGCTTTAGTCTGTCCTCCTCAGCTAAAAGTTCGGCTAAAACTAAATCGAACTTAAATGTTTCATCAGGCCAGCGGTAAATTGCTTGAACAATTCCCTGATACTGCGAGAGTAAATACCTTAGCAATTGAAATGACTGATACCAGTCAGCTGTGGGCGCATTAGCATCTTTTAATTGCTTAACTATCATCCTTAACCTGGCTGCAAATAAGCCTATTTCCTCCCCTTCATTTAATCTACATGAAAAAAAGTCATCTGTGAGCCTCATAGCACGAGCTCTAGATTCAGGTTTAAAGTGTTTATTTAATTTTTCCCTGCCACACACGATTTCGTAGCAATTTTTCTGCAACAGCAAAAACTTCATGTCAACACACCATGATGAATAATTTGTTGCATTGAGCTTCTCAATATGGTAAAAATTTCCTGGTGAATTAGACATTTTTATTTTTATTTATTTATTTATTTATTTTTTTTTTTCAAAATTTCAAACTATCAAAATTTCAGGTAAAAATGTCAAAACTTCAAACATAAAAAACATCAAATCGTAAAACTTCAAAAATGTCCAAATTTCAACTTCAAAAAATTTTAAACTTCAACAATGTCAAAATGTCAAAAATCTTGGCTTCAAAACAACAAAGGTCGATTTCAACAATGAATTTCAAATTCAAGAACACCTAAACTTCTAGGTTGAACATCAAACTTCTAAAAATCTCAGGATAAGCTTCAAACTTTATTTTTTTTTTCAAACTCATTCAGTCTGCCCCTCCATTTCAGCACTGGGAAATTTCATCTTCAGCTACGGGCATTCACTCGCAAACTTATGCCCATAACCCTATTTGTCTCCAATGGTGCTATCAGCCTACGTTATATTATAGAGAAGTCAACACCTGGAGACAAAATTGTGTTTAAGAGTAGATGGCCGCAACTGAAGAGTAGTTGAAAATAAAGATAGCACTTGAGATTTAGGTGACATCGACTTTTATTAGTTCATAACTGTAACATAAGAGTAACATTTTCATAGGCTATTATACTTCATGAGAGTTGACAAGTCATTGTAAAGTTCTATAAGAGCTAATTTTAATATCACATTCTTTAACGTATTTGGCAAAAACTTAAGGATGAAAACATCATGAGAAAATAAAGTTTGATTGGCCTGCTTTCGCTTTATATTACTTGAAGAAAAACGTCATTAATTTAGCTTTAACGCTAATGTACTATTCTTTTAAAGTTTAAGTAAAACCACATTAAAAATGGCTGGAAAACTAATTAAACTTAAAGTAGAGCATAATTGCTCGCTTTTAAAAAACAAGGCTACATTGCCTTACCTGCCGAGTCTAACTACCTAACTGTGAAACTCACAGCGAAACTTGCCCCTTTTATCCTGGATCGTCGTCAGCAAATGCCGTTGTTTAGTTGTACCCCGGCTTCTTCTCGGTTCGACATTTACCGGGCTTCTGAAGCGCGCCCGTTATTGGACGGCTTTCAGGGCGATACTCACTGAACCAACCAACCACTCCATCCAAGATGGCGGTTCATTACGAACGGGAGTTCGCGCCGCGAGGCTTAATTGAATGCCGTTCGCTTGGGCCGGTGTTTGGTGAGATTTGACTTTAATGAGAAGTTATTCCTTTATATTTATTAGACTTTAAGGTATTTAATTTACGTTAAGTGGTTTATTTAATTAACTTTAAACTACTTAAAACTTTATTTCAATTTCCCTTTATTACAGCCTTTAGGATAGTTCCGGAATTCGGGTAAGTTAAAAGATTTAGATAATCATAAGAGGTGGGAAAAACTTGTTCATGAATGACTATTTGGAACAGAAAGAGAGTGGGGAAATAAACTGCGGCGACTGGTACATAAATGTGCAGTCTCCCCTTTCAAAAATACAGTCGCCACGTGGTGAGTGGCGACCGTTAATTTTGACCTTCACCCGGGTCCACTCTAAAATTATGGTAGGTTGGACTAAAAGTTCTATCCCCCCCCCCCCCAGATAATCATCATCGTTATCATTATTTCTCAAAATAGCTAAGATTCTGCAATAACTTACAATTTGATAAAGCTAAAATTGTGAACTTTTGTCCCCACCATCAGACATGTAGTCAAGGTGTGAACAGGAGAGGGGATGGAGGGGTCTGCCCCCCCCCCCAGAATTTAAATTTTTCTTTGCAAAAAAATATTAATCGAACCTTTTAATGAGAAATTTCACCTGTAAGGCATTTTCCAAAATTTATTTTTTCAACGCTTTCCTGCCATGAAATTTTGAAGTGTCTGACTTTAATGAACTGAGAACATGTTTTTGCTGTGGTCACTGAACAGGGTGTTCCCGTTCTTTCTTGAGAACAGGTTCAAAAGAACAGGGTGTTCATTCTTTCCCCATCTCTACCGCCGATGTCATCACACATGGGGAAGAAGTTCACATCACCAAAATAAAAACAGGGAAAATGGAGATGTGTTAATCGTCCATATTCTACAGCTGACTCGAGTCACCCAAGACTGAGTGATCAAGACAAAGACATCAGCTCGCCTGCCAAAAATACTCTACTTCATTGTTTGGGTGTCGTAGCGTCACTGACTGAAAAATCCTGCGCTCGACATTACCTCCTGCCCCGGAAAACCACGCTCAGCCAATCAGAGTCGAGAGAAACCCTCAAGTCATTCCGGGATAGTCCGACTTGGGGCAAACGCAGGGGGGAAAAGAATGTTCTAGAATATTTGAGGCTGTAGTAAAGGTGCGAATTTAAGAAAAAATGGCATCTTCCATCTCATGATGCAAGACACACCAAACATAATGCAATTTTGCTGAAAAATGAGAAAAGCTTAAAATATGAAGACAACTTCTGAAAATTTACTTAGTTGGTATTTCTATATTGTGTCTGTAATAGCTTAACAAAGTGTCATTCCTGCGTTATTGCTCTACAGCACAATGCTCTTGCACTATGCTCTGTCACACATATTGGCAACCCCTGACCTGAGGGCTGGATGTGGCTTAGAGATGGGGAAAGAAGGAACACCCTGTTCTTTTGAACCTGTTCTCAAGAAAGAACGGGAACACCCTGTTCAGTGATCACGGCAAAAACATGTTCTCAGTTCATTAAGGTCCGACGCTTCAAAATTTTATGGCAGGCAAGCGTGTTGAAAAGAGAAATTTTGGAAAATGCCTTAAAGGTGAAATTTCTCATTGAAAGGCACGATTAGTATTTTTTTGCTAAGAAAAATTTAAATTCTGGGGGGGCAGATCCTCCCCTCCCCCACATTGGCTACGTATCTGATGGTGGGGACAGAAGTTCACAATTTTAGCTGTATCAAATTCTAATAGTGGAATCTTAGTTATTTTGAGAAATAATGATAACGAAGATGATTATCTGGGGGGGGGGGGATAGAAGTTTTAACCCAATCTACCATAATTTTAAAGAGGACCCGGGCAAAGAATAAGAAGCTTTCTTATATGTTCAATACGAAATGCACTCACAGGATTACAATTCGTCAATTTTTATTATTCCAGCCAAACTACTCAAATTGAATCAAAATAAAAAATTTAATAATAAAGAAAATGATTGTCTGAAACACAAACAAATCGAAAAAAAATATTTTATCAATGTCAAACAATAATATAAGCATTACACTATCTCCATATAAAACACGCCTTCGCTTCATACGCTCTTAGCCATCTCTTATTGGCTGAAAAAGAACCTGTTCCGGAGCAGCCTCTCCCATTGGCTGAAAAAGAACACGTTCTTTGATCACAACTCGAGGAGTTCTCCGAGCAGTGAGCGGGAACACCTAGTTCTTTGCACCTAGTTCAGCATTCTTTTCCTGAGCTGGAGTTCTTTTTCGGAACGGAGAGCTAAGAGCGGGAACGGGATAAAAGGCGTTCTCTTGCTGAACTGTTCTTCGGTGAAAGGTGTTCTTTCATTAAATCTGTTCCCTGTTCTTTTGCTTTAATTAAGTTCTGAGCTAGGGTCAAAGTTGTAGACTTGGAGTCGGAAGCAAGGCCGTACTTAGACGGGGGGGGGGGGGGGGGCGGAGGGGGCGACCCCCCGACAAAAATGCATTAATCTGCCACTGGGGGGTCCTATGAGTTCGGACGCCGCTCCCCCGAACTTATTACATTATATGTACATGGTTTATTTATACAGGGACGTAGCCAGAAATTTTTTTCTGTGTGGGGATGGTGAGGGGCATGGGCGCCGGCAGCATAGGGCAAGGGGTGCAATGCCCCCTCCCCTGGATTTTTGTATGCAGTGCTATCCTTTGCTTTTTTGCTCTTTCCAACATGGTAACTATACGTTGAAGTAGTCTTCCCCCCCCCCCTTGAGTAGTCTTTGCCCCCCCTGGGAAATATTCTGCCGGCGCCCATGGTGAGGGGTATGAAATGCAGTGATGTATAAATGAACGAAATGTTTGTGCAGTAATAAAAAAAAAATTTAATCTTGCTAAATTAGACAGAAATTGGGTGAGGGGATATATCTGGAAAATTTTATCCCGATATACGATGCTCCCCGACTCCGAAATTATTTTCTAGGTATGGCCCTGGTCAGAAGCCATGTAATTTTATATGCCAAAGTCGTATTCATTTTCTTAAATCGTAGTCGAAGCAATCCACATATTTATACACGCGTATTATTTTTAATCTGGAGCCTGATACTTACAGCTTTTTAAACGGAGTCTTTAATTTTTAAGCTGGAGCATGTACTTTTTTACCCTTTAAGGCGCAACCCTTTCAAAATGCTGAAAAACGGATGGCGGTTGCCATCGCTCGACTTAACTACTAGCAAGAGGGCGGACGATCGAAACGTTCATCGCGTGCCACAGATCTAGAGACCCTTTTCTTGACGACAGCTGGCTGTGACGCACAGCCAGCTGTCGTCAAAAGCCAGCTGCCATTAAAATATTTTTACAAAAAATTACTGTTAACATACTTGATTGAAGAAAGCCAGAATGTTGGTTGCAAAGTTTTTTTTAAACATTTTACAATTGTTGTTGTTGTTGCTAATGCCCTCTTAACCCGCGGGGCGGTGCCAGATCCCTCAAATAGGCAGGCGATGGGCGGAAGGGGCTGCTTCCATTTTAATGAGCCCCAGTGGGAGGAACTCCGACTAAGCTTGGGGTTCCCTAATTTTGAACCAATTCCAGAGGAGGGACCCACCCCATGAAATCGGCACCCCCAGAGGTATCATTTAACAATTTGGAGGACATTGAAGCCATGACGGATTTTACGTGCACCAGCTCCCATTAGGACACACGGTCCCACAGCAGTCGAGCCGAGAGGAAGTTGACTCTCCCAAGCACTGGCCAATCCGGATGCTGCTTCACTTTTCGTGTTCTTATGGCAACGGAGTTTAGTGCCCAGACCACTGCGGGTTTTACAATTGTACTAAAGTATAGTACATGTTAAAAAGATGTATATTTTCATTTTTAAATTGAATAAAATAGTCATAATAAAGCTACCATAAATCAAAGAACCTGTTCTCAAAAGAGCAGGAAAAAGAACTGTTCTTTAAAAAAGAACGGGAACAGTGAACAACTGTTCTTTGAAAATAACGGTTTTCCCCACCTCTAATGTGGCTTGCCACAGCGTTTGATCTGACCCGCGGAACATATCAAAACCCTGTATAAACCATTCAAAATCCCATATAAATCCCAATTATATGGCCCACAACTTCGCTAACATCCTGAAGTTTGGGCCGCGACTTCACTAATATCCTAAAGTTTCCCGTAACTTTTCAAATGTTGCCAGTGGCGGATCTAGGAATACGTTAAGAGGGGGCTAGAGAGGAAAAAATATTTCAACCCTAAAATTTAGAATTAGTTAAATTAATTATTATTTAACTTTATTAATTATCAGTTTTTAATTAAAGTTTTTATACTGTATACACTCTCTCAAAAGGTATTCGGGTGTAAACAAAGTTTTCTTAATTTTGTGAAAAACTTCTTAGTTTGTTAGAAACCATACACCTCAAAAGAAACATCAACCAGAACCTATTCTTATTTAATGCATGATGCATTTTCATGAAAAGCAATACTTAATTATGCAACCGATGGTGAAAATTTGACTTACACTCGGATACCTTTCATGAGGTTCCGGACCCCCTGGATATGGCCTTGATAAGGGGAGTACTTACCTCCTCTACCACTCCTAGAGATTTAGTATATTGTGTTATTATGTGAACTAAAGTGCATCACAAAGCAAAATCAGAACTGAAATTGTTACAAGTGTGATCTTGCCCCCTCTAGAATATTTTAATCTAATAATCTAATTTTTGTAAAAAACAACACTTTATCATGAAGCCGACGTAGGAAAATTGACTTGCACTCAAATACTTTTTGAAAGGGTGTAAGATGTGCAACTTTGCATATGTGCACAGCTGTGCACTAAAGGGTTAAAGCATTTAGGTTTATTGTTTATAAAAGTGGGTGTTACAGTTTGTAAAGAAGTACTGATTTTTTTTTTTTTTTGCTTTTTTTTATTAGTTTGTTATTAAAGAGTTCAGATTTTATGAAGGAATAATCAAAATAACAACAAAACCTAAAATCTTATTATTATTTGCAAAAATTAAAAAAAGATTTTACCCATGGTATCTGATTTTTACTTTACTTTTAAATATTAAAAGAAATCTGCTAGCAGGCAAAATAACAGTATACAATGAAATATGTAAAAATAATTACAGTTGAACGCCAGAAATCCGCCGACCTAAAATCCGCAAACGTCCGAAATCCACACGCCTTCTCTGATATAAATAATGAAATTCACAGTATTCCACTAATAAAGAAATTATTGAAAAGTTTCTTGAATCCAGATAAATATGATCCATTTGATAAAAGTTTAAAGTTAAGAAAAGAATACCTTAAATTTTTACAATCTATAACAAAACAAAAATTAATCATAATTCTGTTTAAATATTCTGATGAAAATATGCAGTTTAAACAGTTATTGTTTAAACTGCATATTTAAACAGTTATACAATTTGCAAAATTAAATAAATAAAAGGAAGAAAGAAAAAAAGTAGAAAAAAAATATTTTAAAACAAATCACCATAGAACATGTTTTCAAAATTAGAGAAAGGAAATTTTGAAACCATTTGCTTTGCTAGTCTTCATGTAATTTCTTTTTTCTCCTATGCTTTTGTATTTAAAGTGAAAATATAAATGAAATACTTTTGACTGTGTTTTTATTTCATTGTAATTGTATTCTCCTTTTCTTAAGTCTGAAATGTAATAGGATTTATCTTTTATGGCCTGAAATCTGCAAAATCCTAAAATCCGCACAAGCCTTGGTCCCAAGCTGTGCGGATTTCTGGCTCTCTAACGTATTTACATATTATTACCGGAGGTTATATTCCCTCTTAATGTGCAACCAGAAAAAGAACGAGAAAATTTAAAAGATTTTTTAAAAATACTACTTCATGCAAGCAGTTAAAATATGTAGTGTAAAAGTCGTATAGCTCCATTGTTTTACTCCATAACATTCTAAATTGATTTCTTATTGAAAAGTAGTCGAGAAAGGGAAATGTGTAATTAATTTTACAAGAGGTTAAATGCTTTAACTATAGCTATTATTATTGTCATGAGCGTAGAGCAAAAATTTTGGGGGAGGGGTACAATTGGGATTCAAGAGTAGAAAAGCAAAATTTCACTAAAATTTGAAACAGATATTTTAAATCAAAGGATTTTGAGCCTCACCATGGCAAAGTGAATATGTCATTGAAAGTGGTACACGGCCAAAGTGTAAAGGTCCTGGGCTCAAGTCCCATTCCGCTACTGTCGATCTAACAGTCTGGAGTTTTGATAGGTTTTCTCCAGGTGTAATGTGAATACGTATTAGAAATTCTTCCTTCCAAGGCATGTCCCCCCCCCTATCCTTAGCAGATCGCCCTAGGATAGCGTTGCAATAATCACATAAACGAAACAAAGGATTTTGAGACAAAGATCGGGGAGGGGTCACTTTACCTCCCTACCATGCTACGCTTATGATAATTATTATGTTTTTCCTTGAGGGATATACTAAACCATGAGGGCTTTATCTAGTGTTTAAAAATGCATCGCATGCTACCAATCCTGAGGAAACTCTTCTTTTCTTGAAACATTTGGTCAAATTAGTTTCATTTTATGGTTATTTTAGATTTTAAAGAATTTATACTCTTTAAATAAAAATAGAACAAAATTTTAATCAATATATTTTCTAACAATTAGTTACATCACCGGTCAAGCTTTCTTTTCTTTTCTTTCTTTTTTTTAAGGGGGGAGGGAACGTATACTTGGTATGTCTAGTATGTAAAAATAGTTGGATAATCAGCGATTTGGATAGTCAGAGTTTGTATAATTGGAGTTGCACTGTATTTCTCAATCAAAACCTCAAATATACTGGGGGGGGGAGAGGTGGTTGAGTAGCTGTAGCCCACCACAATCCCCCTCTGAATATGCCCCTGACGTTGATGGATCTTTTTTCATTTCCCAGCCTTTAAGGTGCCTGGTTCAAAACCAGGTCACATCCAAAGACCTAACCATTCGTAGTTTTCCGTGGTTCCCTCCAAAACATAGCGTAAATGCAGGTTAGGATCCCTTAAAAAGATCCCCATAGAGGGCATCTCACTCATAGGCCTAGATCTCACATGTAGACAATTGGCCATAATCCGACTACAATAATATTTCTCAGCCTTCCATTTAGGTCAGTGCTTTATATATGGTGTTTGGTCACTTAATTTTTCTCTCCCCTGTGTGAAGGACTTTAGTAAACATTTATGAGAATGAAGAAGTGTGTGGTATTTTAGCCACGGCCGTGAAATATAAACAAAAGTAATTTAGATTTTTAAGTTAAACAAATTCAAAAAAAGTTTGCGTTGTATTTGCAAAAAAGGAGAAGATATAACCAAAAGTTCTTTCCCTTGCCGGAAGTGTGTGAATGAAGATTTAGTGAAATAAACACAGAGACATTAAATTGATCACCAAAATACATTTTATTTTAAAAACAAAGAGGTAAACAACTGGCAGCCTCACATGATTGAAACAACGAGGAAATAATTTACTTGGCAGTGGTATTACAGCACAGAGTAACTATGCACAAACAAATCTTAGTGTGAGTTTGATTCCCTTAACTATCCCTTGGTAAAAGAAAGGAAAAAAAAATCATTTTAAATTGTTATGACACTATGAAGTTCGTTTGGGATCCCAATCAAAAGTAAAAAAAAAAAAAGAGGGAGAATTGCTGCAACACAGAAAAAGTAAATCCTATCAAAAAGAAAAGTTTGGGCAAACAAGTCCCCACCTCCTCCAAGCCTTCACAAGGCATCAAATGAAATCCCTCTCAAAATCCTATCCTGTTACTTAAATCTCCACGATTACAACCAAAGAGCAGAGCTTAATTAATAAACAAAGAATCACATTACAGTATTTTGATTTCCCCATAATCCACAAAATTTGGACATGCAAACAAACACAATCAAGAAATTACAGCAAGCAAAATCTTACTTGATTGTGCCAAGAAAAGAACACATAAATTACAACCCCCAATACGGCAAGGATATTAACTGAACATAATTAACTGAACTCAAAAATTGACAAAATTTAAACATGGCGTTACAGGTAAGTTACACTTCGGGATAATACCTAAAGGAAAAATTTTAGCTTTTACAATTGTCTTCAATTCCCCCCTTAGTTAAGAAAAAAAAAAGGGAATCTTCATTAAGTTAGGATAGTTCAAGAGTGGACAGGCTTCCTGAGTCGAATGTCTAGCATATCTGGGTGAAGAGTAGAAATAGGAATGGGCTCACCCGATTGACCAGCAGTGGTTCGGTGACGGTGATCCTCAGGGCGCAGATGGTCGGATGCAGTTAGCTGCAGGGCCGAGCAACATAGACCTTCTTTGGACGGGAGAGCACAAGGTCTAAAATAATGATGTCTTTAGCGGTGGGTGCCGTAACGACTCTCCACTGGGTACAGATGGTACAGAACTCGGTCGTCGGTGGCTGCTGAGCCAGGCAACCATAATCCCTTTTCAGGCCTGGATCTGTCGGTCTTGCATCAGCAATGTTGCAGGAGCGCTAAAGTATTTGCCCATCAGGAAGTCTGCTTGCACGATGAAGTGGGCCACAGCCCTTTTCTTCAAATAAAACAAACAACTTAAAGGCAGCGGTGAATCACTGCCCCATCAAAGGGCTAAGTACGTGATGTCTCTCCAACGGAGGAAAAAAACACATTGCCTCTCTTCTGTTAAGACTACAGAATTGGGTTCTTAAAAGAACTACCCATTGCAGGTTTAAAAACTAACACTTCTGTCATCTAACATTTAGCAGAGTAAAAGAATTGGCAGTGTAAATTCCTATATTTAACCAGACAAGTTTTAGATAAAAGCTTTTTATTAAAAATACTGATAAATAAATCAAAAGGAGAGCAACTGCTCCTCACAGGACAGTCCACATGACTGTTTGCAACAACATACATCAGAAAAAAGGCCAAGACCCTCGGTCACATCTTCTTTTGAACCATATAAAATTTACATACTCCGTTTTCGGAAATGAAAGATGAATGCTAAAAGGAACCAAGGATAAAAACGAATGCACCAAACCGGTGGGAACCGAACGTTTGCCATGACGCAAGCGTGACGCAATGCATTTCGGCCAATGAGAATAGAAGGTACGTACAGGCGGCAGAAACAAGTTAGCAACTTGCCGATACAAAAGTAAACAATATAAAAAGTACATGTCAAAAGATTAAAGACGTAGCGAGACAGGTATAACTTTAATACAGCTACTTCCCTAACAATGGCCCGCCTCTCGCTATGTCAAATATTTAAAGAATTTGAATTATTAACAATTTTAGGTTTTTAAACTTTTGCTTTAAAGTTAACGTAAAATTTTTAAAAAATACTTTTCCAAATTTCAGTACTGTACAAGTTTCCTTTAAAGAAAACTTATACAAGGCTAAATTTAAGCATTCATCTTCTTACAAAAGCAATTTTAATCATGATTTACATACATTACACAATGAAACAATAAAAATATAAAGTCATCTTGACAAACAAAACTTAACGATCTTTCAGTCCTCATTTCCTTTCAGGATTATTTCGCGTAACAATGAAGTTACACAAATTCAGTTCTTTCATCATATTCATTTTGAAATCGAAAAACTTTGTCAAGAACCAATAAATGGATACTGACAAAACTAATGCTTATAGCGTTAGTTAGAAAAATGCCAGAAATCAAATGATATCTGGACTTTGAAATTTTATGTATTTATAGTTTTAAATAGTTTAGTATGTATGTCGTTTAAATTTTGTCTTGTTAAAGGTTTTGTGAAACTGTCAGCTAAATTGTTTTTAGAGGGTACATATTTAAGTTGAAAAAGTTTATCGTTTAATAAATTTCGTACGAAGTGATATTTTACATCAATGTGTTTGGTCCTGTGATTCTCAATGGGAGACTTCGCGAAATTGATTGCAGCTATATTGTCACACCCATACCTGCCAACTCTTCTGTTTTTGACAGAAGACAAAATCTTCTGTTTTTTTAATTTTTTTTAAATTTTTAGTTGATATATTAAATTGTATCTGAAACTATGCTAAAAAATCAGTAAATAAATAAATCCATTTCAAAATAGTAAGATATACTGCAAAAATAGTCAAATTTACAGAAAAAAATGTCAGCCAGGATGCCAGTTTATTTGTTTTTTTTTACAGAAGTCTTCCATAAATTTGACAGATTCTCTTTATTTTACAGAAATCTTCTTTATGAGGCAAAAAATACGGAAGAGTTCTGTAAAATATACAGAAATAAACTGGCTTCTTGGTGGACAGTTTTTATCTGTAAATTTGAGACTTTTTTTTTGCAGTGTAATAATTTTGACAGCTAACAGCACAATGCCGTTGTATGAATGAGGTCAAAGCGTTTGTAAGCAAATCTTTTATAGATAGTTAAAAAAAAAAAAAGCAAAACTTCATTTCCTTCCTCCCTCAAAAATTCGTCATTAGAAAATTTATTAGTGTTGAAAACTAAAGCTAACATACTTTGTTATTAAAATAATTTTTCTGATGAACTATTAGTAAAAGCTAAAAAAAGTACTTTGAACCAGCTAAAAAAAAATCTTAATCTGTTTATTTTTCAGTGTACGTTGGTTAAAAATAAGTCCAATTTCCATTTATTATTTATTTTGTGTGTGTGAAAATACTGCATCTGTTTTCATTTCATATAAAAATTCCAGGTGAGCTCAATTCTATTAATATTTAATTTTGTTTTTATTTCTATACATTGCTAATATAAAAAATAATGAGAAATGGTGATAAACTGGGAGGTCTTCTGTTTTTACTTCTTATATTTAAAAAGCATCTTCTGATTTTTTGTGAAATCTTCTGTTTTTTCAACTCTAGTCTTCCTGTTTTCGGCTTAAGGAAGTTGGCAGGTATGCACACCATAAAGTTCAATCATCTATTTCTAAAGGTATAAGTTTTCCACTGCATTCTTGCAAGATATGCGTTATCCATATTACTCTTTACTTGCTTCAGTTAAAGAAATGAACTCACTTTCCATCGACGAAAGTGATACACCTTTTTGCTTAAAGGATTGCCAGAGTACGGGCGAATTATCAATTAACGCTATTATACCGCCTATGGATACTCTGTCGTTTCGACACGATGCAAAATCGGCGTCGCAAAATACTTCTAATTTTAAAGTTTTTATATTCGAAAGGTTAAATATTAAATTTAATATTAAATAATATTAAATTCGGAGCTGGCTCTCGTGCAACGTACACCTCCCAGAACTCTCCTCAGAATGACGCTTCCACCTTGCACGCGCCCGCACTTCGCAGTGTCGCCGTATACGGAGACCAATCGGAGTGCGCCATCTCAGCCGCGAAAATTCTAGAAGGAACTTTCCCCCCCCTTAATGGCCGGAAGAAGGAGCAAAGATGGCGGAAAAGAAGCGATCTTGGCCATAAAGCAGAAAAATGGAGAAACTGGAGCAATGCGGCCATTTTGAATGAGAAGAAATTACCGTAATTTATGGAAGAAACGCCGCGGCGTTTATGAGTATAAAAGTTAAAAAATAGTGAGTGCGGCGTTTACAATATTTTTAATTTTTTTAGCCGATCTTCAACGAAAAATCGTAAAATTCGTTTAGTGATAATTTTCTCAAAAGATGGCGCCACCACCGACACGTACTCTTCTGTCGCTTAGCGTGCTCAGAGCACAGCGTAGCGAATCAGAATGCGAACCTACCCCCATAGAAAAGAGGTTTGATCCAGTTTGGGAGAAAGTCAGAGCGCCCTGAGAAGGGTCCATGTCCCGTGCTCTGAAGTGGATGGCTTCATACATCCAACCGATGTCTCCTCAATTAAGTAAAAAGAAAAAAAAAAGAAGTAAATCATTTACATCTACATTTTAGAACTCTAATTAAATTTTAATGAAGGGTTTGAAGGGTTAAAGTTCTTTAAAATACTGCAAAAGTGCACTACTCTCTGTTAAATGCACCTGTTTTTTACATGAATCTCTATTGTTCTTAAAATACTAAATTTCAGCCAAAATTAGTCTATGTTGCGCCCGGTGCGAGTTTAACCCTTCCCCTCTCCCAACCAAAAAAAAAAAAATTAAGTTATTCTAAAAGTTTTTTTTTTTTCGCTGTGTGGCTTTGTGCCCTGAGCAGGAGCACTCTATCGAATAAACACTGCCAACTAATTGGTATACTCAAGAAATGCCGAGTTCTTTTAAAATACAGGGCTGCCAACTACTACGCATTGCTTACTTTTTCTACGCTCTACGCAACGCATGTTGAGAACTACGCTTTTTTCCTTCTTTTTCAAGGAAAAGAAATCTACAGCCAAAAATGTACACTCTTATGTAAATTTGGTATTTTTTTTTTTTTTTTTAATAACCCGATCTTATTTTATGCTTTGTACGTGGATAGAAAGATATCGGCGCACGCCTGCCAAGTAATCGACTTGACGTCGCGCGAGTTGGCTGGCCGTAAGATTTTTCGACTCCTTGGCTCTCTCCCCAGCCACGGAAACTTTCGCTAACGGATTTTGGCCAATCGGATGACTCTGCTCAGACGGATTTCTTGACGTCAATGAAAGCTTCCGTTTCTACGCCTCGGGCAACAGAAATACGGAGGTGCGCGCATCATCTATTTTCCATGGTAGTGCGTGCGCTGACGTTCTTGGTGAGTGCGTGCGTTCTTGGCTCCCTCCCTATTTTGTGCTGTAGGGCTAGAAATATGAATTGCGCGCGCACGGATTGAAATATCAAAGCGAACTAAGCCGCATTGCGTTCTTTAGACGTATAGTTTATTTATCAGTTGCCGTTGTCATTTTAGTTTAGTATATCGCGTGCATTAGGGTGATTCATAAAATTCAAGTTTTTATTTTTTTCACTCTCAACCCATAATATCATTCTATCTACTAAAATATGAATTGGTTATTAATTTCAGAATTTTTTATTGATATTTAGGGGTCGCTACCAACTCTCGAAGTTTAAAAATTAACTGCAATAACACCCTTTTGGGTCTACGCGTTTCCTTCTCTTCTCTACTTCCGGCCACCCCTATATCAAGCAAGTACCAATAAATTGAGCACCTCCCACTGCAGGAGGGGGGGGGGGAGAAAAAAGAAAAAAGACATTTTATGCGTATGACATTCCCCAGCTTTAGTTAGCTGGACTGATATTTACAACATAAACAATCCTGCTTCTTACCCAGAGATAAAATCATTGAAATCCAAAGTGGTTGTGTTCGCTCGTGATGAAATATGGTTAATCGGACACACTTGCTCAGAATTAGTGCAAACAAGATTACCCTCAGTGCAAGAAGTAATGATTTTATTTTTTCACTATAAAAATGTAATGAAAAAAGTAAATAGAGAATCAGCGTCATTAACTGCTGGTGGTGTGATGGCAATATGGGAAAAAGCAAGTATTCCCACCAAGGAAAAGCAACATGTTATCACAAAAATACTCAAATATTTCAAGGAATGGCAGAATTTAAAAAAAAAAATAAAGAAAATAAGGCAAAGCGTTCAGCAACAATCAAAGAAAAAGAAAACAAGTGGCAATCAAATTTAAATGTTCTGTTTGATATAGCTCACTCTAATGCTCTAAATATAATGAATATTGACGAAGATAAGCAATTTCTTTTGAACCAAAGAAAAATGAACCGTCTTGAACGAATCGGTAAGATTGATAAACAGTATGCTAGAAAACTTGATAAACAATTAGAAAAAGAAGTTAAGTTGGAAAAAATGAAAGAAAAAGAAGCAATAAATAGACTAACTGAGAAATACGATTTATTGTCATCTTCAGCTACTTCTTCTACAGAGGACAGGAGTGATAGTGACATGAGTCAAAGTCGTCCTAATTCTCCGAAGCCAGGACCTTCTTCAAGCAAAGATTTTTCGATACCAAGGAAACGAGGCCGAAAAACAATCCTAGATTCTAATTTAGCAACTAGTCTCGATGTCGCTAAATTGAGCGACCGGAAAGCAACTGTTGTTTTGACATCTACACTCAAAAGTCTAGGCTGTAATGTATCAGAATACAACGTAAGCTATTCCTCTATACGTTGCCAAAGAATGAATAATAGACTGCAGCTTGCTGAATCAATAAAATCTGATTTCCAACCCCAAACTACACTAACTGTGCACTGGGATGGAAAAATGCTCGAGGACATAGCAGGGCATGAAGTAGTAGATCGTCTACCAATCTTGGTATCTGGAAAAGGAGTGGACCAGCTCTTGGCCGTTGCTAAGCTTCCAGATGGCAAAGGAGAAACCATGGCGTCTGCTATTTTCGAGACAATTTCATCGTGGAACTTACGTGATAAAATAAGATGTATGTGCTTCGACACAACGGCATCTAATACTGGGCGAATAAACGGAGCCTGTATTCTTTTGGAACAAAAAATGCAAAAAGAATTGATTTGGCTCCCTTGTCGGCATCACATCTTAGAAATCGTACTGGAAGCTGTCGTAGTATCAGCTATTGGACCATCCAGCGGTCCTGAAATTATAATTTTCAAAAAATTTAAGAGCCGTTGGACAAAAATAAATCAGGAAGACTTCAAAACTGCAATTTTTGAACCATCTACTTGGAATTGCGTTCAAACTGCTGCGACCGATATAATTACTTTTGCTCAGAATCAACTACAACAATTTCAACCTCGTGACGATTACAGGGAGCTCCTTCATTTAATCATTATCTTTTTAGGAGGGATTCCTGAAAGCGGTATCTCATTCAAAGCCCCTTCTGGAATGCATCGTGCACGTTGGATGGCGAAAGCTGTATATGCATTGAAAATGTTTCTATTTAAGCACCAGCTTAAAATCACAATTAAAGAAGCTAAGGCCATTACGGATATCTGCATATTTGTTGTACTTGTCTATGCAAAATACTGGTTTACAGCGCCAGTGGCTTATATGGCACCTGAAAATGACCTGAAGATTTTGAAGGACATAGTTGAGTTCGAAAAACATGATACAGTTTTAACCAAAGTCGCCGGGAAAAAGATGTTGGGTCATCTTTGGTATCTTTCTGAAGAACTGGTTGCTCTAGCTTTTTTTGATAGGCAAATTTCTAATGAAACAAAACACAGAATGATTTTAGCACTGAATAACGAAAGTTCGAAAAACAGTCCTAAAAAGGCATCTTTGAGGTATGATGCAATCAAAAATCAAAATATCGAAGATTTCGTTACAACAAATACAATGAAATTTTTCAACACGACTGGTATTTCATGCGAGTTCATACAAAAAGATCCTGAGCTGTGGGAAGAAGAAGAAAGCTACAGGTCAGCTAAAGAAATTGTACAAAACATGAGAGTCGTTAATGATATAGCTGAACGAGGTGTTGCTTTGATGGAAGAATACAACAAATTACATACAAACGATGAGGAGCAGAAGCAGTACTTGATGTTGTTAGTTAAGAATTATAGACAGAAAAACCCCAACGTCAATAAGTCAAATTTTATATAACATTTTTTCTTTCTTTCTACTTCGAGGTTTCAACACTGTTATTTAGTATTTTCATTCATAAAACTGTATTCTGATTGTAATAAAATTATTTATTTAAAAATTTATCGTTTTTGCTTCATTTCTCATATTTCAAAATTCGGTAGCGACCCTTAAATATCAATTAAAAAAATTTTTAAAAATACTGGTATGTTTTCTAGTGGAATAGACCATTTTTAGGTGTTGAGAGTTAAAAAAAAGGGAAAAAAATTTTTTGGGGTCTTTTATGAATCACCCTAGCATGCATGTGCTACTTTATAGGACACCGTGGTTTATCGCTATGTTAAAATAACGGAATTTACATTGATTAAACGTTTGCAATATCAACTGAGGCTGGAAAAAAAAAAAAAAGATTGCGCGTCAAAAGGCTAAGCATCAATATACATCCTACTTTTTTTTTTCTTTGGCTCCAAAATTAGCGATAAATGCAATATTTGACGTTTTTCTGAAAATGCGAATAAATTCTGTGCTACATTCTGTTTTTATTCTTTTTCACAACGTTTTCTTAACATTTTAAAATTATTTTTTGTTATCTTTTAATTTTTCGATTATTTTTATCGTTAAAATGAAACGAGGGGTTGAGGGTTGCCCCCCCCCCCCCCTCACATAAAAATCAATTGTTAGTTAAGTTCTGGAAATTTATGTTTTTTCGATTGTTAATCCTAAATTCTTGTAAGAAATATTCAAATTTTAATAGTGTAACCGGTTGGAAAACACGTTTGGAAACGCGATTTCGCAGCTACTTTGTTTCTTTGGCGCCGTCAAAAACGGCATTTTTGGCACCAAAAATCAAGGTAGGACGTATATTAAAGGTGGACCCTTAAATATGCAATAGATAATCAGAAAATCTGTTTGTAGCATTTGTGCTATAAGTATCATATTTTTCTTTTCTCTGTGTAACTTTTTTTTTAGATAATTTTTAAGGTCAATGATGCAATAACTTCAGGGTGTTTTAGTGTAGATGATACAAAATATGATGGTCCCAAGGCGCTTCTAGTATAACAAAACCGCGCAACTACACATAAAACAGTGAAAACTACACATTTTTGTTCTTTGTACTACACATATAGGTTGAAAGAGGTTGGCAGCCCTGAAAATAAATCGCAATGTTATAAATATTTAAAGTAATCCTAACATTCAGTTTAAACCAACAATTTGCTGAAGCAAGCTCATTACGTAATCAACAGCTGGCCAGCAGCGGGGGGGAAATGTTTACTTTTAACTGGAGCCTCTTCTCACACATCGATTGCTGATTTCATTTTAATGGCACCTGGTAGTCTGTCTGAACTTTTTGCAGATGCAAGAAGGTTTTTAGAAGTTATTTTTTTTATTTCTATAAATTCGCCTTTGTGAATATAAATTAATATCTGATTATTTGAAAATAGAAATTGTAAGCTTCGTAAAATAGTGGTAAATACTTTAAAACATTCTATGGGAAGGGGGAGAAAAAAGGAGATTTTTTTTTACCGTTTATCCAATTTCTCCAGAAATATATCCGATCAACTTAATAGCTTTTTTAATAAATTAGATCTAATAAGTAATGCAACATATATTTTATTTATTTATGGCAATTTTCTAGCTAACTTAGCTCATTTTCGTGGGTGCGGCGTTTCTTCCATAAATTACGGTACTTGATGATAACAAAATGCCTTAAAATTGTTATGAAATTTCCTAAAATTTTAGTGGGAGATAGCTAATCGTCCGAGACAACCCTGGGTAAAATTAGGAGCTGAAATTTAAATCGGAAGTGGGTAAAAATAAATAAAAACCGGACTTAAACAAAAGATGGAAAATATTATTGCAGAAAGGAAGTTAGGCTATTGAGAAAAACGTAATAGCTAGCAGAAAATCAGGAGAAGTTACATGACAATTAAATTTACACCTCCGGAGATAGGGAAAACAAAGGCAGAATTAATTTAAAGTAAAAAGGGGGTGATTATTTAGGAAAACCAATAAAAGAAAAGGGTAAATTGTAGTAATTAAAGAATAAAGCTATTGACATATAAAAAGAAGAGTCACCCAGACCATTATATCTCCTGAGAAAAGGTACTTAAATTAAACCTCAATATTAATTACTAACATTAGACCATAAGCATTTGACAGTTAATACAATTAAAATAAAAAGTTACTGCATTGAATTATTAAAACATAATCCCCCAAAAAACAATACAACATATTATCCTTCCTTCTCCCCCCCCCCCCCCCAAAAAAAAAAATTTTACGAAGTAAATTTTTTTTTTGTGGAAAAGCTCAGGAAGAGTCTGGTGAACTGTCCTGAGAAACGAACCACAACTTTTAATTTTGACAACAAAACCCGAGGAAGACCAGCTGTGGCAGTAGTAGTAGAACTTCCATAAATTACGGTACTTGATGATAACAAAATGCCTTAAAATTGTTATGAAATTTCCTAAAATTTTAGCGGGAGATAGCTAATCGTCCGAGACAGCTATCTCCCACTAACGCAATCATAACGCAACACACCTCATTATCAAAGTAACGAAACCGTGTCCCAAGTCAGGACACTTAAAAAAAAATTTCAACTATATACCTACACATTCCAGCAAAATATCAATCAAAAGCAAAGTTTTACCTGCACATTCCTTCACAACAAAAACACATACAGTATATATGTAGTAAGACATATAAGACTTGACAAGAACACATTAAACGAAAACAAAAAGGTGAAAGTCTTTGGTAATTAAAAAAAATATCATACGCAATTCTGACCAGGTGTTTTTTTTTTTTTTTTAAGAGTTCAAGGTTGTGGTCAGTAGCAAAAAAGTTCTTGTCGAGGTGATCACAAAGTGATTTTGTTGTCACAAGCGAGGATAAGAATCAGTACAGACATTTCCAAAAGTAAATAAAAGCCTAGACTTTGTCATGTATTGGATACAAGACCACTAGCAGGCAAGGGTGGACAAGTACCTAGGATTTTGAACCACCCCCTTCCGAAGTAAGCTGAGAAAAAAAAATTGACAAGGGCATGACAATCCCAAATTTTGTAGAGAAACAAACAAAAAAAAATTACACAATTAATACAGCAATTAAAAAAAGCTATGTTTAAGTAAGTAAAAACATTAGGAGACAGAAGGGAAATGATCCCTGAACAATCCCACATTCAGCAATAATCGGCCTGAGTACAATAGGCTAAACACCAGCCCAATTGTGACTCAAGATCAATTACCACCAAACATGGAGGTTAATTCAAGTGACCAAGAAGGCTCTAGAAACCCTGACGGACACTAATCATACTCTCCAAAAAGAAAACAAGATAATTTTAAGGAAACAACCCCGACCTGCATGAATAAATGAAGAAAGCGTAGACATGGAAGAATTTTGTATTTATTAATTTAGCCAAAACTATTTAAGTTACACATAAAATATACAAAACATGAACAATACACTTGAACATCTCACATAACATACCGGATATTTTAAAGGCAATATAATATCATATAATTTTTAGAAACCCTTACAGTTTAAAATCAAGTTACAGCCCGTGCTCAAGTTGAGCTGTTTTATAGTGAATGATCAAAAATATCTATCAATTCCCCCCTATATTTTTATCATTCAAAACACACTCTATATTACAGTTCTTAAAAGTACCAAGTCCAAGTCTTGTCATATGTCCTTTTAGAGCATCACCTGGTAGTTGTTTCGTCAGTGCATCAGCTTCCAAATCTTTAGTATTTTGATATACCAAATATATGTCCCCATGATCTTTGTCATCCTTTATGAAATAAAATTTTCTATTTATGTTTCGAGTACGACAGCTTATTTTTGGGTTGTTTATCCAGTCTATTAGTGCTTTACTGTCAGTTTTAATATTAATTGGTTTGATTATTAAGACATCTTCTCCCAATTCTTCTAATACACCACTCGCATATCTAACTGCACAATCACAGTCACAAGCTGCAATTAGTTCAGCTTCCATCGTAGATAGCGCCACAAGTTTCTGTTTTCCACTTTTCCATCCAATGAGTGAATTTCCAATTTTTAATAGATATCCAGTATAAGATTTTGAATCCGGTGTAGGGCTCCAGCTAGCGTCTGTGCTGGCATTCAACTTGCCGTTTGTCGACTCAAACTTTAGGCTATAGTCTATTGTACCTTTTAAATATCGAAAAAGTCGTTTTATTGCAGTCCTGTGTACTTCTCGAGGATCTCTATTATACTGAGCCAATCTACTCACAGTATAAAAAATATCAGGTCGCGTTCCAACAGCTAGATACATTACTGATCCGATTGCTTCACGATATTTTTGCTGTGGAAAAACTTTTGAATTTTTGTAATCGTCCAATTGTTTATCACCTACCACACCTGGTGTTTTCGCAGAATTGCAATCCAACATATTGAATTTTTCCAAAATCTTAATTATATACTTTCTCTGTGATAAAATTATTTTATTTCCTCTCTGCTTGATTTCCAATCCTAAAAACATGTTCGAGTCTGTTGTTTCTCTAATTTCAATATTTCTTTTTACATTTTTTATTACTCTGTCAACCACTTCTTCTGAGCTCGCCACCATCAAAAAATCATCAACGTATATTCCAATATGAACATATTCATCACCTTCTGTTTTGGTAAATACTGATGGATCTGATTTAAGTTTTCTCAGTCCGGCTTGCTCTAGTATTTCACTGAATTTGTTATACCAACATCTTCCTGATTGTGGTAAACCATAAATACTTCGTTTGATCATATAAACTTTATTATCTGGTAGTTCATAATCCTTCGGTGGTTCCATATAAATCTCTTCATTTAGAACTCCATTTAGATAAGCTGTTTTGACATCATAAAATTTCACAACGGAATTTTTCGTTGCTGCTAATGCCAGAAGTATTCTTAGTGAATCCCATTTCATGACGGGACTAAAACTTTCTTCAAAATCTATTCCCTGTTTCTGTCCACAACCAACTGCCACAAGTCTTGCTTTGTATATCTTGTCATCTTCTCTTTCTTTTATTTTATACACCCAGCGACTTTTAATGATTTTCTTATTCTTAGGTCTTTCCACTGGTTCCCATACATTATGCATTTCTAAAGAATTAATTTCTTCATCCATTGCAGATTTCCAGTGCTCTTTTTCTTCAGATTTTATTGCATTATTATACGTATCGGGTGTATTATCTGTTACTGCGTACACTTGGTAATCATCGTATCTTCTGGGCAATCTTGTGTTTCGAATAGGCCTTCCTGATGTGTTTTGATCTCCAACCTCTTCCTCATCCAAATCATTTACTTCCTCATCATTTTGAATGTCTGGCTCTTGTTCGTAATTGATTTGCATGCCTATTTGTTCCTGGGTTTCAGATGCTGGAATTAATGTGTCATCTACATCAGAATTTTCCTCATCTTCTATAAAATAATCGATTTCCATATAATTTTTCTTCGTTTTCTGTTGTTCATCTGGCACATATCCATTTGTCTCCTCATCAAATATCACATCAGATGTCTCATACTTTCTTTTCTTCCATGTTAAATATCCTGTAGGCTCTTCTCTCTCTGGAATATCCAATTAATACTCCTTTCTTTGCTTTAGGTTCTAATTTATGTCTCTTGTTGTTGTAAACTTTATAATATGCAGTACATCCAAAAGGCTTCAAATGTCGAACTGAAGGCTTTCGGCAATTCCAAAGTTCCATTGGAGTTTTATCTTTTCGATTCTTCGTAGGTGTGATGTTATGTATATATTCAGCAGTAGCAACTGCTTCAGCCCAAAAGTGCAACGGTAACTGGCTGTCAATCAGGAGTGTTCTTGCTTTATCAAGTAACGTCCTATTAGCTCGTTCTGCAATTCCATTTCTTCTGGGAGAGTAAAACGGTGTCTTTTCATGTTTTATTCCTTTTTGTTCAAAATATATACTGAGTGATTCATTGATAAATTCTGAACCATTGTCCGATCTTATTCTTTTAACTTTGGTATTTAATTCATTTTCTCTCCTTCTAATTAAGTTTTGCAAAACTTCACTTGTTTCATCTTTCGTCTTCAAAAACTCAACAAAATACCTTCGTGAGAATTGATCAACTATAGTCATCATATATCTTTTCCCATTCAAAGAAACTATTTTAAGTGGTCCACAGAGATCCACATGCAAAGCTTCAAGGGGTTTTACAGCCGTTTCTGAATAGGTGTTTTCGTATGAAGAACTTGCCATTTTTCCCTTGACGCATGAATCGCAAAGTTTAATTTCACCGTCCAAATTTTCCAATCCTCAAACCATTTTCTTTGATATCATCATTTTTATATATTCTGGATTTGTATGGCCCAATCTTCTATGCCATATTTCATACGAGTTTTCTTTTATTTTGAAACATGTCTCATTTTTCACTTCATTCCTCTGAGGTATTAATTTCACGATGAACATATCCTTCAAATTTTCCTTCGCAAATCAAATCTCCATCCTCATCAAAAATGTAAGCTCCTTGTTTATTGAGTACTACCTCATTACCATTTTTCACAATGTTTGGAACAGTCATGAGATTACATCTTAATTTTGGGACGCACAAAACATTTTTTAATCTGATATTTTTTGGATTTATCTCTGCTGTAGCAGCTCTTACCTCTCCTCGATAAGTTGATTCAATATCTCTCCCTTCTTCAGCTGCACTGATAATTTTATTTTCCTCCTTCAAATTTTCCATCCAGTCTGCATTGGGAGTCATATGTGAAGTACATGCAGAATCCAAGTGCCATTCAGTCATTTTCTCTTCGCCAATTCGTTTCTCAGACGTTGTCAAGACCAGTTCCTTTACTGAATCTGACTCTTCTTTTGAAATTCTTGCATGCTCATTTTTATAATTATTTGAACTCTTCATACTTGTATTTGACTTTCCAAAGTTATTTTTCTTAAAATTATTGCTCCGAAACCAGCAATCCTTTTGTAAATGTCCAGGTTTTTTGCAAATATAACAACATTTAGATTTTGATTTAACCTTGTCGTGCGCTTTAAAAGCCCTGGATTCGCATTTTCTTTCTCGTTCTCTCTTCTCAAAGTTCAGCAAAGTTTGTCGCAAGTCTGTAAAATTAATTCCTCTATTAGTAGATAATGCCAAAGTAATAGATCCATACATTTCTGGCAACCCTTCAACTATATATCTTACTAGCTCTCGTTCAGTTACTTGCTTACCCAATTCATTTATTTGTTGCGAAAGTCCTTGTGACCTTGTGAGATATTCATCAATACTCTCGCTTGGCGACTTTTTCAATCTCGTTAAATCCAGCAATAAGTCTGTTCGCCTATCTTCAACAGCACCCTCAAATCTTAATTTTATTGCTTCCCCACACTTCTTTTGCCATTTCTACTCTAATCACACTATTAGCATCATTTTCATCTTTTAGAGGTTCTTCTTGCAGAATAACTTCTTCAAACAATTCTTTTGCATCCAGCAAGGCCTCAATCTTCATACTCCATATAATGTAATTAATCTCAGTTAGTTGCTCAATTTTTATGGAATTGAAATGATCCATGTTTCTTATCGACATCAGCGGTTAGGCTTGACGCGTATCTTGGACTTGCTGATTCCAAAAATAACCACGCTCTGCTACCAATTTGAAGAAAGCGTAGACATGGAAGAATTTTGTATTTATTAATTTATCCAAAACTATTTAAGTTACACATAAAATATACAAACATGAACAATACACTTGAACATCTCACATAACATACCGGATATTTTAAAGGCAATATAATATCATATAATTTTTAGAAACCCTTACAGTTTAAAATCAAGTTACAGCCCGTGCTCAAGTTGAGCTGTTTTATAGTGAATGATCAAAAATATCTATCAATAAAATTAAACCAAACACCTCCCCCCTTAACTTAAAGTAACCAGAAAGTTGATATAACAAAGAATTTCCTATTGTAAACAAAAGTTTAAAAAAAAAATTAGATCTCAAAATTTCTTAGTTAAAGGCCCTGGGATTGTCTGCACCAGCAAAGTTTACAACTTTCAAATTTTCCTCAAGCCATAATAGAGAGAACAAAAGTTTGATTCCAAGAAATTTCTGCACTGATTTGACAATTCTAGTGCAAGTTTGGTTTTTGTCATCATTAGGTAAAAATAATTAGTAGCAATATCATGTGGTGACACAGTAAGAGTAAAATGTAAAAATATCACATGAATTATTGCAATGGCCCTTAGCCATACACAATTAGTACTACCAAAAAAGTGGTTAATACAAAACTTAATATCACATTAAACAAATACATCAAACAAAAAAAAAATTACTTCAATAAGAACTTTCATAAGGAATGTAACAACATTTAACACTCTGCAGGTAAAGATTTGATTGATACTAACAAAAAAATATATAACAACACCCATGGGCGTAACTTGGGCTTCGAAACTGGGGGGGCAAAAGTCATTTTAAATGAAAGTCCATGTATGCGTGCCCGTACACACACATGCATATATATATATATATATATATATATATATATATATATATATGTAGTGAAACCTCTCCGAGCGGTCACCCCTCTAAACGGCCAATTTTTCATGGCACGGATTTTTTGACTCATAGACTTGATGTTAAAATAACCTCTATCAGTGGCCACCCGACACCCTTAAACGGCCACCTCATCGCCCATCTCATTTTTCAGGAAATTTTACTCACTCCATGCTGTAATTTTGATTGGAAAAACTCAAGGTCAGGTTTATGTCGAATATAAGTCCCAGGAATACATGGAATTGAATCTGTTATATCTCTTTTGTATTCTCCCCACACCCTTAAGATGGGTAATCACTTGGACAATCCGGTATTGAAATTGTCCTACAAATGAATTTTTGTCCCCCTTTCAGGGGCTAATTCCGTGTCTGACGAGGAATTTCTCGATGTTTGTAATGGCGAGCAAGCTAAACTTTCAACACAAGCGACTTTAGGGAAAATCGATGAAATTATCGAAAATTCCGAAGCGGTTACAAACTAACCAGTTAGAGATCCGATTTTTAAAGTAAAAAACAAACTAGAAAAAATGGTTGTTTCAAAGAAAAGTAAAAACTTAAAACGGACACACATTGTATCATATTTTCAAAAAAATGTAAGAAAGCATTAAATAAAGTACTATTTTCTCCTTAGATAAGTTTTATATTTCATTTTAAATAAGGAATATGTGCCAGACTTGTTTATATTACGCATTATAGCAATTATCTTATAATAGTAAATAAAACTCTTGAGAGCGGCCACCCCTCCGAGCGGCCAAATATTCTCGGTACGGTGGGTGGCCGCTCAGAGAGGTTTCACTTATATATATATATATAAACTATAAATTCGGTCTTTGAGCTTCGTCAAGGGAGACCCCCCTGAACCCCCCTAATTTTTTAGTTTCATTATTGCCATAATAAAACGATATTAATGGACTATGTCATTTTATCTCTCACCCCTTTTTCTTTTTCTTATATTCTTCCTTTACATTTATTTCATCGACTGGAAGTAGGAGGGTTTCCTGGTCTCTCCTTGGAAATGCAAAAGTGGGTCGATGATAACTGAAGTAACTTATATAATTTTTAGTATCTATCTTAACATACCAAAAATTTTGCTTTTCGTTATTGGATATTGTTGAGAGAGCTTTAGGCGCGTAGGGTTGCTGTATTTCGCATGGTAACTCTATTGGCGAGTCATCCGAGTGGATAAGAATCCATGCTGTTAGGCTTATGTTTAAAATTATTCTTTTTTCCACTTTCACATTCGGTAGCCCAGTGCTCGATGCGTTTATACCTTTTACAAGTTATTCTTGATGTATCCTTAATTTTATGAGTCGGCTGGCCCGAGTATTTTCCATAATTTTTATTTTTAGACGCATGTTTTCGAGGAGTAGTCTCACGAAGCACCTGAGTCTTCCGCTTGTCTATCATCGTTACGCCTGGCATTTGATTCTGAGTATTTCTGACTTCGGAAGCTCATCTCTTGATTCCATAGCACATCGGAAATTGTTGAAAGTAGAAGGGAGGCTATATTACAGCATTACAGTCAGCAAGTCGTCGTCTATTTAGATATCCATTTCTGGAAGTCTGTCCACTATGTCGAAGAATTTTCTCAAATGGTCGTGAATTCCATTAGACGAGTCGGGTATTTTATATTAAATTAAAGATTTCATCACGTAGCTTTACGAGCAGGTCCTTTAGACTGATAGATTTCTCCCAGTTTTTTCAAGACATCTGATGAAGTGTCACAATTTTTTATTTGTTCGAGTTCAGATGGCGATTTACATAGAATTATATCTGCTTTTGCTTTTTCGTCCATTTGGAGACCCACGTATCGAACTCTTCTTACGATTTTTCGTCATTTTCCAAAACTTCAGGTTCAGGCTTTGAACCTGATGCATAAATCCAGTCATCATTCTTTATTAAAAGCGCTTTCATTTGCATTTTCCATGTTTCGTAATTATCTTTATTCAGCGTTTCAATTCGCCAAGTTCCAGTCGCCGTTTTGAGGATGAATGATGCAGCCTTGAAACGAACGTTAAAAATCAGCAGATAAATAAATTAATCCATCTGGTGTCCATAACCTTTTAGAAATGTTAGCAGAGTTATGGCACAAACATAGTAAACGTGGGATTTTAACATAACATATTATTAGAACGGAAGAAACAGGCACATCACATAACAGGGTAACATCAAGAAGGGAAAAAGTATATTTGTGTTTGTGGGATTACGGCAGATTAGCTACGCGTGGGCTCTAGGCCTATGGGTGGGGTGCACTCCGTGGAGGTCTTTCTAAGGGGTCTTAACCCGTATTTACGCTAAGTGAAAAAGGTATAGAAGAAGTAAAAAGAATGCGTGCGCAAGCACAGTTACAGTTAAATAGATAAGTGTTTATTGACGGATACAGAATTCAGGAGGATAAGACATATATAAAAAAATAAACAATTCATTACTCAACAATTTATTCTTACTTTTATGTCGCATTTTTGGGACACATTTTTCGGACAATTTTCAATACAGGGGGCGAGAAATAAAATGACGTAGTCATTAATAAATCATAAAATATTTCTTCTATAACAATGGAAAAAATACTGTACTTAAACGGATGAAATTTGAGATAAGTTATTTTTAACTCTTGAAAACAAAAAGTAAATAGTGCAAAAATATAATTAATAAAATAGATAAAAGGGATTACTTTTTTCCCCTTTTATAAAACCAACTCCACAGCCACTGGTACCACTGGGGACCGAATCAGCTTTTAGCGGTAGAGTCTGTGTGTACGTCCAAAACAAAGTTCATTGGAAGGATTGGAAATTGCAAATCTATGTGTTCACTACAAAAAAAAAACAAAAAAAAAAAACACTCCACAGCCACTGGACATTAGCAGGACTTGACTGTCAAGAAACATTTGACGGTCAAAAACTGAAGCGGCCGACTTTGATTTTCAAAGGGTTTTTCCAATAAGTAAGAAGAGGCATCATTTTTAATTTAAACCAAACTACATTTTCCCCCTCAAAACGCAACTATAATGGATGTCTTCTCCTTAACAAATTCCTGACAAAAAAACCAAATGATCAGTACATTGTAGTATTTTCTCCAGACTAATACTCAATCTTTATTTAAAATTTACCGATTTGACACAAAAATTACGAAAACTACTTACCTGTACTCATACACAAAACAAGTTAATATTTCACTGCAAGATACGGATATTCGGCTGGTAAAATTCATTTAACTTAACCAAACTTGACACACAGACATCATTTACTTATTTAGCTTAGCTCTTTGTAATCCATTCTTTGCAGCTCATTCAATAATCCCTCCAACCCTCTTGGACATCTCCCGAGTTCTTTGTCGGTATTTTCCCCCCAACCAGGTAGCGAAAGATTAACAACAGCCTTGAAATATAAAACATCATGTTACATACAAAAATTTTTAAAGCTCCCTTCTCTCACAAAGTCGATATGCTTGTGGGAAAAACTGGTCCTAGTCTATTTAAGTGAACACAGATGTGGCTGATTTTTGAGTTAACGGGAGATAAAGGGGCCGCGTTCGGCATTTAAATCACTCCAATTTTTCACAGAATCTTAATGGTCATTTAGTGATGACATGTTCTTAAGTTTAGTTTGTAGGTCCAAAAAAAAAAAAAAAAAAAAATGATCATTTTATGCCTTGTTAAAAAGCCTCTTCTCTTGCGAGGTTTGAAATACATTACAATGAAACTGATTGCACTGCACATTTTCTATTTTCTATAACCTCTCTTCCCGTGGCACTTTATTTAATGTTAGCAGCCTGTTAAATTTACAGCATTCTGAGCTCAATGTTCGTGTTTTTCCTCGACTCGGACAGAAAATTTTAAATTTTTAAGAGTCCAGTACGTTATTTTTATTTATTTTTTTTTATTTTATCTTTTATTTTTATTTATTTATTTATTTGGGGGTGGTGGTATTGTAAATATGCTTAGAAAAGTAATGTGGAAAAAGATATTTAATAATTTGAGGAGCTGGAACGACTTTTAGCGTGATTTCATTAACCAAAAGCTCGGCATATGCGGGAGACAGGGGTCGATACAAACAAAAATTGGGTCCGTTTTGTGGCTCTTTCACAAAATTACAATCGATTTAAGTGGAACCCCGTCACAAAAATACAGTCGATTAAAAATGTCCTTCATTGGTATTTTACCCTACATTTTAATGTGTTTCATCAATTAACAAAAAGAAAAAGTGACTTTTATTAAAATTTGGTTTGAAAATTCACAAAAATAAGTGCTGAAATTCACAAAATTAAGCATTGAAATTCACAAAAATATGCAGTTTTTACAAAAATTGGACCCTGGAAAATATTCCTGGACCGACCCCTGATAAATTATGTAAGGTTTTGAGTTGAAGACGTTTTCACGAAAAAAAAAAAAAAAAAAAGGGAGGGGGTATATAAATTAGGTGAATGCACATATACTATGTACTAAAGAAACTAATATTCTGAGATATTATCTTAGCTAGACTTTTTTGAAATGCTAGAAAATAGAATTATATGCACACATGGGCGCCCATAAGGAGGGCAAGGTTACGCCTTGATTACGCCCCAGATTACGCCTTGCCCCCCCTAAAGTTCTAGGTTAATATCTCATGATGTTAACAATGGCAAAAACAGAACTAAAAAAGTTTGAAATTTGCACCCCCTCTAGAAATTTTTTTTGAAGTTTGCCCCCCCCCCTCTAGGAAAATTACTATGGGTGCCCATGTATGCACATCAGCAGTTCGTTATAAACAATAGCTGTGAAGGTTCCCCTTCTGTGTCGAACATTGCTTCTCAGTATTGCTGGGAGCAACGCTGTTAGCAGGAAGTAATGAGGTGATTTATTGCTATATTTTTCTAATGCATGAAAATCTAAAAGGGTTAAAGGTATCGAAATACTGACTTAGATAGTACTGCAACTAGAGTTTATCTCTCACGACGAACCAAATAGAACGGCCTCCTCCCATGGAACCGTATAACTTATTTCGGAGCCCTCTACCAAGTCTGGGGCACGTGCCCCTAGTTTCCCCTGGCAGCAGATATAAATAATAAAATCGCAGACGGTTTCTTCTTCTCTTAAACTGCGTCGCATTTGAATCGCAATTAGTCGTCTGTCAAGTAAGTTGTGCACGATCACACGATCACGTTGTTGTCTCTCTGCTACTGACCTTCAAACACCAAAATTAGGTTCACTAAAATATAAATGAGAAACTGGCCCCAATCTGTGACAGGGCGGCAACTAAAGGGGGGATAAGCGGAGACAAGCACCGGGAGACATTCTAAAAGGAATGCCAAAATCAGTTATAGTTTCTTGGGATGGTGCGCGGCTCCATGCGAGTGGGCACACGACCATGGACGCCCATAAGGGGGGGGGGGCAAGGTAGGGAACTTGCCCCCCCTAAAGTTCTAGGTTAATGTCACATGATGTTAACAAATGGCAAAAACAGAACTAAATTTGTTAAAAGTTTAAAATTTGCCCCCCTCTAGAAAATTTTTTTGAAGTTTGCCCCCTTGGAAAATACTATGGGTGCCCATGCACACGACACTAATTATGGTTTGCCCCGGATGACATAAACTCTAATTGCGTCATCGCCTGTGAAAATGACCTCTTTTTGCTCCCTTTTTACAGCAACAGGTCTTTTTTTCTAACGCTGAACAATTGATTTCAGACAAGTTTAAAATCGCTGCCCCTTGATTTTTGCTTTCCTGAGAAATTATCTAGCTTGGTCATTTGGTAGAGTCTGCCATCGTTCCTGTTGGGTTGAAAAGCTTCTGTGACTCTATTCTTTTGTTGATTTTTGCAGGGGATTTTTTTTTTCTTTTTTTTTTTTTAGAATCTGATAGTATATTTGGGTTCTAAATGCATGATTTGTGTTCAAAATCATAACTTTGCCCCCTGACTTTTTAGACTAGGGGGGCAACTTTTACAACTGCAGGGGCAATTGCCCCCCCTTGCCCCCCCCCAGATTACGCCTATGATAACACCCAATCCACAAGAAAGTAAAAAGTAATCGAAAAGGTAAAAACACAAATGCAAACACTAAATGAAAAATACTAAAAATGACACAAATTCAAAAAAGAAAAATGATTCGCAAATAAATGACCCAGCACTACATTTTAATTACAAAGCCAAATTGATCTCGTGGACTAAGATTATACCCATGACTACTAGTAGAGTTAGACTGGCCTGGAGAAATAGTAGATAGGGTCGCGGCATCAAAATCATCACCATTAGAACTAAAAAAGGAAACAGGGGACACCACAGTATCTCTAAAAAAATCAGTATCAGGATCTGCATCAGACAGGGCTACAGGTGGCATAGGTGAAGCTTGAAAATTACAAAACTGTCATCCCAAATGGGATCATAAGGAAGAAAGGGGTTTGGATACTCTTTCAACATCCTAGCTTCCCAATCATCAGTTGAAGAAGAGGGGGTAGACTCAGGTAAAACAGACTCAGGAGTGTGTGGTATGTTATTATTACAAGTAAGAAAAACATCTCTATCTACAACTTTGAAAATTCTATTGACATGTACCTTTTGAACATCTGAAGGAATAGTTAAAAGAGAAATCAAAAATAAAACAGGAGAACATTGCTTTAAAATGCGGTAGGGACCCTTATTAAATTTACAAAGCTTTTTTGACAAATGAGGTTTATGAGCAGGTGTGTGTAAGAAGACAGTGTCACCAACTTTAATGTCTTTTAAGTTAAATTTTGTAGGAGTGGAGTTAGCTTGGTTATGAGAGGCTATTTCAAGGCGATCTATAACAATTAGAAAGGTGTTCTGGAGATTGGTGACAATTTCCTGAGCATAGGATCTAGTGTCAGCATATGTCTTGAATTTTGTTGAAAAAATCAGGTCATATGGCAACACCAGATCTCTACCATAGGTGAGAAAAGCAGGCGTGTTTTGAATAGTTCTGTGGTAGGCAGTGCGAAAGGCCAGCAAAGCAAAAGGAACCTGTTCACACCAATCCTCCTGAGTTTCACTAACCAAATGACTTAAAGAGCATTAAAACCTTATTCAAGCGTTCAACGACCCCGTTGCCTAATTTTTAAGTGCTTAATTTTTTTTTCAGTTTTCTATACATGATAAAAATATATTCTAAAAAGTATTGGAAACAAAATTTTTTCACAAAATTTTGCTATTTACAGTTTATTCATTCATTATGTTTATTTATGTTGTTTCTCAGTATATAATTTTAGGCCGTATGTACTGCCGGATATTGTAATATCCGGCTACTGATGCATATTCACTGGATAGATTGGATGCAGTATGTTTGCTGGATATTCGTTGCATCACTAATATAAATCACTCTAAGTAAAATCAAGTTCTCCTTCATAATGATAACTTCTTAAAACATGCAAAAGTGGAAGATATTTCTGTTAGAGCTAAAGTTTCCTTCTCATCAATTTTGTTTATCATCAAGCATTTCCTATATTTAATCTATGAATGTGATCTAGAAATTACTCTTTATCAAGCTGATACTCTTGAAATAATTCCTATTACAGTACGAATTGATTCTTGGTGGGAACTATATAACTAAAAGTCTGCAGTGTTGTAGAAAATTACAAACTACTTCCAATTATAATGCTTGCTATGTTAATAGTCTCGAATTCTAGTGCTTTATGTGAAGCTGTTTTTAAATTGGTAAGAAAAAATAAGACTGACTTTCCACTTAATTTAAGTACCAAAACATTGCCAGCCCTGTTATTTGAAGAAATGAAAATGTTTAAATCCGAAAAAGCATTCTATCGTAAAAGTTTACAGAAGACCAATGAAAAGCTGTCAAATCTTCACCTGTAAATGCACAATAAATGACATTTGTTTGTTGAGTGTTGGCATATTTTGCAATATTTTCCTCCCAAAGTTTTTTTCTTTAAGTGTAATTAAGGTATTTTTATTTATTTTCAGTTTAATTTTAATAGGGTATAGTAAAACAAATTTAATCGTTTTCTAAGATATTAAAAAAAAATGCATATGTAACTGACTACTGACAACCATCAAAAACTAATGAAAATAGCCTCGAAATTACTACTGAAAAATATCATTGAAGGTTAGCATCTCTGTTTACTTTCTTGATGAAAATAATACTGATATTTTTCTTTCTTCCTTTTTTTTTAATTGTTATATGCTGGGTTTCAAATTTGTGCTTTTCTCTATTTTGTATAGATGGATAAAACAAGCTCTAGTCACCCACAAAGTACACATTGTGTCGAAGTAGGTCTTTCTTTAAGTTATTTCTTTTACCCAGAAGTCGTGCGGGGCACACAATCACCCCATGCTTAGAAAATCAATAATTTGGGGATTAAATGTGTATCTGAAAACAGTCATTCTTCCTGTATCCTCCTACCTAATACTCTCTTTGGAATGTGTACAGTTATTCTAACTTGTCTTTTTTTCCATCTTCGTGATGCAATAGTTTCTTGCAATCTGGGATGAGTCAGTGCCTCATGCGACCATTATTGCTATGAAATTTTTCATTATGTAAAGCAACCTAGTTTTGTACCCTGGGGTGTTTTCATTGTTTTTTCAGGCTATTATTTATAAAATAATGGTGTTAAAATGTTTTATTATTGTTATTAATATAATTATTTTTTATAGCATAATTTTCAAATAAAACTCTATTGGGGTGACATAGTCACCCCGCACGACTGCCATGACTCCAACTGACTGCTTTATCAACATTACCATAAAATCCATTAAAGCACAAAAAAAGAACATTTATTACCAAGCACAATTTAATTAATGGCAAAGGGACAGATCAAATTAGTGTATTTAACTTCATCATTAATAAGGTACATCTTCCCAGGTTCTGTCAGTTAAAAAAAAAAAAAAAAAAAAAAGCACAAGGGCACCATGTTGAAAGGAATAAATAATAATTACTTCAAACTTAAATTCCATTGTTGCAAGTACAACTTAATCCTTTTACCTCAGAGCTGACTAAAACTTAAAAATAAAGAGAATTAAGAATATTTAAAGATTTCTTAAAAATAAAAGAAAGAAAGGAAAAAGAAAAACGTATCCATTGGCAATATCATCATCTTGTTCTCGAATCTCTTCGTTCTCTCTCTCTCTCTCTCTCTCTCTCTCTTCGTTTAATTTTTTCATGAAATTGCATTAATTAATTGCAGTCAATCCATGTATTGTTTTCAGTCATGCACTTAGCCACTCGTTATTGCGCCGCTGCAACACGCTATGGCAAATAAAATCCAAGATGGCGTCCGAACTGTAAATCTGTACTCTCCCGCAGTAAATAATCATATTTAATTAATGAATATTAACTAATCCAAATAACTTTTACACTGCCTTAATTCAAAGGATCTCACAGGTTCATCAATATTGATATCAAGTATTATCATCGCATCTTCCCACACTGCCGTGCCATACAAGCCGAGCTACCACTAAAACACAAATTTGCAGAAAGAATCCAATATGGCGAACGCGAGCTCGTAGTTTCCTCCGATCAACTTCATTAATATACATGGAGTTACAAAATTATCGCTAAATTTCTTTATGTTTCTCTATTTGTTTACATTACAAAAAGTGGATTTAAATGATTACACACCCGTGGAAGACAAGAAAGTAGTCTTCCGCACGTTTTTCAACCACAGAAGACTGTCTGCAGAGGATCGTTCTCTTTCTGCATTTCTGCCACGGGGTGGTTTATGTGTGAAAACCTTACGAAAGCAAAAGTTTTTTCATGGAAATTTATATTTATATTTTTTCAGCACATTTTAAAAAATAGTTGTCTAAACAAAAAAGTCCCCAGAATCTGCAAAATAGTCATTTTTGCAGTATTTTTGTTTAAAAAGTTGCCGTAGTCAGCTGATGCCAAAATAGTTGCTTTTTAGTCGCCTGTGGCAGCCCTGTATCGGACAAAATGTTAGGCATCTAAAATGATGACTGCTTCTTAAATCTTGGGCGTCAAAACAAATATTACAGTTGCAAAATACGACTAACGACCGTTAATTTCGCACCCTGATGCAGTGTCCCATCTCTTATTTTTCTTCAAGCAAACAACACATCTAAGTTTATTTCCACTTTTCTCACTGCACAATTTTGGGAAATGATGTCTATTAAGCCTCAGTGGATTTGTATCCGGAGATTTTCTGAGTACATTAGCACATTTTAACTCTAGATTCTTGTCCATGATTTCATAAATGAAGTGTATTTTAAATTCTAACAGTGACTTATTCTGACATTGATGTTTTTAAAAAAAACATTGCTGTTATAAATTGCCATCTCAAAAAACCCCAAAAATAGTTTCTTGTACCACTTAAATGTCTTACGAAAGGCTGGATAGTGATGCATTATTGAATCCCAAGATTCACACCTCCTATGTTTTGATTATATTCAACCACGCAATTTGTTTTCAAAATGTCACTACCAGTTTTTCAATTTTTTTATCCTGTTGGTGCTGCGCTCTTCCATGGAAAGTAGATAACATTACAACATTTTTATTTTTATCGTTAAAACTAATAACATTCTCCAATCTTTTTGAGCTACAAATATTTCATGTTTTCCAACTTTCTGGGGTAAATTTTTGGGCATTCCTTTAGGATTCTTCATTACCATTCTGCAAACATTGGTTTTATTTTCTTTAAGATGCATTGCTAGTTCTGGGGATGTAAAAAATCTATCTAAATATAAATTATATCCTTTTCCCTATAAATCAGATAAGGTTTTCACAACCCTTTAAAAACTTTGCAAGATAGATATGCTTATAGCATAGTTCCCAAACCAAGTGGAATTAAAGTGTTAGGAAGTAAATGGGTATTTACATTGAAAAAGGATTATGAGGGAAAAATTAAATGTTTCAAAGCCCGTTTAGTAGCGCAGGGATATCGGCAAATTGAAGGTATTGATTATAAAGAAGTATTTTCTCCTGTTGTAAGTTTTACTTCAGTAAGATTATTTATGTCAATTCTTGTTGTTCAAAAGGGTTGGATTTCACGACATTTAGATACAAAGAATGTATATGTTGATCAAGGGGGAACAAAACATCGTGAGGTCCTACATCTGCTTACCAGAGTTAAATTTGAAAAAAGACAAAGCCATAAATAGGCTAAAATATTTTTATTAAATAACAAGTTCTACTTACAAGTCATGACAATAATAATGACATTTTACGGGACACTGAATATAAAACATTTCTACGGTCTCATGAGCAATCAGTTATAAGAAAACATTTAATGCATTTTCAAGTTAAAGATATTTAGCTAAATTCAAAAATAACATTTATAATTTACATTTCTGCAAAGCTCACGCAACTAGCGTAACAAGCCGATACTACGGCCAAAAGATTTAACCTAAAGTTCCATATAACTAAAAGATTTCTGCAAGTCGCAGTATAAATTAAATTACATTACATTACATTAAATGCAGCTTACAGCCGCTGGCTGAACTTCGCCGTACACACCCGGCTCCCTCTCTGCTCGGCAAGCAACTGAGATTGAGAGCTTTTATACAACGGTAGAATGCGGCATGGGGACGTAACGTCCAATCAGAGACCGCCGCGTGCGGGAGCGAAGATATTAGCATATGGCGAAACCTTTAAACATTTGCATAAGCGATTCGCACATGACGAAAGAACGACTTTCGAGCTAGATCAGCACAGAAAAGAATATTGAATTACAGCCAGCAGCACAAGCGCTGCTCAACTTTGCCGATGAAACTTGTTTTGATTTTAAACCGGAGCTCATGTGGCCGTTTACAAACCATACTGCTGCTCCAATCAGAACAGCTATTAAATCTTTTTACGACGACGGGAGAACGGATTATTGTTTTAAAACTGGGGAAAGGTTTTTATTTAAAATTTAGTTACGTTTGTTTATGCTATTGTAAATAAGAATTAAGTAATTAAGGTTAGAATAAATTAATTTCAGTTTCATAATGATTAATCCCTACAGTATATTTGTGTGGTACATTAAATGAAGAGGTGTATATAAATCAACCACTGGTTTTTGAAAATGTTTCCAAATCATGTATTAAAGCTGAAAAAGGCTCTATATGCCCTTCATCAGTCTGGAAAAGAATGGTTTACAAAACTAGACAAAACCTTCCTGGAATTAGGGTTTCAAAAATTAGAAAATTGTAATAGTGTGTGTCAATTTAAATGGATTTTTCTTATACTTGTATATGTAGATGATTTTGTATAAAATATTTGAGTTAATTAAATTTAAGTTTGAATTTAAAGATTTAGGTATCATTTCAGCATTTTTGGGTGTTCAGATTGAATATCTTAATGAAGATTTAATAATGCATCAGAAAACCTATATATCAAAATTGAAAGAAACCTATCCGGACATTCCAGATAACAAAGTTAAAGTACCTATGAGTTCTGGAGTCGTCATTAAAAAGTCCGGAAAAGATGAGGGCATTTCTGAAAATCCGGAAATTAGGAATTTAATTGGATTCCTTTACTTTTTGGCAAGTAGGACAAGACCCGATATAAATTTCCCAGTTATTTTACCGTCCCAATATTCTAGTAAACCAACAGAGACTTATTGGAGATTACTGTGTCAAGTGCTTCAATATAATAGGAACTACAGATTATTGTTAAGTTAAGTAAATATACAAATTATGATTATAATTGCATTTTACGATGCTAGTTGGGCATCCAATAGGGATGACAGAAAATCAATAAGTGGTTACATTGTTTTAATTGGAAATGTTCCAGTCTCATGGAAAAGGTATAAACAAAAGTGTGTGACACTTTCCAGCATGGAAGCTGAAGTGAGAGCTCTATCGGAAGCAGCTACAAAAAACAATTTGGTTAACTAAAATACTTGAAAGTTATTTAAATTTACCTCAGTCTTTACCGAAAATTTATTAGGATAATCCAAGTGCCATACATTTTTCTAAAAATTGTAATGATTGTCAAAGGACTAAAGATATTGATACAAGATATTTTTATATTAAGGAATTGTTGGAAATGAAAAATTTAATGTATTATGTGTATCTGGTAATTAGAATTTAGTAGACATACTAACAAAAGCTTTGTTATATTGTAAGTTTCTTTGTTCAATTTTTATTGTAATTGGATATTGGATTAAAGTTTCTTCGACCGTTGGTACGATCTGGCCGGATTGTCAGAGTTACAAGATTTTGTTCCGACATCCAAGAGAAGAAGAAACCAGGTAAATTCAAATATACGTCTGAGAGATGGCGTGGCTGTATGAAAGGATGCTTAAACTTCATTTATTGTTGGTTCAGTGCAACAGAGAATGGTTACCTAATGTTAATTTAACCCTTGTTCCTGTATATTTATATCATACTTGTCTATTAAAAATGTGTTCTTTTAATTTAAAACAGTTTACTGGTGTCACTTATTTAACACCACTGTGTCAGAGACAATACATCTTACCTTCCGAGGGGAGCAAGAGTCCTACCACATCAATATGCACATGAAAAAAACCTTGCATCTGGCAATGCGAAGGTACCTAAAGGGGTTTTGGCATGCCTATGAACTTTTGAATGCTGGCAGGCATCGCAGGACTGCATCCATGATTTAATTTCATGATTCATGTTGGGCCACACATACCTGCTTGCAATTTAATTCAATTGTAGCTCTGATGCCTGGATGTGCGAGATTATGAAAGTGATTGAAGACTGTTCTGCAAGTTTTTTTGGAACAAATGGTCGAGGGTTACTGGTGGATACATCACATATCAGTTCTGGTGTGGTCACTGGGCTAGGCATGGGTTTTAAATCTAGTGAATGACTCTTATTTTGCTGGTCTTGTAGGACATGATCTGCTCTCTGAGCCTTCCTTAAGGCTTTGAAGTCAAGAAATGAAGAATTTGAAATGTTATGGACTTCAATTCTCGATAATGCATCCACCATTGTGTTGTTTACACCACTAGTGTGTTGGATATCTGTGCTGAATTGGGGAATGAAATACAGTTATCTCCACTACCATGGACTGCACTTTTCTGCTTTTTGCTTGAAGGCATGGATGAAAGATTTTTGGTCAGTATAGATTATGAAATCTCGACCTTCCAGCATGGGCCGTAATCGCTGTCCAATACGCCATTTGTACCTAACCGAGGATTAGGTTTTTCACGCAGGATTTTCGGCATGTAGAATGTGCCTAAAAAAGATAAGTACGAGGGATATTCAGAAACTAAGGTCCGAATCGTCGTAGCTAATCGAATATCGCGCAAACATTGAAATGCGCATGCATACCAACTCCTGGAATACCTTGCTCGTCAAACGACGCCATTTGCATTGGTATTGTTGCAGTGTGCTAAGTACAGTGCTACTTCAAAATGTTTAAAACAATTGATCAGCCCGCCGACTGTGAAATACGGTCAGTGATTCAGTTTTTGACAGCAAAGAACGTTTCAGCAGCGGAAATTCATAGACAGATAAGCGACGTGTATGGCCCAAATGCGATGAGTAGCAGCAAAGTGCGTAAGTGGGTGAGAGCTTTCAAGGACGGACGGGAAAATGTTCATGATGAACCGCGTTCCGGTCGACCATCAGTGATCACAGATGATTTGGTCAATGCCGTGGATGAAAAGATTTGTGAAGACCGGCGATTCACAATTTCAACTTTAGCATTGGAATTTCCGAATGTGGGTAGAACAACTTTGCACAAAATCGTTTCCGAAAAGTTGAATTTTCACAAATTGTGTGCACGTTGGGTTCCCAGGCTGCTTACTGAGGAACACAAACTGAAAAGAATGGCTTGTGCTCTTGATTTTTGGATCGATATCATAACGAAGGTGATCAATTTTTAGAGAGGATTGTCACAGGGGACGAGACGTGGGTTTCTCACATAACCCCAGTCTAAACGTCAGTCAATGGAATGGCGTCACACAAATTCACCAGTCAGAGTCAAAGCCAAGCGGACAATCTCAACAAGCAAGGTTATGGCAACCGTGTTTTGGGATAGACATGGGGTCTTGTTAGTCGAGTTTATGCAGAGAGAGACAACAATAAATGAAGCCGCTTACTGCGCTACTCTAACTAAGATGTGCAATACAGAATAAGCGACGTGGTCTTCTGACGTCTGGAGTTCTGTTGCTGCATGACAATGCCAGACCCCATTCTGCCAATAACACCCAAAATCTGATCACATCTTTTGGATGGGAACAGATTGACCACCCACCGTACAGTCCAGACTTGGCTCCGAGTGATTTTCACTTGTTTCGCTACCTAAAAGAGTTTCTCGGCGGCAAGCGCTTCAACACAACTGACGAGGTGAAAGAAGAAGTTCAAGACTGGTTATCCTCACAGGCGGCAGACTTCTACGACTTAGGCATACAGAAGCTCGTAGAACATTATGACAAATGTTTAAACAAATATGGAAACTATGTAGAAAAATAGAGACACATGTAAGGAATTTAAAATATAAAGTGTTTTGAAAAAATCTGTAATGTTTTATGATTTTAAGTAAACGGACCTTAGTTTCCGAATATCCCTCGTACATTCACTGCTGTGTAGATGGCTAATAATTCTCGATCATAGGTGGAGTATTGACTTTTGATCTTGCTTTGATTAGCTTTTGATTTTCATTGGCTATTTGTCAGCTTGATAGAAAAAAAGGCAATCGCTTCCCAACTGGTCATGCTAAGTTGCAGCAGGGAACCACCAACAGTGATATCACCGGCATCTACCCAAATGCTAAGTTTGGCTCCTGGGATTGTATGACTAAGTAGTGTAGCATTAGCCATAGCATTTTTAGCATCTGCAAATGCCTGCTCAGCAACCTCAGTCCATTGAAGTATTTCCTGTGGATTTTTCAATGTGGATCACTTTGATTTCTTATTATTTTTAATCCCCTCAAGAAGTTTATTTAAGGGTGCTAATAAGTGGGCTACTTTTGGCACAAACTGGCAGTAAAAATTGAAAAGTCCTAAGAAATGCCTTAGTTGAGTGATTGTAGTTGGTTTGGGGAAATTAATGATGCACTCTGCTCTGTCTTTTAAGGGTTCAATGCCATGTTGTGAAACATTAAATCCTAAGAAATTTATGGACGAAACTCTGAATGTACATTTTGAAGGTTTTATTCTGAGACCATACTTTAATAATTGTTCAAATAAGATTTTGAGATGTATAATGTGTTCTTCTGGTGATTTTGAGGCAATTAATATGCCTTCTAAACCTCTAGTAACCTCATCTATGAATTGCTGGAATTGTGGATGCATTGCAGATCCCAAACTGTGTATGGGTACTCTCAGAGTCTAAAGGGTGTGGAATGGGGCTCTTCTGAATGTCATCAGGATAGATTAGTATTTGATGATGGTCTTTAATTAGATTGACATGACTAAAGATTTTTGTCCCATGCAATACAGCGTTAAAATCAGCTATACAGGAAATAGGATATTTATCCTTTACTGTCTATGCAATTAAAGCACAATAGTCTCCTACTGGTCTTCTCTCCATGGTTTCTTTCTTAGGTACCAAATGAAATGGAGATGCATAATTACTGCGTGAAGGTCTCAAGTGACCTAATCTTATCATATCCTCGAATTCAGATTTTGCAATTTTTAATCTATCTGGGGATAAGGGTCGCAACTTTGGCATAATGGGAGGACCTTTAGTTATGTGATGAGCCACAGAATGTTCCCAGACAGCACATAAGCTTAAATCAAGCTTGACATTTCCTTGAATTTGACGTATTAATGCAAGCTTGGCTTTAGCTTGATTTTAGCTTTCAAAGTGCGCAGTGATGGCGCCATCTGTGAAAGAGAATGGACATTAATTGTCTAGCGTTCTCAAATTTGCTGAAAGTTCGTAAAAGATGTGTTTTATTTTATTACCAGTGCCATATTACCGGCAGGGCAAACGGGGCAACTGCCCAGGGCCTACAGATTTTAGGGCCCAAAAATTTTACATCTTACACTTTTGTAGTTTTAAAATAAAATTACAAAGGATAAAAAAAATTCAGAAGCTAAATAATTTTTTTAATTATAAAGTATGAACAATGAAAATAATTCAAATTTACATTTGTATAAATTAATTTAAACTTATTTTTAATTCTTCGAAATGCTCTATATCGATATGGCATACCAATATGTAGGAAAATAACTAACCACATTTGTAAAAAGAATTTTTAGCGTTAATAGCAAAATTTTTCAATTATTTGTTATTTTAAGAAATATTTACAAAAATGACTAAAGTGTTTGTATTCCATACATGTTAGCAACTGTGATATAGCATTTAGAAGTAACGTTTAACTATCTGTTTCTTTGATTTCAGATTACTTAACACAAAATTTGTGTTAAGTAAGTAAACCAATTCTATATTTCCAAATATGGAAATTCTTCAAAATAAAATACAATTATACTACGAAATTGATTTCAGAATCAGTCATTTGTCTCGATTTTGGCCAGCAGTATTGCTCATGAGTGTTGCGGTACTGAAATTTTTAAATCGTGTGCTGCTCTTAAGTTTATATTATGTTTATTTCCCTATTAGTAGAGTCTCTAAATCACACATAACATTATTTTAATTTTGATGCATCCCATGGAAAAATAAAAGAAACAAATAACACATCGCCCACTTATCAATCTGGTGAGAAAACGGCGTGATAAGTCACTTCAAACTTTAGTCATATCAGCGTGAAGCTTGGTAGCTGAACGGATAGCGAGCTCGACTCCCAACCAAAAGGTCCCGGGTTCTATTCCAGCCATGAACACTTGATGGAAACAGATTAAATTAAATTGAAATTTCAGCATAGAGGGGAAAAATGCATGGCAAAGTAAAATATGTGGGGCGAGTTCGCCGACCGGCGCCTGTGTATTTAGGAAATTTTTTAAGCTTGAAATGTCAAGCTTAATGCAAGCTGGGCAAGTGTAAACTAGAACGCTTGATTCAAGCTTGCATTAAGCTTACACGCTTGAAATTTTCAAGCTTATTGACTTGATAAATCAAGCTTGCTGCAAGTTTGCTGTGCTGTCTGGGTTGTTCATCACATTCTTATATGTTACACACACAAATATGTTCACACTGATGTACTGCTCATTTTAAGTTCATTGAGTTTGTCCTTTCGCAATTTGTTACAAAATAATTTTTTGGAATATTTGATATATTTTTCTCAAGTATTTTCACTATGATTAGGGCCCTATAAAATATGCAATAATGCCAGAATGTCCAGAAGTCGGGAAATGTACTTGAATTTTTTCACATCGGGAATTATACTTGAAAATGGGGAAATTTCCGGTCTGCATCGGGAAATGGAAGATATCAGTGCAAGGCTATTTCAGTCACATGTCGTAGGGAAATATACACCTAAGCCAATCAGATTTTGAAGGATTGAGCATCGTCACGTGTTAAAAGAAAAATGACGTCACTTTGATATCGTCCTGGGGAGGGAGAAAATCGTCAAAGTGTTTCACTCAACTTAGCAACTCGTGACAAGCGGTAGCATCACCATTCTACTTCATTTGCAGTTTGCACGTGTGATCGGCGGTGTCACGTGCGTTTTGTCTCCGTATTGCGCATCACGAATAATTGAAGATATTCTGCTGTGGATCTTTCCAGCCTTCGAACATACTTTAGAAAGTAAGTACCACTTATTTACTTACCGTAAAATGTCGTATTTTTGATGAAAAAATGCTAACACTGTTTAATTTGAAAAACAAACTAAGGAGAAAAAATTATTTCCTTTAATATTAATAATATGTTATGAGCGCCCCCTCCCGTTCTTTTGCTGCTTTTACAGTCATAAATCAATGTTTCTGGATATCAATAAAGAAGATTATTTTTATCTTCTTAGTTTTTAAATAAAACCATGTTATTTTTTAAAATGTTTTCATACCTGCCAACATATACGGAGCCGTACAATGTACGGATTGTAAGTGTTTTGTAAGATTGTGTGGTCCTACGACCTGATTGTACGATTTTTCGGCGAAGTAATCCCCGCCCCCACCAAAAAAAAAAACAACAACAAAAAAAAAAACACCCTTCCATCTGGATTGGATTCTGATCTGGATCAGATTGATTGTTAACGAAAAGCTTTTTCTTCCTCCGGTTCTGCAGCAAACGAGTAGAGCTACTGGTGACTCCCCGCGGCAAAAAAATCCAAGATGGTGTCTATCAGATCCCTTAAGCTATAGAACCAAAATTTTAATATTTTCCCATCATTTTTGAAAATTGATATTTCTTTTAGTGTTCCTTTATTTAAATTTCCAATGCTGCAAGAATAAAAATTAACTTTTATTTCAAACTTATAATTATTTTGAAGAACAAAAAATCAAAAGAAAAACTTTATTAAAAAGGGGCAATTTCAGAGGTGAATAAAAAGGATTCAGCGAAAATTGAAGTAAAAGATGAAACAAGGAATATTTGCCTGTCAAAAATATTCATGAAAGCAAATGTAAAAAATAAATTTAACATATTTTTAACTTTTTTTTTTTTCTTCTTACATACTAGATAACTTTTTAAAATTGCTTTTCACACGTGCATTATATAATTGTTTTTCTGTATATTTTATCAATAAAAGAAGTATTTAGTAAAGAAGAAATGAACTAGGTACTTTTCCATTAGCCGGGTGCAAAAATCGCCAATTTTTCGCTTTCGCTCGAAAGTCTTGCATTTCCCTACAAACTTTAACATTACCCCCCTTAAGTAAGCGCATGCAAGTTAATTGTATGTTTGTTTTGTTTCATGTTTAATGCCAAGTGGAGAAATAAAAAACATCGCAGAATTTTGGAGCTGTATCCTGCTGAATTTATGTGGAGACGAAAAGTAAACAATCCATTTGAGCAAATTCTCAAGGACATTACTGTATTCTGGAAAAACAAATAATTTACTTAGTTAAAATTTGAACACGGAAATACCTTAGTAATTAGTTAAAAACATTAAAAAGCCTAAAATCTCTGTAAAATAATTAAAACACGCACCATGAGTGCTTTCGACAGCCTAGCCCGCTGTCATCATCAGAACTGAGCTGCTTGGCTCATTCACCGCTTCTTCTTCACCAAGGCCTGCCACGATTGCTCGATCTGCGCATGCGCCATGTCGTTGACAGCTCCCTCTTGTGTCATTATTTCCAACGCTTCCCGTCTTAAGCCATAATTGTGGTTATTGTAATTAGCTATTTTCTTGACATTTACGAAATCTATATTTATATTTTCCTTTAAGGCTAGGCGGGATAGAGCGGTACTTTGTCTATTGTATTTTATGTCGTTTATGTGTTCTTTAATTCTATCTTTAATTTTTTTTTTGTAACACCAATGTAGTATCCAGGAAGGTTGGAATCTCTATACGTGAAATTTATTTTATAAATACCTGCGGTTTCTAGAGGGTTAATCTTGTCTTTATCTGACTGGATTCTTTTAAATATATTGCTATTGGGTTTAATTGGGATACGAAGGTTCATTTTACGTGCCCGGTTGGATATTTTTACTGTGAGACCGCAACAGTAGGGAATCGGATGAGTAAATGTGGATTTTTCTTTTTGTGCGTCGTTGATGATGTTAAGTTTCTTTCTTCTATTTCTGATTAGGCGGGGACAGTGCCGGATTAACAATATAGCAGATTTAGCAAATGCTACGGGCCCCGCGCCTTTACCTTGAAAGTTTTCGTCTTTCCCCCTCAAGATCTAGCTTTTTTGACACTTTCCAACAAGGTAGAAAAGTTAAGATTTCGGTTTGTCTGTCTGTCCGTCCTTGACTCGCGTCAATAGGCATTGATTTCTACGAAATTTATATATGTTATTCTTATCTGCAGTACCATGTACCCTATTGTAAAGTATCTATGTAGCATTTATAGATTTTTTTCTACAGGAGCACTCAAAATAGTCCCAATACATTGCGCTCTATGGGAAGTTATTCTTTAAAGCGTATCACCCTAATAACTACAAGGGGTGATCAAATGAAAAGGTACGAAACGACACTTTGGGTACAAATGTAGACTTTATTCAAAATATACACCACAGGCCTGAGCACAACGATCTCACAGACGAACAAGCCTCAGGATTCCTTGTTCCCAAAATTCCTGTGGCCGTGACGAGATCCAGTCCGTCACAGCGTCCTTGAGTACGTCGTCCGAGTTGAAACGCTTCCCTTTCAGGTGGTTTCTTCAGTGGAACCAACACATGGAAATCGCAGGGCGACCTGTCCGGACTGTAGGGCGGATGGTCCAACGTCTCCCACTTGAACGTGGCCAGTTCCTTGGCGAAAACGGACATTCCATTTTCTCATTGACTTGTGGGACACACAGCCTTCCCAGTATACGATCATCCTCCTGCGATGAATAGTGGCCGGTTTAACACCTTCCGCTGTCAGAAATCGGATAATGCCTCGCTGCCCCTAAATCGCCGAATTTTGCAATGTGAACACCATCCTGTCCTCACATGCACTGCCGCGTCAATTGGACGTAGGAGGGTGCTTTTTACAAGAGCTTCTGCTCTCTCCTGCGGGCCCCCGCATGTTCCTATCCACACAAAAGGCACGAATCGCATTACTAGATGTCTCGCTACGTGCTCTCATAGCTGCATGGACAAATATGATAACGGTTAGGCTGTTGCGACGTTTTGTACCTTTTCATTTGATCACCCCTTATAGTTGCGCTGAACCCTGACTTCAAGATAAAACTTTTTCCTCTATGACTGCAAAAAGATTACAAAGTCAAGGACAAAAAACCTAACAACTTCTACATCGTTTGTACAATCCGCTTGAAATTTTTCACAAGTTTGTAAAAAAATATAGAAAACAATCTGTCAATTTTAAAAATCTTTTCGCTATTTTCAGCACCATTTCATTTCCGAGAGTCAGAAAAATTGAATCATTTGCGTGACAAAATGACCTATTTTAAGTGAAAATGACGTCATACAATTGGGGGGGATTCCAATACGTTTAAAATAATTTCTCCCGATTACACAGTTTATTATTTTTTTCCCCACAAATAAATCGTCTATTGGATATTCGAATGTTTATGTATAGAAAACGAAAGCTTTCGACTGCGAAAAGATTCCGCGCGTTTCCAGATGAGCATGAAATTCGATTTGGGTCTGTAATAAAAATTGAATATGAACTTATTTATTTTAGGTGGATGAAAATTAAATATATTGAATGAAAGACAAATTTCCTTAAAATGTTTTTTCTCTCGCCCGTTGTAATTGCCTTCACAACAGGCTTTGACTTCTAGTTTTAGAGATATTCTGCTCTGACAATTCTGCTCTGAGAGATATTCTGCTCTGCTTGATTTGAAATGAAACAAAATTGAATGTTATTAAGGATTACAAAATGAAGCTTTGCATTGAAAATAGTGTCTGTATAGTTAAAAGTTTTTCCATACGGGAGCACTCAAAATAATTTCAATACAATACGATCAATGGCAGTTTAGAGACAGGCATCTATTTTAAGCATATAATACTATCCTGCAATATGATTAGCTAATAATCCGACGACGATCGTGTGCCTCCTTCAAAATTTGAGCCAAAAGCCGGCAATGTTGGCTACTTTTTCGATAAATTGCCAAATTGGGTGCGAAAAAAATGCTTTGAAAAATGAACCGAACTTGGCGATATTTTTATTATTTTACGATAAATCGAAAAAGGTATTTACGTATTATCCTGGCGGTCATTAACGCCAAACTATTTTTTCCTCAAATTTCCTGGCAAACTGTTGGCAATCGTATTCCCATTCATCATTAATTTCATGTGTCTGGCATTTATCTTTGCGAAAAAGTTGCTCGTCTTGGCGAATCGTTTGGATTGTAGTACTTCGAAAAATGTCTAATGTAATTATATTAAGCTATGTCGATTTCTTTGAAAATTTTGAAAAGTCGTTACTCGCACTTTAATTAACTGATTTATTGTATTGTGTTTTGTTAAGGGCTATGTGCCTAGGAGTATGAGGGGGTCTCCGACCGACGAAAATTTGTTAATGCATTAGAACTCAAAACGGGTTAACGTCCTTATGATTTCAGTTATTTGTCTGTTCGGTTGTCCACCCATCCAGTGTTCTAACTGCTGTGGATATACATCGATTTGTGCGAAATTTATGTTTTTTCAATGTACAGTACCACCTACCATATTGAAAATGGTGTATGTAGCATTTATATTTCTTTTACAGGAGAAAAAAATCTAATGTATAGCACAGTCTAAAAAACAGAACTAAAAGAGAGGGGTGGGTTCGGGGGGGGGGGGGGGTCTCCCCCTGTATCTGTTGATACAGGAATGACTGAATTAACAGTCATTCTTGAAAACATATTTTAGAGATATTCGATTTTTGAAAGAAAACAAAGTTGGCATATATATTACTAAGGCTCTCAAAATGATGCTCTCCATTGAGAATAACGTCCGTATTATTAATAGTTCTACAGGAGCACTCAAAAGTATTCCCATTGCAGTCTGTGGCATTTGAGAGACACTAATACATTTCTAGCACAAGACAATGAGTATAAAATTTTTATATTTTTCAGTTAAACGCTAAAAAAAATTAAAGGTCTTTTACAGGGTCTCATAAAATTGCATTTATAGTGATAATACAACAATTTTTTATCTACGAAATCTCGCCAGTTTTAACTAAAAAACATAGCAGATTTGGCGCAAAAATACTTTGTATTGGAAAGTGTTTTATAATCTATGAGCTTGGCATGATTTATCTTTCTTGATTTTTTAAAGCAACAGATAAATTTTGTAATTCTTTTTTTTCTTTCTTTCTTTCTTTTCATTTTCATTTATTTATTTTTTGGATAAGACAATTTCTAAAGCTCTATATAGTGGAACTGTAAATCAGTTGTAGACAACTCATTGAAAGAATATATGTATAACTCGGCTGTTCGAGCCTTGTCAATGGGAGACCCCCCTGAAGCCTCCTAATTTTTTAGTTTCATGATTGCCATATTAAAACGGCATTAATGGACTATGTCATTTTATCTCTCATCTATCGTGTATTTCACCTGGTAACCCCATGTTGAAATTTTTAGGATTGTAACCTATTTATAGGAAAATACATGTGATGCACATTCTACAGCTTAGTAAATATTGTAACAATAGATTAAAGCTCTTGTGAACTAATAGTATTTAAATATATGTAAAATATACTTGTGATGTATATTCTACAGCTTACGAAATATTGTAACAATAGATTAAAGCAGTTGTGAACTAATAGTATTTAAATAAACGGATGAAATTTTTAAACAATCATTTTATCAAATAAATGCAACCTTACGGAGCTTATAGAAAACGGTGGTTTACGTAACACATACAACATTTTCAGCGGACATTTATTCTTACTTTTATGTCGCGTTTTCGTAACGCATTTTCGTGTCTTATTTTTATGTCACATTTTCAAAAGGGGGTGAGAGATAAAATGACATAGTCCTTAATATATTTAATGTGGCTGTTGCATGCCTGCATTATTTAGTCAACTCATTACCTAGGCGAAACTGAATAAGTATTCTAAAGTCAGCAATAAGGACACACACAAGAGTATATCCAACAATACTGTGGAACAAAAACACGGTTCTCAGTAAAAGAATTTCAGGGAGCATCCAAAAGGGGGGAAATAAAAGAAAGACAGAAAGAAAGGCTGTATCATTATCTTTTCGTTGACTAAAAAAGAAACTCGGACAAACGGAGGAGGGGTATCCAGATCCTTGCACCACCCACCTATGGCCTTTAGAAAATGGATTCCTTACCAATAATGTTACATTTTTGTCTTTATTTGAAGAATGAATCCAGAAATAAACAAAATATAGAAAGAAAACTAAGTGCCGAAACAAAAAAACAGACTCAGGGTCTGATCAAGGTCGGATTAAAGGGAGGGGGTCGGAGGAGGTGACCGCCCCTCCCGAGAAAAATGAAATTAACGTAAACAATCCCAACTTACTTCCATAAAATTTATATATATATATATATATATATATGTATATGTGTGTGAATCTTCCATCCAAGCCTCCACCCACAAAATTGTATTAATCCGTCAGTGGGCCGGATTATTCATTAGGCTGTAGTCTATCTGTCCCGATCATTTCAGGGACTTTTCAGTAACAAGTCGAAAGAATTTTTTAATGTAGTTGTATAATCAAACTTTTTCAAAATGACTCAATAGAACGGAAATATTTGTGGCTATTTCTGAAGATGTTCTCTGGAACGCGAGTTGACCTTCTGCATTTTCCCGAGAGCTGAGATCCATAGGATTAAGATTGTAGGAAAAACGCGCCGCATAATCAATAATAATCCCCCACGAAACAATAATTTTTATTTAAATATTGGACATAAAGTTATTTTGTTTTGCAGTAAATATGAGGATGGTATTTTAAACGGATGTTGGGCAGCCCCAAAGTTCTTTTATTTTACAGTAAAGGCATTTTACAGGCATCCACGGCATTTTACGCCATTTTACGCCAAAGCCACACATCTAAAAGGTATTTTACAGTGTGGCTTTGTCGAAATTCTAAGGTGTACTAGGGTGTAAACTATCTTAGAAGGCTTTTGGTAGTTGGCTTGCTTTGTTTTTACTTAATTATTTATTTTACATTTTACAATATTTAAACAAAGGCGAATTATTTTTTGAAACAATAATAATATATAGAATGTAAGTCATTTTTTTATAGTTGGGGAATCCACTATTACGATAAATTATCTTATTAATCTCTGAAATTAACCACGTTAAATATGAAAGAATTGATTTTTGGCCGGTCGAAACCACAGGTCAAGTGCGCGAATGCCAGTACGTTCGTTCAAATAAAATAATTAGAACCGAGAGGATCTTCGCACGGTCGGGGTATCCGAGAAGCCATAACCTCAGGCAAACTGAAAACAAAAAGAATTCTCGGATACTCTTGACCCACAAAGAAACTCACAAATTACTTGTCACATTTAAGATTATTATGTCTTGCAAAAACATTTGAACGTAATACGATAATGAATGTTTTATCCGAATTTTTTATTATTTATTATATAGATTATTCTATTCCTCTTATAAAGATTTTTTTTTAGCAAAATATTTTATATCATTTTAACGAAGATAAGTTGAAAAGTAATGTACATATGCTTGTAGAACACTAACGAAATGACCTTTAGAAGTGTTCCAAGCGGTTTGTGGAAGTAACAGTCCCCCTGTACAAGCGTGTACAGTTTAAATGCCTTCCGTGTATGCAGTATATTTTGAATGGTGGAGGTATTATTGTGCTAGATCTATCTATCCCCAGTTCGATTTCTTATGAATTAACCCATTAAATAAATTAAGAGAAGTTAAAAATATGTAACCTATAATTAGTAAAGACCGTCCAGATAATGAAATAATTTTACAAGCATGTATTTTTATAGGGGAAAAAATAGTGTTTAAGGGCACAGTTTAAAGTACATATTGTTTTCGATGGTTTTAAAAATTTTACAGAAACAATTATTATTTTATGTGTGTAAACTTGTCTAGTTATATGTTTGCATATGGGAAAGGTGGGAAGTGTTAGAAATTCCAAATATATATCCATGAACATTAACATTCATATAAAAAAAAACCTGAGTTGTACGAATAAATTACTTTAAACATCGTCAGTCTCACTATCTATTTGCCCTCCCCCCCCCCCCCACTTTATTTTGACGGGAATTTTTTCCGCACACTAATTTACTTGGAGAAATTGATTTGTCCAGTGTTAACTCAAATTTGTTCATTTTGAATCAAGAAAATTCGTAAAAGTTGTGTTTTATTTTATTATCGTACAAAACCTACAGATTAGCTCACCCAAGGTGGAGGAAGGGCAGGGATAAACCTCTCGTAAATATAACACGTGGGACCTTTTAGTTTTGTTTACATCTAATTAGCATTAGTAATACCATTAATTAGCACTAAACATAAATTGTAATATAATTAGCACTATTTATTTTCTCATTCAATTTAGCTCTATTACTTTAATGTGTGGGTGAACATATATATATATATATAGGTGCTTCACTCAGCAGGGGGCCCCTTGGTAACATTTGCTACGGGCCCCGCGCTGTCTTAATCCGGCACTGGGCGGGGAGATGATATTGCTGGGATAATTAGCTTCGCGCGCAAGTTGCTTTATGAATTGTATTTCTTCCTTTAGTAATTGTTGGTTGGAGCATATTTCCAGGGCTCTATTGACGTGTGAATGTAAGATTGATATTTTGTAGTTATATGTAGTTTTTGAGGAGTAATTGACTATTTTATTATTATTGGTAGGTTTACGATAAACGGTGGTTTCTATATTGTCTGGGGTGGTTCTAATTACTTTAACATCAAGGAAATTTAGGCTATTATTCTGCTCAAGTTCTATAGTAAATTGTATATTTTCATCAAGTGAGTTAAGTTCGTCGAGGATATTATTTATGCTATTGTTATTTACTATTGAAAAAACATCATCAACGTAACGAAACCAGTATTTAATATGGGGGTGGAGGTTTGTATTGATTAAAGTTTCAAGGTTTCGCATTTTTCACTCTGCTACTATACTAGATATCGGGGAGCCCGTAGGGACACCTTTATTCTGTTTGTAAAATTTGTTATTGAATTGGAAGTAGGAGTTATTGAGGATGAGGGACAAGGCAGCTTTTAGGGTTATTGAAATATCTGTATTAAATGCGTTCTCAATTTCTTTATTTATTGTATTGTACATCTCTATTGTGTCTATGGAAGGGTATAAGTTGGTGACGTCGAAGCTGACCATTTTAACAGAATCTGAGAATTGTATGTTTTTTAATTCTTTTAAAAAATCGGTTGTGGAATTTAGAGATGAGTTTGAGGAAGGAATTATTTGCTGTAATATGTTTTTTAGGTATTTTTCAAGTAGGTAGGTAGGGCCTTCACATTTACTGACTATTGGACGGAGTTATGGGGGATTTTTATGATCTTTATATTTTCCAAATATGCGCGGAGCAAAGGCAGTAGGGCTATGTAATTGTTGTGGTTTGTTATTGGGCCAGCTTCCTTTATTTATGAGTTCTTTTAGGATATTGTTAATTTTGGTGGTGGGGTCCTTATTTAGTATATTGACATCTAGTTTATTGATGGTTTCTATCATTTTGGTAATGTAATCTTCTTTATCTAAAATAACTATATTTCCTGTTTTGTCTGAACTAAGGCAGGTTATTGTTGAATTATCTTTCAGTTCTTTTAAACATTTTTTGTCTTCCTTGCCCCTCGTATTTTTCTTTTTTAATTTAGTAAGTTCTTTTTGAGTGAAAAGATGTAGTTCCTGTTTATTGTTGTCTGGTAATGGTTCTATTGCGGTCTCATAAGCAGCTATTGTGTCTTTTAAGTTTATGTTATCGTCAAGTATGAATTTTAGTCCGAGGTTTAGAGTGTCTTCTTGGTGTTTGTTTAATTTAAAGGAGGTGAGGTTTATGAATTGAGGATCGTCAGACTTCATTATTGTTTTGTTTGTACCATATATATTAATCCAGAAGTTGAGTTTTTTTTTTTGTTTGTAGTTTGTATTTTAGTTTCTGGCAGAAATATTCTGTTTTTTTTTGACAAGGTTTTCAAATGTATGATAGTTGGTATTTGCTTTTAAACATTCTTTAATTTCTTCTATTTTAGTGTTGAGCTGGTGTATGATAACATATTTGCTTCTTATAAGCTTTTTTAATAATTTGTATTCAAAAATTTTCATATCAAAATGGAACGCGTTGTTTATAAGTTTATTTCTTACTTGGAGACATTTAGGAATTATATTGAAGTACTGACAATCCTTTAGCAAAAATAAGTGTTCCAATTCACGGGTCAGATGTTTTTTTAGTTTTTTGAAGGTTGTATATAATGTATCAGTATTATATGCCATAGTTAAAAAGTTAATTATAAGAAGAATCTTAATCATAGCCAGCAATAAAGAGGTTTATAAGGAGAATTAATACTTATTGTAAGTAGTTGAGGGAGACCGTCGAACGCACGGCGATGGCAATATACACACAAGTCCAGATCTTTTCCTTCTTGAGAATAACCCTGGCTCCGGGTAAGTTTACTTAGTTAAAATTTGAACACGGAAATACCTTAGTAATTAGTTAAAAACATTAAAAAGCCTAAAATCTCCGTAAAATAATTAAAACACGCACCATGAGCGCTTTCGACAGCCTAGCCCGCTGTCATCATCAGAACTGAGCTGCTTGGCTCGTTCACCGCTTCTTCTTCACCAAGGCCTGCCACGATTCTTCTTCAAGAAGAAAGAAACTTAACATCATCAACGACGCACAAAAAGAAAAATCCACATTTACTCATCCGATTCCCTACTGTTGCGGTCTCGCTGTAAAAATATCCAACCGGGCACGTAAAATGGACCTTCGTATCCCAATTAAACCCAATAGCAATATATTTAAAAGAATCCAGTCAGATAAAGACAAGATTAACCCTCTAGAAACCGCAGGTATTTATAAAATAAATTTCACGTATAGAGATTCCAACCTTCCCGGATACTACATTGGTGTTACAAAAAGAAAAATTAAAGATAGAATTAAAGAACACATAACGACATAAAATACAATAGACAAAGTACCGCTCTATCCCGCCTAGCCTTAAAGGAAATATAAATATAGATTTCGTAAATGTCAAGAAAATAGCTAATTACAATAACCACAATTATGGCTTAAGACGGGAAGCGTTGGAAATAATGACACAAGAGGGAGCTGTCAACGACATGGCGCATGCGCAGATCGAGCAATCGTGGCAGGCCTTGGTGAAGAAGAAGCGGTGAACAAGCCAAGCAGCTCAGTTCTGATGATGACAGCGGGCTAGGCTGTCGAAAGCGCTCATGGTGCGTGTTTTAATTATTTTACGGAGATTTTAGGCTTTTTTATTCTTTTTGGGTAAAACTGCTTTGTTAACAATTCCTTAATATTTGTTTAAGGTTAAACTTGTTTTGCTTACTATTAATTAAAATTTGTTTATAGTTTTATTATTTAATTTCTGTATAATTTCCGACTTTTATTCCGTTGACTGCTTTATCAATCGCTTCACTTAGCGACTTGGCTTGCAGTTGGTCCACACTTGGCGATTTTGTGCTTGTGCCCGGGTATTGGAAAAGTACCACAAACTAAATATGTTCATGCTTTGTCCTTAACATTTTAGTTTTAAAGTATATATTTAGATTTAAAGTATATGAGATCCTAAGATTTTCAAAAATAGGATGTTGGCAGGTATGCATTTTATTTTACTCATTTATATATATATATATATACCGTAAAAACCGGGAAAACGGCCGCACCAGTAAAAATGTAAACAAGTGTAAAAATATACTCACAGAAGGGCCGCACCGACGTATGAGCCGCATTCGTAAAAATGTAAACAAATGTAAAAATATACCCGCAGAAAGTCCGATCATCGTAATTTATTGAAAATTAATATATACATGCAGCATCCATAATCTGGGAACATATAATCTGGCACTAGTGTCGTTTTTTTTTTTTTTTTTTTTTTTTTTTCCCCTCCCCAAAGGGATCCGGAATCTCAAAATCCGGAACTCTGAACGCTGATTTTAATTGATGTATGGCTATCTTCATTTTTTTCTTCTTCAATAGATAGATTTTCACCGAATATTTTTCTTTGTTTCGTATTTCGGCCCTAACATGTCTTTGCTGATCACCATTACTGCCGCAAATATTTGAATCAATGCATTTTCTAATACCGAGATAAAAACAAAAGTAAATACGGCTTAGTTCGCTTATTACATTTAAATTAATTGCAGTCAAAGGTGCAGTGTAGCTGAATGAAGAATTCAAAGATAATGCGAGTGCTTTCATAGAACATTAATATGTATGAGTTTTTAAAACGAGACAGCATGTTTACGCATCATCGTAAACACGTGGCTTCGGCTCCTTCCGCTTCCAGACACATTGCCTTGTTTCTAGACATCCTGTCACCGTGCGAAATCGTCAACTATCGCGGGAAGGAATTTGCCAGCAAGAGGGAAAGGAGGGGGGAATTGGTATGTTTCGACGTAATTAAGAAGCTGTGAAGAGAGTAAAATTGGGAATAATTCAGCTTGCAAAATAAAACTCTAGGGTACAAACTACGGAGAGATTTAATAAATTCGATTTTATATCTGAGAGTCAACTGAGGAATGTGCATATGTTAATTAACCAATTAAATACCGAAAAAAAATGAAACAAGTCGAATTAACCGATGTATTTAATGTAAATACAAAAGCTAATTAGATTCTAATAATAATTTAATACACTTATTTTAAATTAGTATTTAAATAAATTTCAGTTACTATTTGTGTTATAATTTATGAAAATGTTCCAAAATCAACGATCTTCTCTGCTTTATAGTTTTTAGTTTGAATTAAACACTAAATTACATTTGTTCCAGTGTAGGTTAGTATTATTATTAGTATTATTATTATTATTTTTTGACGGTTTATATAGCGATCGTATGCATATTTTAAGACTACTTTTCATTGATAAATAATATACTGGTCAATAGCACGTGATCGACGATGGTTTTAATGGAAATTTTCAACACATCTGTAATTCGGAAAAATCGGTAATCCGGCACCGCGTCATTGCAGCCGATGCCGGATAATCGGTGCTGCACTGTAATTAAAAAAGCAGTACAGTTGGAGGGGGGAAAATATCAGATGGGCCGCACCCTGAAAAAGTTTAACTTTTTTTTCGTATGAGCCGCAGCCCTTCTCCCAATTTTTACGGTATATTTTTTCCTATTTATTTTATTATTTTCACCTCTTGTAACATGAAGCATTCATGAGACAGGGTTAATCAACAAAATAAAAACTGAAATTTGTAAAAAGAGAGTTTAAGCTGTGTTAAAAAATGCTGTCACAAAAGCGCTAAAATGTAGAAAAAAGCTGTAGCAAAATGCTAAAAGAAAATTAGCTGCTTATAAATTAATGTAACACCAATTAAAATTAAATTGCTTTTACCAGCATTTCGAATGCAAATAAAAATGCAAAAATGACAAAACAGAAAAATATTAACAATTAAAAACGCATTAAAATCTGTTATGTAGCACTTTCGGTGGCAGCCACCACCTTCTTCAGCTCAGGTCTTAGTTCTAAATGCCCAGCTCTCTTCCTCAGCAAGGCGTTCCACCCAGGATCTATCTGTGCATGCGTCATATCATTTATAGTGCCATCTGTGGTTATAATCTGTAAGGCTTCCATATTTAGGGCATAATAACTATTTTTGTAATTGGCGAGTTTTTGGCTATTGTTAAAGTTGATTTCTATGGGGCGTTCTTGGGCTATTTTTGCGAGGGCAGTAGTGGTTTTATTGAATTTAATGTCAGTTAGATGTTGCTTTTTTCGGTCTTTGATTTTTCATTTTGTCATACCAATATAGCATCCTGGTTTATTAGTACTATTGTCTGTAAAGCTTAATTTATAAATACCGGCGGTTTCATCAGGATTAATATTATCTTTATCACTGCGAATGCGTTTGAAGATATTTTGATTGGGTTTTATGGGGATTTTGATATTTTTCTATATAGAAAAATATCAAAATCCCATAAAACCCAATCAAAATATCTTCAAAGGCATTCGCAAGAAAAATATCAAAATCCCCATAAAACCCAATCAAAATATCTTCAAAGGCATTCGCAAGAAAAATATCAAAATCCCCATAAAACCCAATCAAAATATCTCAATCAAACGCATTCGCAGTGATAAAGATAATATTAATCCTGATGAAACCGCCGGTATTTATAAATTAAGCTTTACAGACAATAGTACTAATAAACCAGGATGCTATATTGGTATGACAAAACGAAAAATCAAAGACCGAAAAAAGGAACATCAAACTGACATTAAATTCAATAAAACCACTACTGCCCTCGCAAAAATAGCCCAAGGAACGCCCCTGTTATGCGAAGGCATAACATTTTTCAATCATGCTCTGGAAAAGGTGAAGTTTAATACCTCACAAGTATAGGCGAAGTTTTTAAGATTACTGCAAGTATAAAATACAGTTTTTTTTCACTCAAAGTTCCCAGAGTTCATTCACACGGGGACCGCCAGACTTCAAATTTTCAGAGAAGAAGACCACACTGGGTGATATCATATTTCTGTAAACAACGTAACTGCGATGCAAGGAATCTTTTTGCCAGACAGAGTAAAAAAACTAATAATTTTCAGGTTTACAAGGAAAAGGGAAGCCCCCCCCCCCATGTGATTTTTATCTCCATTGGCTACAATTAAAAATATGCAGTGGATACTGTGACCTTGAGCCAAAAACATAAGAATTAGCCAAATTGGCATAAGTCAAGCTACAGAACTTCGGTAACGGTTTTGTCAGTTCGATTTGAAATTTCAGAAAAGCACGCCAAGCCTCTCGGAAGATTGAAGGGTTTGAGACCTCAGTCTCTCTCCTGAAATCGACCGATGCCTTCGGCTGGATGGTTTTTTTTTCGTCACTGTTTGAAGAAAATGAAAATTTTATTATTAGAAAATTCCTAGAGATCGACCGATGCTCTAAACTCGGCATCAACTGTTCCGCTGATACGCATTTTCCTATGATTGGGAAATACTTACAAGATGTTCGTTAATTTTGAAAATCCTTTCGTTTGACGTTCAAGAATTTAGTCATCATTTCGTCTGAGATCAACTGTTCAGCTGATATGTCTCTTCCTGCGTTTGGGAAATATCGCCTATTCCTGCTGATGAAGATTTTGAAAATTCTTTCATCTAAGTTATAAGAATTTCGTTGATTCCAAAAAAATCATTACTTATAAGATCGAACTGTTCCAGCTGATGAAGAACTGCGAAATTAGAGAAATGAACTATGAGAAGAATGCTAGACTATCGCGATATCGTGAACTTAGTGATGCTGTATAAAATCTCACAGACTTTGTGAGACACTGTAATATTGTGGACTAAGTGACAATATATCGCAAAATTAGTGAAACTTTAGTATTATGAGCTTTTCTAAAACTGATGCAGGAGAAATAGTGAACTCGAGAGGTATTACTACATCTGCCCCAACATGGTATGATAAATTTAATTTTACCCTATTATGTATATAAAAAGTATTTTGTGTTTTTGAAATAATATTTTAAGTGGATTATGTTGGTACAATTAATGTTTAAATGATTAGTACGAAAGGGATTTAATCATTTGAAGAATTTTCTATATAAATATTTTCATAAGTACTTTTTGAAATAAATTTTTTAATATTCAAAACTGAAGGGTACCCGATATTTTAGTATAATTCTGTGAAATAATTGATCATTAAAGTATTAATTATTATTGAATGACATATTTAGGATGTGTTGATTCTGTGTGTGCAATGAATATAATATACAAATAAATAAAGACATGTCTAAAAAAAAAATATAGTTATTATTTGAGTAAACTAAATTTCAGGATTTAGTGGTGTCCTTCTGTGGTTTACATTTCAGGTAAGATTTTAATATTTCTCTCATATGAACAGCGTAAAATTTGTACTAACCATTATAATGATCATTGGCTCCCCTTTTAAATAAAAACTTAACAAAAATCCTCCCCTCATAAAATTATAACAGCCCCATAGAAGAAAAATATCAAAATCCCCATAAAACCCAATAAAAATATCTTCAAACGCATTCACAGTGATAAAGATAATATTAATCCTGATGAAACCGCCGGTATTTATAAATTAAGCTTTACAGACAATAGTACTAATAAACCAGGATGCTATATTGGTATGGCAAAACGACAAATCAAAGACCGAAAAAAGGAACATCAAACTGTCATTAAATTCAATAAAACCACTACTGCCCTCGCAAAAATAGCCGAAGAACGCCCCATAGAAATCAACTTTAACAATAGCCAAAAACTCGCCAATTACAAAAATAGTTATTATGCCCTAAATATGGAAGCCTTACAGATTATAACCACAGATGGCACTATAAATGATATGACACATGCGCAGATAGATCCTGGGTGGAACGCCTTGCTGAGGAAGAGAGCTGGGCATTTAGAACTAAGACCTGAGCTGAAGAAGGTGGTGGCTGCCACCGAAAGTGCTACATAACGGATTTTAATGTGTTTTTAACTGTTTTTAATGATTTTATACTATCCGTCATTTTGCTTTTAAATTAATATTAACAATTTGAAAAGTAATTTCTTACAATGAGGCACTTGTGTTTTGAGGTTCTAGGAACAATCACTAAAGTGCGTAACGGATATTCTGGGAATCAGAAAATTCTGTTTTCAGAGAAAACGGAAGTTAAAAATGGCTGTTGCATTTTCGCGACGGACAATGTTTTAATTTTTGCATTTTCGGACAACTCGTCACATTTTGCGAAAAATGCTACTGCAGCTTGATCCCCGAAAAAGACCCTTCCAAAGAAAAATGCATCAATAAACTTATTTACCATTCAGCTTTGATTTATTTTAAATTATTTGTCTGGCATACTGAGATTAATTTCTTGCAAACAGTAACTTTTTTTTAGACTAATATGTTTGTAATAGCATATCTTATGTTCAATAAAAAATAAACAAACAAAAAGTAAAAGAATTTAAAAAATGTTTAAAATAGTGCTGCACAAACTGTACTATATAGACATTTTTACAATCTAAACATTCAGAATTTAAAAGAAAAATTATTCCAAAAAATTTTTCACTCATCAACAAATTCTGCAAGGTTCAAGTTTTAAAAGCCATAAATAAGAGTGCATTATTATTGTAGCTTTATAAAAGTATTTTATCTAGTGTCCTTATTTAAAAAAAAAAAAAAAAAAAAATCAGAAGTTGCAATTTTTCTCTTTTTAATATGGTAAAGTTTATAATTTTCGCTAACAGCCATTCTTATTTTCTTCCTACAGACAGTTTGCTATCATAGTGGGGAAACACGGAAAAACTCGTTTTCAAGATGATCATGTTGGCTTGAAGATCCTGAGCTATCTTCATGGATAATGCGAGTGGACAATGACATATTCTTAGCAAAATGTAAGCTGTGTCCTGGAGCAAGCATAGATGTGAGAACGATGGGACGTTCTGCTCTGATTAGCCACTCAAAAGGTTCAGGACATAGGAAAAGGTCTCATTCAGGGTCAAACCTTTCACATTAGGTCAATTCTGTGCAGATTTTATCATCAAATCAAGACCCTGTGGCCACTACTTCGTCGTCAACTTCCTCTGTTAGTGAAGCTCATGGTAGCTCTTCAGTGCTCACTACAGAATCTACATTCTCAGATGTGTATCCTTCGCCCTCTGCAGTTTCATTGAAACAGAATGTCTTACAAAATTTGTCTATGTTGCAAGAGAAGAAGTTACGAGCAGAAGTGTTGTGGTGCCTGCAGAGCGTCTACACGCATACTTCATTGAGAAAGGCAGCCTGTGATGTGAAGATGATGAAATTATTGTTTCCAGACTCTGAAATTGCAAGAAGCATGCAACTAGAAAGAACCAAAATAAGCTATATGATTGTGTTCGGCCTGGCTCATCATTTTAGGGAGGAGTTACAAAGGTCGCTCCAGTCATGCGATTACTTTGTTGTAGCTTTCGATGAATCTTTTAATAAAATCAGTCAGAGCCAGCAAATGGATTTAGTTGTCCGCTTCTGGGACCAAAGCAAAGATGAAGTGACTACAAGATACCTCACTTCTGTTTTTCTGCATCGATCAACTTCTGCTCACCTTTTGGAAGCTTTCCTAGCTGGGTTGTCCTTCACAGACAAAAAAAAGCTCCTCCAAGTTTCGCTAGATGGTCCAAATGTTAACAAAAAGTTTTTAAAGGACTTAAACACTTTTCTTACAAAGGATTGTGGAAACAGTGAACAACTGCTCAAAATAGGGACTTGTGGACTCCACATAATTCATTGTGCCTTCAAAGCCGCCATGGATGAGACTGAGGGGAATTTAGTGGCTTTTCTGAGAGCTATCTATAACTTGTTTAAAAGCTCACCAGCTCGCAGAGGTATTTTCATTGAAGTTACAAATGCATCTGTATTTCCTAAAAAATGTTGTGCAGCTGGAAAATATTGATGTTGCACATAGGGCCATTGAAATTCTACCAAACCTGAAAAAGTTTGTGGAAGGACCAGAGATTGAAAAGAAGATGCCAACGTGTGCTAGCTTCCACACTGTCAAGAAGTTTTTGAAGGATCATCTCCTGGGAGCAAAATTAGGATTTTTTTATTGCAGTTTCATCAGACTTGAAGCCATTCTTGACAGAATTTCAGTCAAACTCTCCTCTTGTTCCTTTCTTACATGCTGCAATCAATGATATAGTTATTGCATGTTCTCAGCGCATTGTTGAGCCTAAAAAAGTAAGTGAAGAGGTAGATGTTGAGAAGTCAGAGAACCTGCTTCCAGCCAAGAAGGTGAATGTAGGCATGGTAACACATCTGCAGTTAAAAATTTGTAAGGCCGCTGAACTTGAAGTTGGATACTTCAAGAATGAGTGTAGAGCAGCACTAAAGGTAATCGTCAACAGGTTGCAGGATCGTTCTCCTTTAGGGGTAAAACTGACAAGATATGTCCCTTGTTTGGATCGTACAGTTGCTGTTACAGCAGTAGGCAAAGAAAGACTGCAGCGACTGCTAATACATCTAGCCGAAAAAAACAGAATTAGCAGCATTTTTGCTGACAAAGTTCAGTGCCAGTTTGATGAGATATTGTCGCAAGAAGAGATTTGCAATGAGATGAAGGCATATTCCAGAAAGACTGAAGGCTTAGATCAGTTCTGGATAAAAGTAATAAAAAAGCTGGGAAATAAATATGAGGAGACTTTTCATTTTTAAAAAATGATACTTATTCTTTCCCATGGGAATGCAGCAGTAGAGATAGGTTTCTCAATGAACAAGGAAGTACTGATTGAAAATATGAGGGAGGAAACTCTAATTGGCTTTCGTACAGTGTATGATGCAGTTAATACTTATGGGGGGGTTGAAAATGTGCCCTTAACTAAAAGTTTGCTGTCCGATGCTAAAAAGGCATATAATAGGTACAATACAGCACTTAAAGAAAGGAAAGAAGTGAAGAACGCGAAAAATGGAAACTAAATGAACGGATTGTGAGAGAACTGCAAACAAAAAGAGCCAAAATTCTTGAAGAGGCTCAGGCAATTAAAGATCAAATAGATAAACTTGCATAGGGCATCTCTTAAAATGCTCTAATTGGTAAATGTGCAGCTTGTGTTATGTAATAATCTTTTTGTATTTTGTTCAGAATTTGATATTATTAAAATGTTTATTAAAATCAATTTTATATTTTTGTTTAGCATTGAAAAGAAATTAACTATAATTACGTGCATGATGGTGATGGTTACAATCAGAAATCATACTAGTTTTGATCTTTTGAGTATTTTACAAAAAAAAAAAAAAAAAAAAAAAACATGCATGATGTAAATTGCAAGTATATTTAGCATTTTAGTTTATAGTTCATATGGTATTCAAAAGCTAGGTTTAATATGCAACAGATGTCATGTGGTTTTGCTAAAAATGGAGCTTCTGATCTGGATATCAACCAATTTAAATAAGTATGCTTAAAATTGAAAAAAGAAAAAAATATTTTTAGTAGTATTCATAACATAAATATATTTATTCTATTTGTGCTTGGAAGCATGGTTATTTTTCTTTGCTAGAGTGACAGGGTTTTGAAAAATATGGTGGAAATTAGTTTCGCAAGGGTCCTTGAAAATTTTCGCGATGAGCCTTGAAATCCTTGAAATGTGCTTGAATTTTTATTAACAATTCTGCTGGACACCCTGAATGCAGAAAATGTGGAATTTTGCATAATTTGCAATTCTCTGCATAAACTACAACTTTTCGTATAACACTGCAATTTTCAGCAAATTTTTTATTTCTCAAATTTTTCTCAACATATTTTCTTCAAAAGCCTCTTGAATTTATTAGGCAAGTTGGAGTGTACAGGCTGATTAATTTTATTTTTCACCAACTATGCGAAAAATTCCAGATCTGGGATTCGAACCCAGGACAGCCGCATAACGTGCGGGTGCTCTACCACTGAGCTACTCTGGGGCAATTCCCAGATGAAATTTCTCGCATTAGAACCATTGGCATTTATCATCTTCCTCTGCAAATCACAGATAGAACAGATGAAACAATTAATTCTCGACAACTCCATTACGCCGCGGAAATTATACATTTTTAGAAAGTGATTCCATCAACCTTTCAAGTTATTAGGCAAGTTGGAGTGTATAGGCTGATTAATTTTATTTTTCACCAACTATGCGAAAAATTCCAGAGCTGGGATTCGAACCCAGGACAGCCGCATATTAATCAGCCTATACACTTCAACTTGCCTAATAACTTGAAAGGTTGATGGAATCACTTTCTAAAAAAGCCTCTTGAATGTTTATTATTGTCCAGAAATGGATGTGTCCAAAATGCCAGAACCTAAGTTTTCATAACCTGGTTCGAAATTCATGAAAGCGACTCTAGTGTTTGACACAGACCAATTGTCCAACATATATGTTGATGATGAAGCCTTCAACAATACTCCAAGGATATGTCAAGGAATGTTCCACTAAAAACTTGGTGAGATTTTGAAATTCAGAGGTTGTTTAACAGAGGTTTCCAAAACTAACATGCAAAGTTAGTACTCTTGGTTTTACCTAATTCTGTAGCCAATATATGGGCAACCTCTGGCCTGCAGTACATATCGAAACCCCATATAAGCCAGTCAAAATCTCATATAAATCCCTATTATATAGCCTGCGATTTCATTAACCCTCTGGCTGCTCATCCTGCGATTTCCACGGGCATTTCAAATTTATCAAAATTTGCTCATTGTGCGGTTTTCGCAAGCAGGTGTTTTTCTTACTTTATTGAGGAGAGCATCCCTCATTTTAACTGTTTAACCCGTGAAATAGATACAGTGTTAGGCGTTTAATTTAGGTTTTGACCAACACACGTCGTTAGTTGTCCACTAAATATTGGCATTTGAAGGTACTTGGTATTTACCTTTCTAACTTCACTTGTTTTCTGCCATTTTTTAATCAGAAATAGCTGCTAGAAATCGTTCAGCAATTGACAGGGTGTATATTCCGGATGATTTATGAGATTCTGAAAGATTTTAGTTTTATAGTGATAGTGATTTAGATTTTTTGGACTGCTCCTCAGACGGCGATGAATCTGACCATGATTCAATAAACCTGCAAAGCATTAGGCAGTGGTGCATTTTCTTATATTATGTAATAAATGAAAATTAACTGTGATTCAATTGAAATTTATTAAAATTTTTTTTTAATGTAATAACATCTGAAAGTGATTTTTCTGAAGCTTAGTTTCTCATGATAAAAATCTATATAAAAAATCTTTTCTAGAAAAAAAAAATAAAATTACACAATTTTTGAAGCGATTTTGGTCCACAAATTGAGCAGTCAGAGGGTTAACATCCTAAAGTTTGTCCTGCTACTTTTCAAAGATTGCCCACCTGCTGTAGACTGTGAAAGAGCAGTTTCATGTTACGGCCAAATATTTACAAAACAAGGGCAGAGTTTGAAGGAATCATCTGTTGCAGGATTAACATCTCTTTATTTTCATTAACTTTAGAGAAAAAGTGAGACACTCTTATTTGTTTTTTAATGTAAATTAAAATATTGCTGTAGCATTGTTATTTCCCTACTCATACACATTACTTCAATACATTTCTATAAATACCGCATAATTTCAGAAAACTACCACATCGATGCCATATAATTCCGAAAAAATTTCCGCATATTTTGTAGGGCCCTAACTATGATGTACCATAATTTCGGGTAGATAAGCTGCCCTGGCGTATATGCTGCACACATTATAATTAACTTCAGAAATTCAAAAGTTCATCGTATACGCATTCCCAAAAATGGCTGCAAGTACTCATTCGTCCCTTTGCATATTGATGTAATAATTGCTGATAACATTTTTAACAAAACTATACAAAATAATAAAGAACTAAACAAGCATCTTACCTTGAATTTGTCAAAAACGTAGTATGCCAATTTCTAATTACGGTAATTATAACAATAAGAGCCTTGAACTTGTCGAACATGTGGTGCGCCGATTTCGAATTACGGCAATTAAAACAATAAACTAACTTCTTATCTTGAACTTGTTAAAAGCGTGGTGTGCCGACTTGTAATTAAGAGAAAAAACAATAACACCACAATTACAATAATGAACAAACAAAGCAACAACTTACCTTGAACTTGCCAAAAACGCATTCCGTCGAATTCTAATTATGCCAATTTCACATGTAAAACTTTGTTTATTACCATAAACTACCATATTAAAAAGAATAATTAAACTAGGTAATGAAACAGAATTGCATGCTAAAATTATTTTATTTAACGGTGTTATTTGAAAAAATCATGTGATTTTGGTACATAATTACAAATAAACTAATTATGCCAGGCACTTCAAAATTTTGAAGCTGTCTCTTTACAAGCTGTATTACAAACTGCGAAGACAAGCTGATCTGTATCGGTTTCAAAACTTTTAGAAAAAATTCTTAAAAATCGGAAATTTTCGCAAAGCGCTTCACTCTTCGAAATATCTTGTAGCTCAGATCCATGTTTAAGAATATTTTCTGAAAATTTCACAAAAGCCACAGCGTTTTCGCTTATCGCAGTGCGTAAAGCAGCTTATGAAGAACCATCTGGAATTTTTTGGAGACCATGGTGCTATTAGTTTATTTCAATTTGTGTACCAAGACTAAAAACAGAGTTCTTTTTTTTTCGAAGAACAGCCTTAATCAAAGCCATCAAAATCAGATTCATCAATATCCGAAATCTCGTAATATGTTTTTACTCACGCCTGTCAACTTTACCATTCGAAGTTTATCTTTTTTTTTTTTTTTTTTTAACTTACCATAAATGCAGCTTAGGACCCTATAGAAAGACCTCCATGGAAGGCACTCCACCCATTGGCCTAGAAGCCTAGTGCAGCTAATTAGCAGAAAATCACAAAAACAAACGCAATTGTCACCTAGCCATTCGGAGTTTTCCGTGGTCCTTCTTTGCACAAAGTTTCGGAGAAAACCACGGAAAACTCCAAACAGCTAGGTTGACGGACGGGATCTGCACTCGAACCAAGCACCTATCTTCTTCCCACGCTATGGATGAGAACACTGGTCGGGCCTATGCTTTTTTTTGGGAGGGAAAAAGGAAACGGACCCAGAGTTCCCATGAGAATATAAAATTGGGTGAGATTTCTCACCCATCCAAAATTTGAGTGCGATTTCTGAAAGTAAAGTGAGAACATATTTTTTTAAACATCATTTTATTTATGTATAGAACAATTTCAGTAATGCTGATTTTTCCGTTCATTAAAAATTTTAGCTGCTTGATCGTATGGAGAACTTTTTACATTGATATTTCCATAAGTTATTCTAATCAGATTGCTTGAAAGTGTATTTTGAAATTTGTTTTTAATTCGATTTTGTGTGCTGAAAGATCTTTCGACAGATTCCGAGCTTATTGGAATTGTTAGATAAATTTCCAATATTTTTGCAGTGTTCAAATGGACCTCGGCATAAGAATTCAGCAAAATCTCAGCAATTTTACTGAGTGTTTCATAACTGTTTTTTAACAGAATACAAACATCATACTCTTGTTGAAGCTGGTCCTCATGTAAATTCTCGGATACGTAGATCCAACCTATTTAGTTTCTCTTTCGTTTTTGAAGAATTCAGTGCTTCCATCAATACTGGATCATAGACTTGAAAGCAGTCTATAATTGATAGTGTTTCTTTTGGAAATCGGGTGTTAATTCCTTCAACAACAGAATTTATTAAATTTCTTTTAATTTGGGTTAAGCTTTCTAGATTACTACCTGCAATAATTCTTCCCTTAATGATTTTTTAGTATGAAGTGTCGAAAGATCTTTCAGCGCACAAAACTACTTTTTTTATCATTATAGCTATCAATAATAATTCATTATAGCTATCAATAGACTCATTTTTTTTGGGGGGGGGATGCTCCTTAAAAGACTAATTAACTCTTACTGCGAACCACAATTAAACTTGGAATGGAAGCATGATGCAAATTTCAAACTACCAGAAGATATCTATAATTTCATGAATCATAGTTGTAAAAAAAACAAACGGATGAAATGCTCTCAAAACTTGTATAAGGACACATTACAAAAACAAAACATTTTATAGCTGCGGAGCAAATCTGAGCATTAATATTTTATTCCCTCCTCTTTACTTTCCTATAATGATTCAACCGCATTATCTCTGAACAGAACCTCAAGAGAGGAGAGGGAGGGGGGTAAGCAAAAAACATCTGTTTTTTTTTTCTTTCTTTGATGGAGTGTTATTATTTTATGTTTCACTACTTTCCAGATCTCTCTGGGAGCTTCTGATGGAAATACAAAAGACAACTATTCTTACCAAGTTTACAGCTAGAGATTCCGTCATGCTTTATATATATATAATAAATATTTATTAAATTAACTGCTCAAAACAATTATTGAAGAGTATTTATCTAGGAAGTTACTTACACCGAACCATGTGGGTTCGAACGACTTATTAAAGTAATTGTGTCAGGTAGGAGCTCCATGCTTGATACGTGTGCAGTGCAAATAATTCTAAAGAATTGGGGGAAAGAAGGGAAGGGGGGGAGCAGACTCTTCTTTCTTTGCGGCAACTCATCGGAGTATTTTTTCCTATCCGGGTGTTACCAACAACCTCTTCCCAATTTTGATAGTAGCAGAGTGAAAACAAAAGCATTACAAATTTTTGTATTTGTAAACTGACGCTTTTGCTTGTAATTTAAAGTTTACTGTAATTATGATAGGATTTTTTTTGTCTTTCCTCAATAAACACCCAGGAATGTTTCGTTAGTTTTGACGTCACCAACCTTTACCCCTCCATAGATCTCCAAGAAATGAATTCAATAATCAATAAGCAAATCGCCTCCAATATTGGCAATAATTCTACCTCCTCTACAATAAATAGTGTACTTAACCTTATTCTTAACAATTCATACTTACAATTTAATCAAAAATTTTACACACAAAAGAAAGGCGTACCTATGGGGTCGCCGATCTCAGGTGTCATCGCCGATTGGAAAATGTGGCTAGTGGAGAGGGTAATATTTGATAAACTATCTAACCACATAAACACATGGTTTCGCTATGTCGACGATGTTTTTGCAATAGTTAACAAAAGTGAAACCGAAAATATCCTCAAAGAAATCAATGCAATAGACAAAAACATCTAATTCACCATGGAAATAGAAGAAAATGCTACCATAAATTACCTTGATGTTAAAATCACTAGAGATATGAATAATAATATACATACTATTGTTTTCAGAAAAGCCACCAATAATAATGAAATAGTAAGTTTTAATTCTAAAACTCCCTACAAATTTAAAATTATCGCGAACCACTCGTATGTCAATCGCGCCATTACTGTATGCTCAGATGAAAACCTCCTCAATAAAGAACTACAATTCATTAAAACCCAATGTAAAAATGCAGGTTACCCAAAATCCCTTGTCAAAAACCTTTTAAAAAGAGAATTAAAAAACTAGAACAAATTAACAACCATTAAAACCCGAGACAGAAATTTACCAACGCCATTCCTTACTGCAGGGGAGCCACTCTAAAAATAACAAATGAAGCTGCTAAGAAAAACATTAAAATACCAATAAAACCCAATCAAAATATTTTCTAACGCATTCGCAGTTATAAAGACCCAATTGACCCTAATGAAACTGCCAGCATTTATAAAATAAACTTTACAGACAATATTTCAAATAAGTCAGGCTGCTACATAGGTATGACTAAAAGAAAAATTAAAGACAGAAAAAAGGAACACCACAATGATATTAAATTCAATAAACCCAGCACCGCCCTTTCTAAAATAGCTCAAGAACGCCACATAGAAATCAACTTTAATAATAGCCAAAAACTCGCCAATTACAAAAATAACTACAGTCGACTCTCTGAAATCCGCACATCTATAATCCGCGATAATTTTTAGATGTAAACAGTGAAATTTGCAGTTAACAGTTAAGTAACACTAGGAAATTACGGGTGAGTTGAGTTGTAGAAGTAAAAGAAATTTTATGCTATTTTTCATATTTTTTGCATATATCTAATTAAAATTGTTCTTTTAACCCATTTAACAAAGTCTGAGCAGTGAAATAAAAGCATGATTAGCTGACAGAAAAGATTCTGAGAGACAATCTCGCACACTCAGTTAACGAAACGTGTATTATTTTGATTTTCATTTTTTATTGAAAGAAAGAGAAATTTTCAAAAAATTTCTCTTGAAGAAGGCTTATCTTTAGGCTATAAATATTTAGAATTGATCCAAAATTATTCATTGGTATCACCCCAAGAAATAATGACAATAAACAGACTCCAGGAAAAAATATTTAAACACTAATGAAAAGCCCTAAAACAAACAACAATTGATTCCATGTTTGCAAAATTAAAAAAATAGTAATATAAAATTAAAGTATGAAAGTTTAAGCCTTCTTCAAGAAAAATTTCAGTTTGCAAAAGTTTTGTAAAATAATATTAATTTTTTTCATATATTTTAATAAATTCTTTAATAATTAAACTAAGTGTGACAGTATAATTAATTTTAGTCATTAAAAATGTTCTGTTGCTTCATAACTATAGTAAGAAAAAATGTAAACAAAACAATGATCTGTAATCCGCAAAATTCTATAATCCGCAAACCCCTTGGTCCCAAGGTGTGCGGATTTCAGAGAGTCTACTGTACTATGCCCTAAACATGGAAGCTTTGCAGATTATAACCACAGATGGCGCTGTAAATGACATGACGCATGCGCAAATAGATCCGGGATGAAACCATATTCTGAGGAAGAGAGCAAGGTATTTTGAAACTAGAGCTGAGGAAGGTGGTGGCCGCCACCGAAAGTGCTACTGACAGATTTTAATGAGTTTCTAACCTCCTAGATATTTTTGATCATTCGCTATAAAACAGCTCAACTTGCACACGGGCTGTAACTTGATTTTACGCTGTAAGGAATTATGTGATATTATGTTGCCTTTAAATATCTGGTATGTGAGGTGTTCAAGTGTATTGTTCATGTGTTATTTTATGTGTAACTTAAATAGTTTGGGCTAAATTAATAAATGCAAAATTCTCTCCATGTCGACGTTTCTTCAAATTGGTAGCAGAGCGTGGTTATTTTTGGAATCAGCAAGTCCAAGATACCTGTCAAGCCTAACCGCTTATGTTGATAAGAAACATGGATCATTTTAATTCCATAAAAATTGAGCAACTGACTGAGAGTAATTACATTATATGGAGTATGAAGATTGAGGCCTTGTTGGATGCAAAAGAATTGTTTGAAGTTATTCTGCAAGAAGAACCTCTAAAAGATGAAAATTACACTATTAGTGTGATTAAACACAAAGTGTGGTGGAAGAAAAATAAGGAAGCATTAGGAATAATAGTTCTTAGCCTAACAGCGGAACAAGCAATAATTTATTGAGGAAAAAGGCAAAAGAAGTATGGGAAGCAATAAAATTAAGATTTGAGGGTGCTGTTGAAGATAGACGAACAGACTTGTTGCTGGATTTAATGAGATTGAAAAAGTCGCCAAGCGAGAGCATTGATGAATATCTCACAAGGTCACAAGGACTTTCGCAACAAATAAATGAATTGAGTAAGCAAGTAACTGAATGAGAGCTAGTAAGATATATAGTTGAAGGGTTGCCAGAAACGTATGGATCTGTGACTTTGGTGTTATCTACTAATAGAGGAATTAATTTTACAGACATGCAACAAACTTTGCTGAACTTTGAGAAGAGAGAACGAGAAAGAAAATGCAAATCAAGGGCTTTTAAAGCGCACGACAAGGTTAAATCAAAATCTAAATGTTGTTATATTTGCAAAAAACCTGGACATTTGCAAAAGGATTGCTGGTTTCGGAGCAATAATTTTAAGAAAAATAATTTTGGAAAGTCAAATACAAGTATGAAGAGTTCAAATAATTATAAAAATGAGCATGCAAGAATTTCAAAAGAAGAGTCAGATTCAGTAAAGGAACTGGTCTTGACAACCTCTGAGAAACGAATTGGCGAAGAGAAAATGACTGAATGGCACTTGGATTCTGCATGTACTTCACATATGACTCCCAATGCAGACTGGATGGAAAATTTGAAGGAAGAAAATAAAATTATCAGTGTAGCTGAAGAAGGGAGAGATATTGAATCAACTTATCGAGGAGAGGTAAGAGCTGCTACAGCAGAGATAAATCCAAAAAATATCAGATTAAAAAATGTTTTGTGCGTCCCAAAATTAAGATGTAATCTCATGTCTGTTCCAAACATTGTGAAAAATGGTAATGAGGTAGTACTCAATAAACAAGGAGCTTACATTTTTGATGAGGATGGAGATTTGATTTGCGAAGGAAAATTTGAAGGGGATATGTTCATCGTGAAATTAATACCTCAGAGGAATGAAGTGAAAAATGAGACATGTTTCAAAATAAATGAAACTCGTATGAAATATGGCATAGAAGATTGGGCCATACAAATCGAGAATATATAAAAATGATGATATCAAAGAAAATGGTTCGAAGATTGGAAAATTTGGAGGGTGAAATTAAACTTTGCGATTCATGCGTCAAGGGAAAAATGACAAGTTGTTCATACAATAACACCTATTCAGAAACGACGGTAAATCCCCTTGAAGCTTTGCATGTGGATCTCTGTGGACTGCTTAAAATAGCTTCTTTGAATGGGAAAATATATATGATGACTATAGTTGATCAATTCTCACGAAGGTATTTTGCCGAGTTTTTGAAGACGAAAGATGAAACAAGTGAAATTTTGCAAAACTTAATTAGAAGGAGAGAAAATGAATTAAATACCAAGGTTAAAAGAATAAGATCGGACAATGGTTCAGAATTTATCAATGAATCACTTGGTAGATATTTTGAACAAAAAGGAATAAAACATGAAAAGACACATTTTTAAATTATTAAATCTTACGAACTAGAATCTAGACATTTTGCGTCTCGGCAAAACCCCCATTTTTTCTGTAAATGTAATCTGAAATTTACAAACTAGATCTAGATTCTAAGACGTCCTACCAAGTGCATTTTTGATTAAGGGTTCCAGCATTTGGTTATATAATTGACAGACTGTATCAAGCAGGCATCGGCAATTAGAGAACTTCTGGTGGTGACGGCGCGGAGCGTCAGAGCAGACCTATAGTTGTGATAAGTCGCAAGGTGACCAAATATCTCAAATTTTTGTGTTTTTTTTTTTTTTTTTTTTTTTTGCCTTATGTCCCCAAAATGTAAAACAGCATTTCAAGATAATTTTTAACTATTTCATTGTTTTTTAACCCATTAAACGCCGCTATGAGAATCAGATAGAAATTTTTAAATGTATGTACATTTTTTACATACATTGCATGCCTCTATTATAGAACAGTTGACATTTTTTTAAAACTCGACTTTTTTTTAAAGCATTTAAGTAATATAGCATGTTCCCGTAGCGGGAGCTTTGGCGTGTTATGGGGATAAATGTCTTTCTCCATTTTGGATACAGCACTTCCTTTTTTTTACGCAGATGCTGCTCAAAACTGTATATATGAAGTAATTATTTTTGTTGTTGATACTATAATGTACGAAATAACCAGCCTGCGAAGTGCCAAACATTTCTTTATTCTTGAACGGTAGCAAAATCTGGAAATGCTATGACTTATGACTTGGAGGGGAGGCCCAAAAAGGGCCAGGCACCGCGACCATGGGTCTATTGTATCATTCCCAAGCAATATGGAAAAGGCCCTACGGAAAGAGCCCAGTAGCAGATGCAAACATCAGCATAGACCTAACAGACATTTTGTGAAGCTCCCAGGGCTCAATGACATTGCGCCCAAGATGCTCAAACCTATAATCAGAGAAGTACTCACACTCACAGAGGATGTGTAAAGCAGTTTCCTCCTAAGAAGGAGGAAACTGCTCTAAACTACCGACAAGTGGGACTTCCAACCCCGACAAGTGGGATCATCGACAACCTTCATTATGTTAAGATGCCTTTTAAGGCAACAGTGCCCAGTTAACAGGCCAATAGCCCTACGGAGACTGGACCTGTTGAGACACAGAAGTTCCTTGCATCTAACACCAGGAAAGCCAAGATTGATCTCTTTGGCCTGCCTCTGGCCATTACACTTAAGCCATCTGGAATACTGAAGCTTTCTAAAGTGGCTAAACACAGTATCCCTGTAACATTTACTCGAGATACCGAGAACCGGCTCAGGTCCAACAAAAAAAGAGCCAGAGCCCAACCTGGCAAGAGAATCCGCCATCTCATTACCAGGAATGCCAGATTGACCAGGAACCCAATACAGAGTAACTGGAAATGCTAACTAGTGGGAGGCGCCAAAGCTCCCGCTGTGGGAACAATAAATATAAGCGTTCATAACATTCCTTTATAGGAATCTATTCATGCAGGATTTTAAGAATGTTGTTCTTCAAGATGTTGGTTTTAAATATGCATTCTACTTGAAACATTTAAGTGACCATTTTTTTTTTTAGTTTTATATAAGACAGTCATAAAGACAAAATTTCACTTTTTTAAAAATTAGAAAAAAAACATTAAATTAAAATATATTGTTCCAAAAAATATATATAACACACCCTATACAGGGTGTCTACCATCATGCAAAGGTCACGAAAGTCACGGAAAAGTCAAGAATTAGAAAAATGGTCACGAAAATCAAGAAAAGGTCAAGAAATGAAGCATTAGGTCACAATTAGCGACTCAACTCCCTTTTTCCATTTCATTCAAATTCTTAGTTGACGATTTTCGTAACTAAATTTTCTAAACTTTTGTGCACCATTTTTACAGTTTTGCTAATAAACGTACAGTTTACTGCATAATTCTGTCGATCTTTGTTGTAGAGATTGGAATTTTGAATTGAATTTTGAAATCAGGGCTTATTCGCTGATCACCCTGTATATTAATAGTGTTAAATTTAAAAGTATAATTTTTCTTCATTCTATCAGTATGATGCAGGGGTGCAGAAACTGTTTTTGCTCTCAACATTTCCCTCAATCCATATGCAAATTTCCCCAAAATTTTATGATATGTTTATAGACTTGCATAAATTCTGTATTACCATAAGTGTAAAAATATTTGCAATGTACAAGATACATATATGTTTTCTAAATAGCAATTGGTCCAAGTTAAGAGAAAGCAAACTGCTGATCAGTGAAAAAGTTGAAAAAAAAATCGCTTTAAAAATAGGAATGGGAAAGAATAACTCGAAGAATTTTGTAATTCATTGTTAAAATCAAAATCAGTTGTATATTTTCTGCAAAATTTCCCCCTATCCTAGATTGCCGGATCGTACATATTCTGCATCCCTGGCACGAATGTATTTTTGATATTAGTGTTTCGTATTTGTTATGGTCAAGAAAAGGTCAAGAAATCAAGTTTACTTTATATGGTAGACACCCTGCTATAGTGTAAATGTTTATGTAAAATGTGTATTTCGTAAATTGCATTAAAATATTTTAAGAAAAAAACTATATAATAGATGTTCCCGTAATGGGAGCTTTGACACTTAATGGGTTTATTAGCTTACTGTTAATTATTTCATTAATTATAAAATGTCCCCAATTTTGTTTCAAAATTAAGATGTCCCCAAATCTATGTTTAAAAATCTGGTCACCTTTGATAAGTGTAAATACATTATTTGCATCAAAGTATCTGCATTTTTGTTAAAGAATAAATCTTAGCTATGTTTTAACTATCTAGACTGCTTCGCTCAGTAATTTTCTCAACTCCATCTACACCAACAGTGCCCAACGATAGTCGTTTTAGATTTAGATTGCGTATATCATCAAGAGTTGCGACGACAACTAGCAGACTCTTACCACCTCTAACCCAGGAATTTGTACGAGTTTACATTTTTGTTAGTGCTTTGTATACTTTCATTCTTAATTAATCTTCCCCTTGGAAAATATCTCCATTATAATGGATGTAAAAATAAAATCAGTACACTATTCAATGCATTTTTGAGATCGACAGCAACCTTCAAAACAAAAAAGAATGCTGGTACATGTAAATCCGGTGTCACCCGATGGATTACCCGTTATTATTATTCTTACTATTTAGAATGGGCAATGAAACGAGAAAGTCATATTAAAGTCGGTTAAATAGATTTCCGCAGATGCAAAACTTACCTTGGGCAGTCAGGCGTATCACACAAAATTAAAACACCAGACTCCATGCACACTGCGCAGCAGATCTATTGAAAAAAAAATGATTAATTTTTTTTTTCTTCATTTTGATATTTTTTCGTGCAAATACATCATAGACATTAAATTGCACTTTATATATGTTACGGTAAAAGTAATAAACTGGTGATTATATATAATAACCAGTAATTATGCATAATCACCACTAAATATGGTAAATGTGATACATTTTTGAATTTTTATAAAATTAACCAATTTGTTGCATGATTTCCAACTCGTAATGGTAAGTGTGATAAATATCATGACTGATTGTGCCAGTAGAATGGAGTGCAGTTTTTTTGTGTAGTTACTACTCAGAAGGATATTTTTTCATTGGAGACTATGGTGTAAGAGACCACGAATTACAATAATTTATATTTTACAGTTAAAAAGTCAATAAATGGTTATTTTAAGTCACATACATTTATTTAGCCTGAACGAAATTTGAATAAGAGACTGACAGGTATTGTGAAATGAAAAAAAATACAATTTACATGAACTTGTACAAAACAGTTGCACATAAAAAAACAAATTGAAGTTACATATAAAAAACAAACTAAGCCAATATTCAAGAGAAAAAAAAGCATTTTTTCAGATAATGTTAAATGCTATTACTACAAATTACTAAATATTTTAAATTTAACCATTTAAGCATATTAGACTAATATGACATTTAGAAGTGCAAAGTTTGCCAGATTTTTTACATTTGCACTTATCAGACTCGCTTTGTCCTTTACAAGCACATGCTGATATCCCTGACCTCCAGAAAGATGTGTCTTTTTAACGCATTCTCGAAGTGATATTGCTAGATCTGGAATATCGTCAAGCAAAATAAATTTTTCTTCACAAATTGTGAATTTATTTCTGGTATACAATTGTGAAAGTCTTCCTTGTTTTGTTCCTAACTTATAAAACTCTTCATTTTGAACTTCTAATATCACCGCTAATGAATTTCGGGGATCACTTCTTGCTCTATCAACGTCTGGTATTCGTAGTTTCATTGTGTCACCAACTTTACCAGCAGGAAATTTAAGATTTGAAACCTCCAATATTTTCTTTGCTTGTAATTCTAAACCTTCTTTAGTAGTCATTCTATGTTTTCTTACTTGCTCGCGCCTGCATAAAATATCTGTCTGGATTAGAGCGACCGTTGCTTCATTCTCTTTCTTAGTTTCAAAACTAACTGCAGATGGAGGGTCATTTTGAGATACATCGTTATTGTCCATATTAGAAACATTTTCTATTTTGCTATTGATGTTTTCGGAAGCATTATTAACTGTCTCTATTAATGCCTGAAGCTCTTCTTAAGTTCTAAGATGTTCGATAGAGTCATTCGGGAAAGGCGTTTTCAAGCCAAATTTTGCAGGCGTCCCAAAGATTGCTTCATAAGGAGAACACTTGATGACTTCATGAAATACTCTATTTTTCATAAGTTGCACAAAGCGTAAGCCTTCAGACCATTTACTGGTTTGACTGCTTTCCAAGAACTTAGCATATTTTCAATATCCTGGTTTACACGTTCAACCGAACCTTGAGTCTGACTGTGCCTAGGTTTTCCGTGCACAATTTTCAGATCCGTCCACATTTGTGGAGAAATTATGAGAGAATGTTGCAGAGGGCGCTGCGTCGCCGCGTTATCTGCGCGAGTGAAAGAGAGTGAATGACTGAGAGTGTTTGGAGCAGCCTTTCGGAGAGGTTGCGTTTTAGAGATGGCTGTGTGTAACGTAATTAAATCCTATGTTTGTATATATTATAAAAAGTGAATGTACATAATAAAATATGTATCCAAGAGAAATTTTATTGAGTGAGAAAATTTTAGTTGAACCACTGATATTAATAGAACCCGGCCACTATGATAAATTAGTTACTTTGTCATAGTGTTTTTTGGTACATTAGGTCGCGAAGGTGTTTACTATTTTAATTGGATAACCTCATGCAGTTGAAGCGGGGTGAGTAGACTTTTTATTTACTCAGTGACTTTATTATTTGCAAAATGAGTAAACCAGAATCATTAGAGAAAAATAGAAATGTGCGAGGTCCACTAAGAACAATTATCACAAAATTAATAAAGAAAATCGAAGAGGAATTAGGAAGCGCAACCCCCGATAAAGAAAGTTTGCAAGAGTCGCTTTCCATACTGATTGAGAGAGAAGAGAAGCTTAAAAATTTAGATGATATTATTATTTATCAAATCCCAGATGCAGAAATTGAAGCCGAAATGGAACGTTGTTTAGAATATAGTGATTCTATTATTAAATGTAAGGTGCGAGTTAACAGATATCTCAGCAAATCTGGGAAAGAGAGTAGAAACGAAATAAATCCAGTTTCAGTAGTTACTAATGAAATCAAAACAACTGATTGCAACACAAGACTTCCTCTTATTAATTTAGAGAAATTTAATGGGGACATCTCGAAATTCCAAGAATTCTGGCCACAATTCACCGCGGCTATCCACGATAATAGTAATCTTAGTGACGTGGAAAAATTTAATTACTTGAAAAGTTTACTTACTGATTCAGCATTAACTGCTATAAGTGGATTGCCTCTGACAGCTGACAATTATAAAAAAGCTTTTGATATATTAACGGATCGTTTTGGAAAAGCTGATTTATTGATTAGTACTTATATGAATGCGTTACTTTCCTTAGAACCAGTGCGAAAATCTAGTGATGTATCCGCTTTAAGAAAATTATATGATGAAATCACTATTCAAATACGATGTCTTGAAACGTTAAAGGTTGACATCAATTCTTATGGTAATTTATTATTACCCATTTTATACAAGTGTATCCCAAATGATTTGGTATTGGCTTTTAATCGGCAAAACTCCGATGATGAAGCAACAGTAGGAAATTTATTATCATGTGTGAAGAAAGAAATTGAAGCGCGAGAAAAGACATTTTGTTTTAACCAGCCAAATTTTTCCAGAAACGAAGAGAAAAGTTTTGAAAAATATCAAAAAAATTACGCAAACTAAAAAATAATATATTCTGCGTCAACTTTAAACACTGTAATAGAAAAAAAAGTCTGTGATTTCTGTTCCCTAGATCACGAATCGAAAAACTGTAACTTGTCACTTGCTGAACGGCATAAAGCCTTATATGATCAATTTAAGTGTAAAAGATGTTTAAAAAAGGGGCACAAAAAACCATTCTGCAAAGCGAAATGGGTTAAATGTAATTTGTGTAACTCACAATCACATCTGGAATGCCTCTGTGATACTGACGCTAGCAAGAGTAAAGACGAATCAAAAATACCTGAGACCAACGTCAGTTCACTTTTCCCTGAAAGTTCAGCAATTGATATCCCAACACAAAAAATGTACTATCAAACCCTAAGAGCTCAAATTGTTAATAATAACTTTTCATTTGATGTCAGAATTATTTGCGACTCTGGATCCAAAAGATCTTATATTTGTGAAACCATTGCTCAAAGGGCTAAACTAAAAACTGTTGGGAAAGAAAACCTAAAGATCTTCACTTTTGCATCTCAGAATCCTTCGGTTTCAGAGCTAAAAAGAAAGCAAGTAACTTTGAGAAGCTGTGGCGGTGATCTATTGACCCTTGAAGCACTGCAAACCCCAGAAATTTGCGCGACTCGGATCCCCTCCCCTCCAATAGACATAATTCAGTCTCTGCAGAAAGAGGGTTTCCAATTATCGGACACTGGGGCTGGAGAAGGAAACTTCATCTGCTGGTAGGCAATGATTTCTTGAATGTCGTTTTGACAGGGAGAACGCATCGTATAAATAAATCCTTGATGTTATATGAGTCAGTGTTTGGTTGGACGTTGAGCGGTAGATTTGAAGAAAGAGATGAAAGTAATGCGCGATCAGGAGGAAATGCTTCAGCAGGGTTGTTTATACAAAGTAGTCGCGATAGTGAAGAGAATTTATCGGGAAAGATTCGTACTTTGTGGGAAATAGAGAGTTTTGGTTTAGTTTGTGAATCTGAAAAAAGTGATAGTGATAGGCAGATCATTGAGCGGTTTGAAGAGAATTTGAAGCTTGTCGATAATAGATATGAGACCCGATTGTTATGGAAGAGGGATCCAAGGGATTTAAATGACAATTTTGATCTAGCAAAAGGGCAATTTAATAAAGTGCGGAGAGAGTTAAAAGAGAATACCTTCGTGAAAGAGCAGTTAATGGAAGTGATTAGATACCAGAAGGAACATGATATTATACGGGAGTGTTGTGAAAATAGAGAGGGTTATTTTATGCCTTTTCGAGCAGTTGTACGCAAAGATAAACTAAGTACTCAAGTCCGTATGGTGTTTAATTGCAGTAGTTGTAAAAAGGGGAATTTGTCGTTAAATGATTGTTTGGATCAAGGGCCGAATTTAAATCCTAATGTATTAGATATCATTCTCGGATTTAGGAAATTTAAGATTGGGTTTTGTGGTGATATTGAGAAAGCCTTTTTAATGATTGGAATAGCAGAGGAAGATAAAAAGTATCTGAAATTTTTGTGGTATCCCGATGACGATAGCGAGGACTATAAGGTTATGCAAATGAATCGTGTAGTATTTGGGTGTAACTGTTCGCCATTCTTGTTGAGTGCCACGATTAAATGTCATATAGGAAAGTATTCGGAAACGAATAAAGATTGTTTTGAAATGCTTAATCGTTCCTTGTATGCTGACGATTTGTGTCATGGCGCAGATGATGTCGAATCAGCGTTCAATTTATCTTCAGAAGCGGTATCTATTTTGAGTGATGCGAGTTTTAACTTAAGGAAGTTACACACGAATTCTAAACAGTTGCGTGATTTGTGGATGCAAAGTGGGCTATGTGAAGAAAATAGTTTGGAGAAAGATAATAAGTTAAAAGTGCTGGGGTTAGTTTGGAATTTAGAAGAGGATATGTTGAGGGTAGATGTTACGTCGTTGTTGGAAAGTTTCAGATTTTTAGAAAATACTAAGAGGTCAGTTTTGAGTACAGCAGCTAAGGTGTTCGACCCAGTCGGATTTCTTTCACCGTTTGTTGTGCGAATTAAGAGGCTTATGCAGGAGATCTGGGAGAGAGGTTTAGATTGGGATTCGGAATTGTCGGAAGATTTAAAGTCGAAGTGGAAAAAGTGGTGTGCAGAAATAGAGGTATTAGGCGAAATGAAAATAGAAAGATGCTATTTTTCGAAGATGGTGGGAGAAAAGGGCTCGGTTGAGGTTCATATTTTCAGCGACTCGTCTATTGTTGCATATGGAGCGGTGGCCTATTTTAGATTTGTTAATCTGAGAGGAGAAGTCAGTACGTCATTTATAATGTCCAAGAGTAGAATAGCGCCGTTGAAGAAACTTTCCCTCCCTAGGTTAGAGTTGATGGGAGCTTTAATTGCTGCAAGGTTATGGAAGTATTTGTCAAAGGTGTTTTACGGGTTGGTAGACAGAGTGTTTTTGTGGACAGATTCAGAAATTTGTTTGTGTTGGATAAAGGGTTCGGCGCGAGAGTGGAAGCAATTTGTGTCGAACCGAGTGATAGAAATTCAGGACTGTACATCGCCTGACAGATGGAAATTCATTCCTGAACGTTCGCCATGGTGGGGAGGCTTTTGGGAGCGCTTGATGAAGAGCATCAAAGACCCTCTCAAAAAAATATTGGGCAAAGCTCTAGTAACTTTGGAAGAGCTTACAACTATAATGACCGAGATAGAATGTGTCATAAACATTCGACCAATTACGTACGAATCGAGTGAGTTAGGTGAGCCACGGCCTCTGACACCTTTCCAGTTTTTACTCCCAGGACGTGACAACGACCTCCCGGAACATTTCCTGGACGTCTTCAGTAAAACTGCTGATAGAGAAACCTTAACTAGACGAAAGCTATACCAGTCCAGACTGTTGAAGCAGTTGTGGAGTAAGTGGAAGGACCACTACCTTTTACAGCTGCGGAGTGCTCATAACTTTACAAGTGCTTCATCGAAACCAAATCTTAAATCCGGGGACATTGTACTTGTGGAAGGACCTAAGAAATCCAAGCTCCTCTGGGATATGGGAGTGATTGAAGAAGTGTTCCCAGGAAGAGATGGCCAAGTGCGAGCTTGTACTGTTCGCACACCCAAGGGACAGTTGAGAAGAGCAGTCCAGCTGCTGTATCCTTTTGAAATTTAAATTTTGATAATTTTGTTTCTTTCGAACTTTGAACTGAACATTGGAATTTTTAGAACTTTTAATTTGGACTTTAAAGTCATTTAAGTAATTCATTATTAATATTTGAAATTTGAGATATTTCAATTTTCTTGCATTTATGTCTAGAATTTGGTGTTTTTTATTTAGTTTCATTTAATTATGATTTGCTCATAAAGTGTTACTTTTCATTCACGTTGAGAAAAAATAATAATAAAAATTAGTGTAGTTGTGTGTACTCTTTCACCAAGAGTACAGGTGGGGAGTATGTGGAGAAATTATGAGAGAATGTTGCAGAGGGCGCTGCGTCGCCGCGTTATCTGCGCGAGTGAAAGAGAGTGAATGACTGAGAGTGTTTGGAGCAGCCTTTCGGAGAGGTTGCGTTTTAGAGATGGCTGTGTGTAACGTAATTAAATCCTATGTTTGTATATATTGTAAAAAGTGAATGTACATAATAAAATATGTATCCAAGAGAAATTTTATTGAGTGAGAAAATTTTAGTTGAGCCACCGATATTAATAGAACCCGGCCACTATGATAAATTAGTTACTTTGTCAACATTGCACAAGCTTCTTCTTACAATTTTGTTACTAAACTCACGACCGTTGTCACTTTGCAGTACACTGGGGGCTCCAAATATAGTAAAAATGTCAATTAGGTGATATGTCCTTTTCCTAGGACATATCACGAGCAGGAGTCCTTTCTTAGGTACCTTGTTTTTTTTTTTTTTTTGACAAATTTCACACAAATTTGAGTAAATCATGACTTCTTCTGTAATAATGTTTTTGTACTTTCTTTGAAGCTATTTAAACATCCTGTTTCTACAGCCATGGCCTATTGATAAGTGTACCTCATGAATTATGCTAAAAAGATCTTCAAAATACACGTAAAATCTAACATTGGAGCTTTCTTTACTTACGGGAAAGAGATGTTTTTCAACATTGCTTACTTTCATTACATCGTATCTTTTTAGTTTTTGATAATCTTCCGTTTTTTCCCCACGTTTTTACTATTATTACCTTTTTTAACAAATCTTTCTTTCGTCAGAAAAACACTGTTTGCTTTTTTAGTATCCATAATATTCACTAATTTAGAATTAAAACACTGAAGCATACCAGCCATTATTCAGTATTTTATAAAATACGAGAGGGTGGCGAAGAAACGTCCAGATGCAACGAAATATGAACAACTACTGAAATCACGTGTTGATAGAAGCCAAGTAATAGCGCAAACTGAACGAATTTTCGTAAAGATAGGGAATTTTATCACATTTATCATTACGAGTTGGGATTTATGCAAACAAACCGGTTAATTTGATAAATTTTCAAAAATTTATCATATTTACCAAATTTTGTGGTGATTATGCATAATTACCAGTTATTATGTATAATCACCGGATTAATCGCATTTACCGTAAAATGAACACTACTCAAAAAAAAAAATACTGGGTATTATGATTTTGGATATTAACTGCAGATAACAAAATTTTACGTTCACTGATATATGATGCATAGGTGTAATAAGACATGTGGAAAGAAAAGAGGCAAAATAGAGGGAATAATGGAATTTCTCATTGATGCTATTTGTCGGAAGACATAAATGCACAGCTCGAGCATATTATATAAACAAACAAAAAATGGGATTAATCGGACAGACATGAGTTTCAACAAGGAATTCGGTTTTCCTTGACCGAAAGCAATGTCGAACACCAACGATGCATGGAATCAGTAAGGGCAACGAACTGGGATATTCTCTCCCTTTCTAACAGAAGACAGATTTTCAACTGCTGAACTGTTTTCAGGGTCTTATAAGCCACTAGAAACCCGTTTTTCTAGAATGTCCCAAACATGTTCTATAGGGTTTTTGTAAAAGGAATTTCCTCGTTAATCTATTTATTCAAAGAATCACTTCGTCAAAAAAGAAATTGTTCACTAGCTGAGCAGAATGTGATCAAGTTTTTAATGCACTAGAATACATTAATTTCCAATTCCTAAAATAAAGTACCACGATAGGTTTGAAAATCTCACATTATATTGCTCAACCGTTAGTGCTGCCTTCCTGATAATGTACAGTTCAGTGCAGTCATTCAACCATTCATAGAAATACTAATCTAGACCATCGCTCTGTATTCGTCAAATGGGACGCTTTCATGCATACATGGATAATTATTTAAAGTGCCAGGTTCTCTCCACGTGAGAATCCACCTGTTATTATCAAATTGTACACTAAGGTGGGACTCGTACGTGAAGAGAATCTTCTCCACTCATCTCGTTTCTATTTAAGATGCTCCTTTACCCGCTTTCTGCCGGCAGCACGATGGTCCACCGACATCGGAACACAAACCATAGGTCTGAGAGTAGAGAAACCCACATGATGGAGTCTGTTTTCAAAAATATGAGTAAAAATTCTGGTACAAGTACCCCTCTGAAGTTTCCAACACACTCTTATAAAAAGTCGGAATTTCGCAGACAATATCAACCTGGTTTTCACTGGAGAATTTCCCTTATTAGAGAATAAAGGAATTTTGCTGTTTTTTAACGGAAGTTCTGTTAAAAAACGAAAATGATTCGTGATTCTTCTGAAAGTCTAGTCCTAAAAGGACATTTTCCGTTCTCTTTCTGGCACCTGCGATCTTGGACTAATGAAATGTCACCGAGTCACTTCCACTCGTAATCAAAACAATACCCCCAAAGATTATTTTAGCAATTTTGAATGCAAGATATTCGTTGCTCATTCTGCCTGCAGCTCAATTTGGTATTAAGATTCCGTAAACGTACAAAAATATCGTCGCATTACACATGACTACAGACGACTGCAGATAACTGGAGTAAAGTATTTTACTTAATGCTAAGTCTTTTGCTGTGGGTGCTTACTTCTCGGTGTATTCGCTAGTGATAATTTATTTTATATCCGAATACCAAATGCATCTTTTTCATATTCAGAGTTGTGAAATAAATTCAACCTAAATATGGAGGGGATGCTTTCAGTAAAGATTTTGCTTTCATGGATATAGTTTCTTAGGATTCGATAATAAAAATCTCGTAGTTGTTGTAAAACATATGAAGTTATGATATCTCCAGTCAAAGTGAGGGTGTACTATTTTATCTCTTTCATGTAAATAAATTTAGTTGCTGCTTTAATTAAATCCCGCAGCTTATTTAACAATGATTGCATTTCCGTATTCTGACTGTACTGTGAATTCGTTTAATAACCAGTGCCGTAAAAATAGGGAGGCATGGCGGGGCGAATGCCTGGGGCCCCACACGTAGGGGCCTCAAAATCCATGCAGTTATTTTCCCAACTTTTTTTTTTTTTTTATAACTTTTCAGATTTGCGCATCTAATATTCTAAACGGATCACCTAGCACTGTTTAAGCAGAAAACAAATAAGCTGCTTACTGCTTACAAAACAGCTAACAGCTCACCAACAGATCCGCTGTATTACGATATGTACAGCTGATTTGTAACAGTTAAATTTATATGCCAGTATTTTTAGAGTCAAAGTTCCTTAACTATTGACCTTGTGTTCCCTTTATTTGTATTCTAGAAAAACATGATCTGGGCCTCAAAAGCCACTCTGAAGCAAACATCCCTTTGGGGGGGGGGGCTCTTATTTCTTAAAATTATCATATCACTTAGGTAATTTTAAGCAAAAGGCCTGTTTTTTCTTTTTTTTTGTAATTATTACTTACAAACATTTTATGCACTTACAAAGAATGTGCAGATGCATAATCAGTGGTGTACACTGACTTCCTGTAAGAGAAGGGAGTATGGAAGTAATGTTATGTTAAAAGTGTTCGGACTTTATGTTAAAAATGCATGGACAAAGGTCGGGGGAAGTTGAATCCCCCACACACTATTTGTGTACGCCACTGCGCATAGTACAGATATGGAGTTGAAGTTTTCTTCCACCCTTTTCTAGAAAACTGTACTCAACTAAGTTTAGAGTAAGTCAATGCTCTCGACTAAGGGTACTAGAGGGTACTCAACTAAGGGTACTAGAGTAAGTCAATGCTCGAAAAAAATTTTTTCCCTTTAATGAGGATCTAAATTAGGAATGGCATGGCATGACATACAAAACTCCAAATGCCAAATGGCATGAGCTGCTCGCATATCTTAAAACTCAAAATTGAACTACTTAAATTGACACTATGCCCTTTAATCTTCCCCCTCTAAAAACCAAATGGTCTGAGCCCCTCTTGCAAAATATTTTAATATTTTTTGGCCGCTGACTTTTGTAATAATCAGCGATTTGTACATTCTTTTTACATTCATTATACAAATGATTCAATAATTATTTATATAAACACTCAAACTAAAGATGAAAATAAACTCTACATTTCAGCTGGAATGTAAAATCCATTAATTACTTCAATGTATGAAATAAAAAATACCTTTTTTTTTTTTTTTTAAACAAATCAAGTGCTCCATTAATGGCTGAAAACGCTTTTATTAGAAATAATACTACTTACATCACGAACACATAAGAGTTATATTGGTGATTTATTAATACTCTTTGTGTTGTCTTGTGTTTTGTAAAGGTAAAGCTTCGCAAGAGTTATCCACTTAGAAGGAGTGCAATGGAGAAAACCGTCCAAAACTTCGAACAGCAGGACAAAACCCTGGACCTTCACACTTCAGCCATCTCTATCATAAGATTTTTATGATTTAAAAATTGTGTTAATATTAATATCAAAATAAAATGAAAAAAAAAAAAAAAAAAAGATTTTCTAACACACACATATACTATAAAAAATAGTGCAAGACGTACGTTTCGGGTGGTGCAAGGGGTAGGCCCTTCGACTTCAAACATGCCATCCGACACAAGGCAGGAAGGTAGAAAAGTGAGATGTAAACAAAAGGATACACAGAAAAAAGGAAAATTGTCATTTGGAAGGAAAAAAATTCTTAAAAAACCAGAACTAAAAGGGAAAATAAAGTGGAGTTCGACGTGGGGGAGGAATAAGCAAAAGAGGAACATGACTTTAAAAAAAGAAATAAAAATTAAATAAATTGAAGTAGTTGACAAAAAAGAATATTAAATCGAAATTGGAGGAAGGGAGGTCAGTTTTTTTTTTTCTTACAGACACTGCCATTGGATGATTTTAGATTTTTAGCCGCCTTTATTGAAATCGTTACTGTGGGTCACTCTCTTTCTACAAACGGGACATTGTCTAAAAACGGGACATTATGGTGTCCCTAAGCTGTGCTTGGGGACAATGGGACAAGCCACCTAAAAACGGGACTGTCGCATTCAAAACGGGTCGTATGGTCACCTTAGTCATAATAGGAAATTTATTCTATTTCCACCCCCCCCCCATCAGAAAATAATATACAATAGACATCAAGGGAAACAAATCATGAACTTATAATTAGAATAATGATATAAAAATACAGAGGATTAATGCAATATACATAATTATGCAATTATAGTACAACTTATTTAATCATGTATATTCAATAGGTTAGGACTTTGGGATGTTCTAATTATAGTTTTTATTTTTTTTAAAATCATTATTTTCTGTTCGTAGCACAGCTGTGTTGCTCTACAAATCTGAGATATTTCTTTCTCACAGCCTAACCTTCATTAAATGTTAATTTATCAACTTTTTGATCATCTTCACTTGTTATGTGTCAGAGTCTGTATCATGTGATCATAATTCAGTGTCAATTATGTCACTGTCAGTCATTTGAAAGTTATCAATGTTAAGATTAGAGCTCACAGACTCCTAAAAATTTTTTTTCAAGTGGGAATAGCTTATTTAGTTTTACTTTGTGGTTATACTGTAGTTTTCTGAACTTGCAGCTGGCAGGGCAGATTTCATTGTTTACATTGAACAGACAGTGCGGATTTTAGAGCCTTGCGGATTTCGGATCGGCAGATTTTGGGTCTTCTACTGTATCAAATAACTAAGTAGACTGAATTGAATTTGATTTTGTTTATCAAGCTTTTAAAATGAAAGAACTCTAGAAAGAACTTTAGTATTATGTGTGTTTATAAAGTGCTTATTTATGTAATGTAATGGCATTTTATGAGTATTAAATACAAATGTAAGGAGGCGTGTTGGTGTGTACATTTGTATTTCCAGATTGGCAACACCTCTACCTCCTTCTTCACTCTTCCTCGCATCATGGTCGTTGTCGGTTGTTTGTAATTATGTAATGTATTTTCTGTGTGTGTGCACGTTGAGTGCAAATAAAACTCTTAATCAAGATAAAATGCCTAATTAATAACTAAGTATCCCAATACATATACTTTCTTTTTTTCCATGTTAAATATCCTGTAGGCTCTTCTCTCTCTGGAATATTCAATAAATACTAATTTCTTTGCTTTAGGTTCTAATTTATTTCTCTTGGTGTTGTAAACTTTATAATATGCAGTACATCCAAAAGGCTTCAAATATCGAACTAAAGGCTTTCGGGAATACCAAAGTTCCATTGGAGTTTTATCTTTTAGATTTTTAGTAGGTGTGATGTTATGTATATATTCAGCAGTAGCAACTGCTTCAGCCCAAAACTGCAACGGTAACTGGCTGTCAATCAAGAGTGTTCTTGCTTTGTCAAGTAATGTCCTATTAGCTCGTTCTGCAATTCCATTACTTCTGGGAGAGTATTTTCTGGAGAGTATCTAGAAGATTTTTAGTTTTAAGATTTAATAATACAATTTCTATGTTTTTAGTGCGTAAGAATTAATCATACAGTTTTTAAATTTAGTTTGTAAGATTTCAGAACATAGTTTTGAGATTTTTAGGTTGTAAGATTTAATAATACAGTTTCTATATTTTTAGTTTGTAAGATTTAATCATACAGTTCTTAAATTTAGTTTGTAAGATTTCAGAACATAGTTTCTTTACATAGTTCCTTTCATTGTTTATTTCTATGATTTTTTTTTATTTGTTTATTATATTTTATTTATCTGATTAGAAAACTTTTTTCATCCATTTCAAATTTTTAGTTACTGATTTCAAAATTTTGTCAGTAGTTTTCAGATATTTTATCAATAAATTTGGTAATTTAATCGGTAGATTTTGGATATTTTAGCATCAGATTTGATGTTTTAGTCGGTAGTTTTTATATATTTTATCACTAGGTTTGATGTTTTAGTCAGTAGATTTCACATATTTTATTACCCGATTTAATATTTTAGATGGTAGATTTAATATATTTTATCACCAGCTTTGATGTTTTAGTTCGTGGATTTCATATTTTTTATCAGTAGATTTCATGTTTTAGTTGCATATTTCATATATTCTATCACCAGATCTGATGCTTTAGTCGGTAGTTTTCAGTTATTTTACCACTAGATTCGATGTTTTTATGATAAGATTTCAAATCTTCCTGCACTAGTTTACATGTTTTTAACAGTATATTTAAGGTATTGATATTTTTATGAGTGGATTTCAGGTTTTCTAGCTTTAAATTTGTTGTTTTTCCGAGCAGTTTCAGGTATTCTAGCACATGGTTTCCGTCCATTTTTGAACGTGATTTTTGTGTTTTAGAATTTCTTCTGAAAGTTAATTCAGGAATAATAATATAAGACACGGCGTATTTGATGAATAGAGCATAATTCATTGTTTCGAGTGTTTAAATAATTGGTTTGTTTTTTAAGCTGTTCAAAAGTCCTGAGACGCCTATCCAGTGGTGGATCCAGATTTAAAAAAATTCTGGAATGGCAACAAACATTTTTTGTCTCATATTTTTTGGTAAATTCATTTGAATTTACAAAATAAGTGAATTTACTATAGTGTAAATATAGTTTGTTTTAGGGGGGATACGTCCCCCTGTACTCCCCCCTCTGGATCAGGGAATGTGCCTATCGTTTCATAAAAGGAACGACCAGTTAAATGGATGTAATTGTCAATCTAATTTATCTTTCTTTGCAGCAAGAATTAAGCCGTTTCAACCTTGCTGAATAATATTTTGAAGTAAAAATTCTTTAGTGGTGACTAGGGAGTAACTCAGATTTTTTTCTGACGGAAGTGACGCTCAGGTCATACACCACGCCAAGCGCGCCCCGAAAAAGAAGAAACCCTGGAAAACCTACCTTTTCGACCTGCTTTCGCCGTTCCCGGAATTCGCCGTCCACCCCCAGCAGACGAAATCAACGCTTAAGAATACTTTTATAGAAAAACACACACACAAAACAAAAAAAATTGCACTACATGCATTCGAATCCAACAAACAGAGGAAAACATCAGTTAAAGTATAATACTAGACTATGGACATTCCCCCCATTCAAACACAACTTCCAGACGGAACAATGCTATAAGAAAACAGTTAAAGAATAATACTACAACATGGACACTTCCTGGATTCTAAGTTATTCAACCCATTAAAATCTATGAAGATAACTCTGGAGCTCTTGCTATAGCTAAATATGGTAACTTCAGTAAAAATTCTAAACATATAGAGGTATAGTATCATTATGTTCATGAAAATGTTAAAAATGGAGTCATAGAAATTATCAAAATTGCTTCAGATTCAAACATTGCAGATATTTTTACAAAAGCATTGGGAAAAATTAAATTTAATAAATTAAAGGAAATGTTGAAATTAATTTAAATTTTGTGTATACAGTAGAAGACCCAAAATCCGCACAGCTTGGTTCCAGACCTTGTGCAGATTTTAGAATTTTGCGGATTTTGGGTCATAATTAACGTGACCATTTATTTTTTCCTTCAAAACGGGACATCTACTACTCTTTTGGCAATAGTGTATTTATTTTCTTCCTCAAAACGGGACATCTACTGTTTTAAAGGTAATAGTGCAGGGAGACTGAATGGACAGGTCTGGTGTATCTTTTAGTTGTTAAGAAAACGCGCAAGCTATACATGATTTTGAATGTAAACGTTTATTGCTCGAGTGGCAAAAAAAGACTTTATTTTATAATTTCTGTACTAATCCTGAAATGCGATCCTTTGACGTGTTTTTTTTTTTTTTTTTTTTTTTTTTTTTTTTAAACCTTCGAGAGCCATTAAAAAGTAGTTTGAGTCAGCATTATATTTATCTCCACATCTCTAACACTTTTAAGGATACAATTATCAAATTTTGTATGCCACCTCATTAGTGTATGGGGTACATTTTCTAATTGAGAATTTTTTTGTACAAAGGACGTATACAAATTAAAAAAGTGTAACTTTTTGAAAATTAGCGAGAGAAGTTTTTCAGTGAACATTTTTTAAAGCTAGATTACTTACTTATCTCTAGTAGATAAAGAATTAATGCCCGTTACCACCTTTTTCGGATACCCTGTATACTTAGACAAAACAAGATAATAAGCTCTCATGGGAAAATGGAAGCTAAATAAAATATATTAATTTTATTTGTTTATTATTTAGGAAGAATTTAAAATTTGTAGTAAACATTTTCAAGTATGATTTTGAAATTATAATTAATAGATTAAACAAGGCCGGCTAAAGCGAGATGGCCATGGAGACCACAGCCCCCTCCGAACTTCTATTTTAGCTTTTGATTTGAATATTTCATGATTTTACATGTTCAATTTGCATTTTGAACAATTTATAGACATCGAAAAAGTAAAATGGCCCCTTTTAAAAAAATTCAGCATGAAACTGCCAAATAAGTTTGAAATTAGCAAAAAAAAAAAACTTCTATCATTAATATGAAAAAAATGTTAATATTAAAAATCAAACATTTAAACCAGTGGTTTCCAATTTTTTTCTGGATCACCGCCTCCTTTCGAAGAAAAAAAAAAATCAACGCCCCCTACTACATAATAGTTTACTTTAAACAAAATATTGAAATACTGTTGCAAATTACTTTGCCTAAATTATCTGTTTATCTATCTTTTAAAAATCACAATGTAGAAATGAATAAAAGAGAAGAAATTTGTTTCGATCCTTTTGTCATATCCCAGGGTCTCAACAAACAAATAGTTTCCAGCACTCATGTTCTAGTCGAAGCATGCTGATACATAAACTGTGTGATTGCCTACTGTATATGATCTCTGTAATTGTAAGTAAGGACTTGTCTCACTGTCAGTCTATTCTAAACTAAACCAAATTAGGTGAAGATATACCTAATACTTGTTTTAAAATGCTTCATTTCACAATAATAAAAGGATATTCTGCATAGTTGGATAAAATATTAATTCATGCAAATGGGTATTTTCAAAATATTTCATTGTGTTGTTTTTCTACATAGGTATGCCATAGCCAGCCTTCTTTACTTCCTCAATGTCCCCTTTTTCTCTTTGCATCTTTGTATCTGCTACTACAAGCATGAAAAGTTCCAGTGCCCACCGGGGGCCGATATCATCCTCATTAATCTCGAAAACTCTGAGTTTTTCCAGTGTTCCACTGACTTCACAGATATCGCGGGGGAGATATCAAGGTTATACTATTCTTGAAAGGAAGACAGAGAGGGTCGGAGCGATACATATTTGTGAAAAACACATATTTTGCTGTCATCTTTTATCCATAGGATACCACAAAACTTGAGTATGTCTTCTCAGTCCAGACAAGTCAGTATTCTCTGAATGCCCTCCCACGGTTTACTGTGCTATTCTTTTTATGATCCTAGAAAAAAATCCTGCTTGTCTCGATCCGAAAGAGAAGAAAATGACAGTAGAAAAATATATAAAAATAATAAGATTCTGAAGTTCGAGTCCAAAATACATTTTTTTCCTCCAACTGAAACGTAGTTTTACCAAGTGAAGAATGGGATTTTTCCAACTGGGATATATTTTTGGGAGGGGATCTCCCCTGTCCCCTCCCTTAGTGATGCCTCTGGAAGTCGGAGGGAGCGAATGTCCCTCCCAAGAAAAATGAAATTAATGTAAACCAATTTTACCTCCATAAAATTTATTATATCGATTATTCTGTTTAGAAAAGATACAATCCTCTTATTGAGATTTTTTAAAATAAAATATTTTATACCATTTTTAGGAAGGTAGGTTGAAAAGTAATGCATGCATGCTTGTAGAACTCTAACAAAATGGCCTTTAGAATTGCTCCAAGCTGTATGTGAAATTAACAGTCCCCCTCTGTATGCATGTGCAGTTTGAATGTGTTCCATTCATGCAGTGTATTTTGAAAAGCGAAAATATAATTGCGCTAGATCTGCCTATCCGCAGTTTGATTTCTTATGAATTAATCCATTCAATACTTGAAGTTAAAAACATGCAAACTAGTATTATTAAAGACCTTCCACATAATGGAATAATTTTACAAGTTTTTCAGAGATAGGAGAACAAACTTTTACACAGTTTGCTCGAAATTTATGAAATATTTAAAATGATTTTGGCATCTATAGTTTAAATTGGAATGTAAAGCCCGTTTTGGAGGCAATTACAACAGACGCTAGGAAAAACGTCTAACAACAAAATATGTCTACACTCAATATATTTAATCTTTGTCCACTTAAAATAAATAACTTCATATTCAATTTTTACTATATACTAAAATTGGAATTGCATTTTATTCAGAAAAAAAAGAACTAGGTAATCTAAAAAAACTGTTTTAAACAAATTGGAATCGCAAATTGTCACTTATGACAGCTAATTAATTAATTAAATTTTTTTACTCTCGGAAATAAAATGGAGCTGAAAATATCGAAAAACCACTTGAAAATAGGGGAACGGGTAGATTTTCAGATTTTTAAAGGAGGGCAGATTGTTTTCTATAATTTTATACATAATTATGAAAAATTTCAAGCGGATCGTACAAACAGTGCAGATGTTATTGCTCTTTTTGTGCTTAACTTTTTAATCATTTTGGAGTCATGGTGGCAAAAATTTTATCTTGGAGTTGTCATCCGGAATTGTTGCAGAATCAGAGTCAGTGATCAGCATAACTATATTGTAGGATTAACTTGCCACTTGCCACCTAACATTGTTCAAAATTTTATTCTAATCCATTGCCACTTCTCAGGAATGGAAAAAATTACTCAATTTTCACACAATCTCAAGATCTATAAAAAAATTTTGAAGCACTTTGATGTCTATAGTTTATGTGACTATCTATGATGATTTTGAATTTTGTTTTATCTGCTTTCGTCGTTATTATGTGATGAACGAACAAAACCGGGGGGGGGGGGGCGTACATGGGCGGGTAATATTTTCTTGGAAATTAGTAGGGAAAAGTACTTTTTTGTTAGTGATGGTAGAATTTACAGGATATGATCAGTCATATGTCTTTTCTCATAGAGCATCACAAGTTTTTTACGAGTCCTCATTTCTCTTAAACTACTGTGGGTCTTCCGAAAAGGTAAAATCGCACAATATTGAGAGTTTTTTCATAGCGAAGAAGGACGGCTCTAAAAAAGACGACTCTAAAAACATTGCTGAGTGAAACTATTTTTGTTGCTTTAGAAAAAAAAGCTAAGAACTTATTTGGAGATTACTTTTTTCCAGTGCGTATCCAGACATATTGTTTCAAGGAATGGGGGATGGGACTGTAAGATCCTTAGTTTTATTATTATTATTATTTTGGTGTTATAAGAGTAAATATCAAAAGAAATTAAGTAGTTATGATAAACCCAGTTGTTGCCAGTAGGGGATCCAGGGAAAGGGACTAGGGTGCCCCCCCCCAAAAAAAAGTCAGAGATTGCTGAAAGGTAATATTCTGCTTTATAATACACTTTGGATAGGCAAAATTATCTTTTTTTTTTTATAAGCTCACCCCAACCTAAGTTTTATGCTCCAATATGGTAGTTTTTCAATACACTTCTACAAATAGTAATTTATGTGCAGAAAGATTCAAAGAAGTTGGGTGGGGGCGTGGATCCGGGGCCACGCGAGATCAAGCAAGTTTCCTTTGCCGGGCCGTAATACTAGTTCGGAAGAAGGACTGTGACGTCACAACAGACACCCGACTAGGACTGGAGATAAACCAGTTTCAGGAGAAAGCTTCTCTGCTTTGCTCGCGTGTCTCAACTAGGTAGCTGCTGCATAGTCAATCGCTTCAGATTAATGAGTTTTGGACAAGAAATTTTCAGATTATAAAGTAAGTAATTACAGTTTTGTGTTATTTAGTTTATATGAATTAATGCTATGCATGTATATTTTCGCTAAGCCTGGTAATTTCTAGCAGTCATATAAGTTTCAAAAATTAAAACTAACACCACGTGCTATTGCAAAATTTTGACTAGCGTTTCTAATTGTAAATGCGCATGCATGTATTACGTAAAAAGTCATTTACATAGTTAAAAGTTTTTATTTGGGAATACCTTATTCCCCCGTACACGATATATATACGGGGGAATAAGGTATTCCCAAATAAAAACTTTTAACTAATAAATCCGCCGTATTAAATAATGTTTTATATGTTTTTATTATGTCATTTACATTATCTAAGTATTTCTATTAAGTAGTTATATAGAAAGTAATTGCTTATTTTGCTATATTAATGCTAATTTAATCTGCATTCATTATGAATTATGACAGTTATGCATTACTTATTTCTAAATATTTTACATATAACGTAAAATGGAGTTTTAAAATTAAATGTTTAATCTTGTTTTAAAATTTGTAGTAAATATAGTTAAAATGAAAATATAAAATATGTATGTCAAAGTATATTGTCTAACTTCTTTTTTTTTTTTTTTTTTTTTTTCACTTACAGATGGGTATAAATTGTTGTGTCCCTGGATGCAGATCTAATTACAACACAGAATCTGGATACATTTCATCTTTATTTCCAAAAGATGAGTCACGACGCCAGCTTTGGATTAAAAAAATCAACAGAGCTAATTTTAACTCCAGCAAAACAGCAGTCGTGTGCATCCAGCACTTTTCAAATGAATTTATTATTCGTGAAGACAGTGTCGTCAGAGATGATGGAAGCATTTTGACCGTTACCAGAGACAGACCGAAATTGACAGCAGATGCTTACCCATCTATATTCCATAATCAGCCTTCGTATCTCTCAAGTGAGCCTCCTCATAAAAGAAGATCTCCTTCTGATAGAGATAAAAAAAAATCAGAGAAAGAGACGAAGAAAATCTTTTAAACTGGTGTATGCTGGACAAAATTGAATCTTTTGAAAAATTTAAAGAAGGATTCGCCTCAAAGCTGGGAAAAGACTGGCAGTTTATAGAACAACTTGATTCTATTTTAATTTATAAAGTGGATTTAAAAGATGCTCCAAAAATTTCTATTCCATTTCTAGTGAACTATGATCTTACTATCAAAGTTTGGCATGAAAACATTTTATTGAATTCAAAATCATTCGAATTTATATTGGAAACTGAAAATAAATGTGATAGATGGACGAAATTTGATTGTTTGTTAAATCTAGTAGCCAGTTATAATAATGATAATTTTTGTTTTAAAGACAAATTAAACCATTTAATGGATATCCTTAATGAATATAAAAGGAAAATGGAGTGTGATGAAGGTAAGAGAACATTTTATATTGATATTATTATTGTACAAATCTCTCTTTTAGATACAAAAAGAATATATTTATTCATCTAATTACATCTTATTTGCTGCTAAATTTTATTTCAGTTACAAAAATGCTTATAACTTTATTCGTGACTCAAAAATTTTAATCTTGCCTCACCCTGTCTACCTAAAAAAACTCTCTTCCCCTTTAAGAAGTCATAGTAATCTTGATAATAGCAACCATTTGTATTATTTGAAAAAGAAATCTGAATTACATAAAGAAAGTGAAAAAGTTATTTCCCTTTTACTTGACGAGATATATATTAATCCCTCAATTTCGTATAAATGCGGAGAAATTATTGGTACAGCTAATAATTCTGTTGAAGAGGCCATTCAAGCTTTCATGATTACATCAGTGTTTTCTAAAAATAAAGATGTAGTAGCTCTAGTACCAGTAAAAAATCAAACTGCAGACATTCTTCTTTCTAACACAGTAAGTGTACTTAATATTTTAAAAGAACTAAAGTATACAGTATTATGTCTAATTTCCAATAACAATAGAAGAAATCGTAATATGTTTACCAAAATGGAAAATTTATGTTCATTTATTAAAAATCCTGTTGAACCTGAAAAAAATTTATTTTTCTTCTTTGATTCAGTTCACTTAATTAAATGCGTGAGAAACAAGTGGCTGAAACAAACCACCGAGGAGCAGACTTTGTTCTTTCTCAATCCCCTTAATTATACTGAAATTTTTAATGCAAGTCTTTTAATGCAAAATTTAAGTTCTCTTAAACCAACCGAACAAAAAGCTCTAGGCCTTCCTGATAAAGGCGGTATGCTTACAAAAGAAACCCATTTTGCCTTATCTTTCACAACAACAACTCTAACTGAATTAGTTTATCATATTTTTGATACATACGAACCAAAATTTATTCTTCTTGGAAAATTCCAAACTGACCCCTTAGAAGCTAGATTTGGACAATATCGACAAATGTCTGGGAGTAATTATAATGTGTCTTGTGAACAGGTGTTTGAATCAGAAAACAAACTTAAAATTATGTGCTTTCTAAGCTTATATTCAGAAAGAAGAGGGGAATTTAAATTAAAGTCTATAGAACTGGAACACCCAGAAGAGTTTCAGGGGGAAACATCCATCTCTGAGATTTTATATGAAACTTTGAATTCTAACATTGAAATAAATTTTAATCAATGTTCTGTTCTTGTTTTCATAGCAGGGTATGTTCGTTATCAAACTTGTAATAAAATTAGCTGTCAAGAATGCCATAAAATTTTAGTCACTGAAAAAAATCTGGACTACGAAGTTGATGGTACTAAAATAAAAGAATATTTTTCACTTATTGATAGAGGGAATTTAAAATGGCCCACAAAATTATTAATTGATATTGTTATCGAGACATATTCTATATTTTTGAATCTTATTAGTTTTAAATATGAATATGTATTTCTGAATTGCAAGAACCAAAAAAAAATGTATTGGAACAATTAGTCTTCGAAAAATTTGATATTTTATCAATGATTCCACTGAATACATGCGTTTGTAGAAATAGTATAGAAAATATAATGAAATATTGTTTGTCTGTGTCATCAAATATTTTTTTAAATAAATATAGTAAAATGAGAAATGATAAAATTAAAATAAAAAATTCAAAAAGAAAACTATCCACTCTACTTTCCTAGTATGAAAATTTGTTTTTGCCAACGAAGTGAAAATTGAGTAAGAAAAAACTTTTATCACCATCAATTTCTGTACTATCAATTATATAAAAAATAAAGATATTGGTTAATTTTTTTATTTACATTCAATTCATAAAAAAGACAATTGCTTTATTATACTAAATGCTGTTTCACATCTATATAATAATTATTCTATTTCAAGAAATTAAAACACTAACTTGGAATTTAGTGCGTATAAAAATAAATTTCTTCATGTGTAAAATGTTTCATCATGATTTTTCCTCAATTTAAATTTAAAAAAATCTTTTTATTAATCTAACTCCAAATATTCTTAAAACATTAAATTATTATATTTAAATTTCGGAATTTTTCAACATAGTGATCGAATTAAAACTTTAATTCGTAATTAGAAAATATTAAAATTGTTATGTGAGGTTTTATTTTGTTATTTTGATTCACAGTGGCCTTATGATATAGTATTATTTCATAACTAAAATAATACTATATCATATTTCCTTATCCTAAATGTATATTTGTTATTGGAAAGCTAAATTTTACTTCATCATTTTTAAAACATCACACTCCATTCCCTTTTACATAAAATTTTTAAAAAAGTTTATATTTTGTATAATTATACATAAAAGAACTGTTAATAAATAATATAATTTATTGATGTAATCGATATTTAAAAATGATCATTATTATTGATTTGCCATTTACTAATTGAAGTATTTATCTATGTTCAATAAAATTGTTTCTTTAATCAAATAGTGTCTCTTTTACTTTTTTAGTGATGCTTAACACCTTTAGTAATTATAATAGTAATAATATAATTAATTTAAGAATTAGCATTTTCAAAGAAAAGTTGTATTCTTCCGACCTTTCAAAATATTCCGTTTCAGAAAAAAAAATGATTGTTTACATTTTGCAAATATAGCATTATTACAATCAGTAAGTCACATTTCAGTCATTCTGCAAGCTACATTTATTTATATCCATTTACTATAATTAAAATAAACTAATTTCACCTCCGATTTCTATACTAATCCTATGGACTAAGCGCTCGAGAAAGGGTGTCTGCTGTGACGTCATGAAGAGCAATGTTTCGGCCCGGTAGAGGAAACTTGCTATTGCTATCTCGCGTGGCCCCGGTGGATCCCCAAACGCTACCCTTGTCTAACGACAATGGTTGGGTTTGGCTTGGATGTTAAAGATGGTGTAGAGTGAAGAATGTTACTTTATTATTTGTCCCTCTTCCCGTTGACACAATTGGGAGAGTAACATTGAGGAGATTGCTGGGGAGGGGGGGAGGACAAAATGTTTCCTATCGTGGAAAATACAGGGTTGTCCAAATTAAACTTCCCCAACTCAGAGGCCTGTACAGGATGTTGTATGGGTTATAATGTGATGAAATTTTGAAAACAGACACTTCAGATCACACGCTCGTGATTTATTAAAAAAAATATTAGTACAAGAAGTTGCCTATAGGTGGCGCTGCAGATCAACAAGACGTTCTACAAATGTTCTATATATGTGCTGTGGTCGCATAGGGCATATCAACAGCACGAGAAACAGTTGGCACACTCACAACACCATGTGGCGATTGGCTAGTGTCGTCCACGACCGCCAAAGCAACATCTTGTATGCGTGCAGAATCCACAACATGTTGTCCTCTACCTGGTGAAATTCCCAGCTGTCCGGTTCTTTCGAACTTCTTCACCATGTCTTGTAAAGTGTGTGGTGTCAATGGTCCTCAGCATAAGTTCTTCAGCCGATGGAATGCTCTGATCGCAGCAGCAGAGTTCTCATCATTCTGGTAGAAAAGTTTCACTAACAGAGCTTGTCTTTCAAAGTCATCATTGTGCATCAGCGAGCTGGAAACAACTGCCTGTGCAACGCCTGTCTTCCACTTTTGTAGGATTTGTAAGATTGACCGTCTTTTGGATACGTGGCGCAGAGGCTTTATTTCTGCAAATCACGTTGGTCCAATATGCAAATTACTAGTGTTACAGCGCCACCTATCGACAACTTCTTGTACTAATATTTTTTAAAATAAATAACGAGCGTGTGATCTGAAGTGTTTGTTTTCAAAATTTCATCACATTATGACTCATACAACATCCTGCACAGGTCTCTGAGTTGGGGAAGTTTAATTTGGACAACCCTGTATAATTTTCAAATAGGTGAAATCTGAATTCACTGAAATTGGGAAGGGGGCAAACAATTGACCCCTTTTGCCCTTATTAAGTTATGCCTTTGGAAGGCACATATCTAGAAAAACGTTTTGTAAGGGGTCCAAAAATTTCAGAGGGGGTCCAAACGACAAAAAAGGCAAAACTTTTCACTAAAAGACTATATCATTATCATTTCAGTAACAAAAATCAAAATTTCAGGGGAGGAGTCCAGACTCCCCCCCCCCCCCCCCCCCCGTAAATACTTTGGCCTTTGGTCCCACCCCCCCACCCCAATAATTTAGAGGCTGCAATGCCAATGCATACACTGATGATGGATATATTTGTTTATCTTTAATTCTGAAAGTTTAGAAAGTTTAGTTTTCTAATTACAACCAACCATGTATAGTCACATGAATTCGGCTGTATCGTTAACGGGAAGAGAGATGAACACTGCTGCTTTTACATTTCATAGGTAATGTTTAATCATTACAGCATACTACTATGAAGAAACATTGAGTTAATTCAAATTCAAGTAAATTATTAAAATATTCCCAATTGTATCTTCCATTATAAAAGATTCCAGTTTAATAAAATATGGTGACAGTTTTACCTAGAGACTTAGGATTGCATTACAGTTTTCCTAATCTTGGGGCACCTCAAGGTGCCCTTATGTATCTGGTGCCTGTTTTTCACTGCACACATCACACACATGGGCAGTGCAGCACTGCCCTCAAGAAAACCGCAGAATTCCTTCAAAAACAGAAGGAGACTTCCTCAGCTTACGCTGCATGTTTTGCGAGCAGAAGCTTCAGCGAAAATGTGAAGATACGGTTTTCTTTTTAAGCCAGTGAAGAGATTAAATAGTTGCTGTAAAAAAGCAATTTAGAAAAATTGTTTTTTTTTTTTTTTACAGCAACAGTTAATTCTTTTAACACAAAAATAAAAATTCTCTGTTAGAAACACACATAAAAAATAGGAAGGACATGTGTTTTATGTGGTACAAAAGGTCCACACTTCATCAACTGCAAGAATACCAACCACACATGAAAATATGTTATTTTATAAAGTAATTTTTTTTTTTTTTTTTTTTTTGTGTTGATCTTTCCAGCTTTTTGAGGTTTGTTTAATGGTTAATGCCTTTAAAATTGTTCATTTAAAATTTTATTTTTGTGTTTCTTATTATCATAGCCTTATTTTCAAACTGTAAAAATATTAGATTAAAATTATTTTTCTTTATGTTAATACAATTTAAATTTGTAAAAAAAATATTTTAGCAATTTTACTGTGTAAAAGTATAAATATTTTATAGGATCATAAATTGTTTACTGAAGAAGAATTTAGTCAGGCACTTAAAATGCAAGAACTTCTTTTTCATGAGAAACATCTCAAAAGGGATAAAGAACGATGTGAACAAGTGAAAGTTTTAGAAAGAGACAAGCAAGCTCTTAAAAACCAAGTTGTAGCTTTAAATAAAAGTTATAGAGCTTCAAGGTAACATTTATTGTTAATTGTGATGAGATTTTCTTTTATGATCTTTTTGCTCTTACTGTTTCTCTTTTATTTCAGAGGGATTTTGGAAGAACTGTTAAATATTTTCACATTATGGTTAACTGCTAAAGAACAGGAACGTATTGAAATGACTAACAACAATAAAAAACTTATGAAAGAACGTGATCAGGTTAATATCTGTTTTATTGGTGATGTCAAATGAATGTGTTTTATTTCATTTGCAATGTTACTTTTATAAACTGACGCCATATTTTGTCTTCTTCTTTCATATAGGCTCTTGAAGATCTCCAAAATGTTGAATCTGCATTTGCTGATTTACATAGGCGTTATGAAAACTGTAAATCAGTATTAGAAGGTTACAAACAAGTAAAGTATCTGCTGCTTTATTACATAATAGTTAGTGCTATAAAATTTTTATAAATAAATAATACAGTTAATAATGTAAAAATATGTTTTTAAACTTCTAATGGTTTTTAAGTTAAGCAGATTCAAAAGTATTTAATGTAAAATCTTGTTACAATGAACTCCATTTTTATAAATATTTATGAAAAATGAAAATATTTCTATTTAAAAAAAAAAATGTAGCAAAATTCAGTCAACGAAATTTCTCAAATTAATTCAGGAAAAAATCTTGAATTCTGAAAGAAACTCAAGAAATTCTCAATTTAATAAAACTCGACAACAGATATTTCAGAATTATGAATTTAATCTTTGATCTCCCTTGAATTTGAGGTTTGAGAGTTTGGTTGATTGAGACCCTTAGCCAGGAGGCTGTGATCTCAATTGTTCTGAGGGATCTCTCTTGAAATTTGCTGTACTGGTGATTATAAATAACTATCCTAATTTTGAAAGGCTATATTTTCCAAACAATACAAGGTAGCATTCCATTTCACACATCATTGTAAGTGAAAAGTTATGAAGTTTCATTTATTTTGTTTCTTTTAATTATTTTTTTTTTTTTCAAGAGATATAATGCACTTTATCAGCAGCCCACAAGAAGCTCTTAACTTAAATCTCTGCAATTATTATCTTTAGAGCTACATAAAAGATAAAGTTTTTTTTCTCCTCTGTGGCGTTTAACTCTCACCATGGCCATGAAATTTGAGTAAAATACAAAAAACAAAATTTCTGAAAAGGAAAGACCTGTAAAGAACCTCATGGGGGAGAAAAAAGGCGTGTTCAAAAATCCTAAAAAGTTAAACACTAACCCTAAAAGGTTCACCTTGCCTCGGGAGTGTGTGTGAGTTACAATAAATAAGCACTGTACACATAATATTTGATCACCAAGGAGAATTTATTTAAACATGTTACCAACCAAGGATCTGGGAAGGATACTCATCAAAGTTACAAAATTTTAGCTTTGGAATTACTTGGTCATGTTACACATCATAACATATATCATGAGTAAACAGTAAAAAAAAAAAAAAATAACATCAAGGAAACATTCTGGGTACCCAAAATTAAACCTGTCTTTCATTCACAGTGAAACAACCAGTAAAATACTGAAATACTATTGAAATTGAAAATACTGAATAAATAAAAAAAGAAGAGAAAAAAAATTATGTCTTGGCATAAAAAAATTATGCAAATTGATGACAAAATAACTAAGAAAATAATAAGAAACCCTGCATACGGCCTCTATCTAAAAAAGACTCTATTCTCCCATCAGAATTTGGTTACCCTCTCTTTCCAAGCATTACCACGTTAGGCAGCCAAAGGCCCACATTAAATTCAGTGCCTAAAAAAAAAATTAAGCGTTAATTACTTAAAACAGTGAAAAGGGGTAAAGAAATTATCATAAAAAAAGGGGTCTGTTCAAGAAGACCTAGATTCACATAAGAAACACTATTAAATAATAAAAAAATTACATAAATTTTGCATTGTAGCCTTTTTCTCTAGCAGGAGTTACATTGCTCAAATATTAAATAAAAAAGGTCGGAACTGATAAATTACAAAAAGGTGAGGGCAAAAAGCTGAGAATATCCCGAACACAACAACGCCGGGCTTAGTCCATCAAGTCCAAGCACATGACCAAAATGGTGCAAAAAACGTGTTGGCAGGACGGAGCTCCTCTAGGCAAAACTTGATAAAAGGGAAAAAAGGCTTTGTCTCACCCAAAACAGCAGCTGTCTAGGATGAAGAGATGATGGTGATCAGGAAGTGGAACGCCAAAGCAATGTGGGAGATCATCCAGACCGGCACGGGCACATGGAACTGACTCCAGACGTTATGGTGGACCCCTTTCTAGGACTGCAGTTGAGGCAACCATATCAGTACTGCGAGGTGTCGGACAGCAAACTGTGGAAGAGTAGCACATAACAGGAAATCATGTCAAAAAAATTCGCTAAAGGCTTAACAGGCCCAAAAATTGGGCAGTGAAGATTACAACTCGGTGAACAAAAGATTTTTTTCTTTTTGTAGAAACGGCTACACCCTCTGCCCGCTCTCTCAGCGCTCACATCCTCTCTTTTAGTTGCAGAGGCGACTAAAGTTGAGTTTGGGCCTTACGACGAAGCAATAGATATCAAGTCAGCAGGCTAGGTTTTTCTAGCTATGTCCGAGCCACAGCGCGTCTCACCTTTGCAATTCAGCAATTCAAGTCCCAGCAATTTATCAATCAAAAAAGTTTTACCTACCCATTCCTACACAACAAAAACACATACAGTATATATGTAGTAAGACATATAAGATATGACAAGAACACATTAAACGAAAAAAAGGTAAAAATGAAAATTCTTTGGTAAGAATCACACTGGCAATACTGACCAGTAGGTTTTAGAGTTCTAAGATATGGCTAGTAGCAAAAAAAAATTTTAATGTCCTTGTGGAGGTTTTCACAATGTTATGTTGTTGTCGCAATCATGGGTTAAAATCAGTACAGACAGTTCAAAAGTAAGAAAAACAGCTAGACTGTATCATGTGTCAACACAATATCACTAGCTGGCGAAGGCGAACAAAAAGTACCTAGGATTTTGAACCACCCCCTCCTGAGAGAACTGAGGGGGGGAGGGAAGACAAGGGCAGGACAACCCCAAATTTCATAAAGAAGAAAAAAAATTACACAATTAGCACAGTAATTAAGAAGAAAAAAAATGTTAGGTTTAAGCTTGCAAAAACAGAGATTACAGAAGAGAAATGATCCCTGAAAAATTTTACATTCAGCAACAATTAGCCTGAGTACAATAGGCTAAACACCAGCCCAACTGTGACTCAAAATCAATTACCACTAAACATAGAGGTTAATTCAAGTGACCAAGAAGGCTCTAGAAACACAACAGGACACTAATCATTTTCTCCAAAAAAAGAAAAAAGGTAATTTTAAGAAAGCATACCAGACCTGCATGTCCAACCAGTGTGTCCAACCATGCAGAAACCGAAAAGTTGACATAAACAGAAGGAATTACCAATTGTAAACAAAAAGGGGGAAAAAATTTAGATCCCAGAAATTCTTAGTTAATAGCCCTGGGATTTTCTGCACCATCAAGGTCAACAGCTTCTAAATTTTCCTCAAGCAGTTAGAGAGATCAAAAGTTTGATCCAAAGAAATCTCTGTACTGATATGGGCAATTCCAGTAGAATTGTCCATATCAGAAAGCAAAAAGAACCTGTTCGCAGCAATCTTCCTGAGTTTCATTAACTAAATGGCTTAATGAGTAGGGTGGTGCGAAAAACAATTTTTTTTTTTAATTTGAAACGTCACCATGTGCAATAGTTGCGATTTTGATAGTAAAATTAAACCCTGAAATTTGGATGAAATTGTTTAATATCTTAGGCCTCCTCAAGATCCATGAATTTTGGAAATTATATGAAAAAAATGCTTTAAAATCAACTGCTCTTTTCATTAAATAATTATAAAAATATGAAATGTCACCAGGTTATTTATTTGCACTTTTGAGTATATAAACATTTGTAAAAAGCTAGCCGGTATAAAATTAATTCTTAGGCCTCCCCAAATTCCTTGAAGTTGAGCATTTTTCACTGAAAATGGTACGCGAAGATATGTATATAGAGAAGATACTAGTCTTACCTTCGCATGTAAGGTGTAGATTTTTTCACTTGGAAATCAGACTTTTTTTCAAAACATGGCATTAGCTTCCTATTGTATGTGTTTGCTCGGATGAATCCATCTCTTGCGTGGAGGCCACACTCATGAAGAGCAGATTCTGTCACAGTCCTAATCATGCTCTCAACTGCTTGGGAATAGCAGGGTATTTTTAGAAATTTATCACAAGAACTTGGATGTTTATCCGACTTCAGTAATTCCTGTAACACACTATTTGTCCATTTCTTTGTGATGGGAGGCTCAGTCACAACACATTCTTACCAATGGATAAGGTCAATGTAGTCATTGCTTTCAAAATTCACCTTTGGAATCTGAAACCTTCTAATGCTCGTTGTTTGTTCTCGAAGATTTTCTGGCCTTTATGATATGCTGAATGGCAAGCCGATGGACAGATATTCTGTCATTGAATAACATTGTAGTGAGTACATTTTCTGCATGAGCAAAATACTTTTTGTTTTGAACAACGTTTTATATTATACCCTTTAAATTATCTGGGAGATACTGAAATCGAGATATAAAATATTGCAAATTCTTTGGGCCATCCTGAAAGGCACTGTTACACTTGATTCTGAACCATGTTGGTGCGTATACTTTCATTACGAATGTGGCTTATACAATAAGTTGTGGTGTTAGATAAGATGTTCCAAAATACAAACGCAAAATGCAATTTGTGAGCGATAGCCAGCGAGAATGGGAAAGTTTTCCAGGGTCTCTATTTGCTAGATCTTGTGGGCAGTAACCAGATGAAACAGCCTTACAAATTTCCCACAAATAACGTTGATCTGTGCTAAGATCTCCAAAGTCAATATCGGACTCAAACGAAAATACAATTTCCTGGAACTTAATGATAGGAAGGTTAGTGCACGTCTTCAAGGACTTACCAATCAATCCACTGAATGCGCTTGGTCTTGATGTTTCCCCGTCAACTGCATAAAGGCAGTTTGTTAAAATGAAACTGGCATATTTGTCCAATGCACAGGTGAATTGAGCTTTTCTTCAAGGCGTCTTAATTACAACTGCATTTACACCAGTATTAGTCACTTCCGCATCACTTACAATAAAGGCTAATTCTGATAAATCAAAAGCTTTCTCATTTAATAAGCTGAAGATACTACCAAAAATGTCCTTCGAACTCTTGCTATTCGGTGCAACATGCCCCAAATAGACAGAACCGGGTTCTTCAACTAGTGTAATATGCTCCTCCCATACTTTACTCTTATGCCACTTACTATCATCTATTTTTGTAATTGTAAGAGTATCATCCCTTCTTCTGTCAAAAAAGAAAGCTATGATCTTCTGACCAGACAGTGGCGGATTAATACAAGTTTGCCGAGGTGGGGGGGGTGGGGGGGGGGCTAGTTTGTGGCTGGGGGCAGCTAGAAGATTGGCATATACATCCATTTTATGGAAGTAAAATAGGATCTTTTACATTAATTTCTTTTTTCTAGGAAAGGGGGGGGGGGGGTCGCCCACTTACACCCACCCTTTAATCCTTCCTTATGATCAAACGTGTTTACCTTATCTTGAATTGCTTGACGTGTCTTTATCCTTTCTCGCCGAATTTTATACCGATCAATAACAGGTGTACTGTTATCTTTCGTCTGTTCTTGTATATGTTCACTTACGTCATGAAGCAAAGCTGACACAAGATTAGCTGCAGCTCAATCTTTGATGCTTCGCCTATCACACTTTCTGGAAAACACAGATAATTTTATTCGAGACTCAGGTTTCAAAATCAGCTGAGAGCGTTGTGGAATGAAATTAAGATCTTTCTGTGTGGTCAATAAGTGACCTGGCTTGTCTGGTTTTGTTGTAAAATTCGGATATATTCTTCCAAAGTTCTGTCATCTTCAAATTGAAGGGCCACTTTTGTTGGTGCATTTTCCATTAATTTCTTATGGATATGCTGTTGCCTATCACTCTTTTGAGATAATCTTACATACATTGGTTTTTTTAGTGTCAATCCCACCTATTCTCATTTTTCTATGTGTTCTTTGGTCTATTAGAAAATCTCTTTCTTTCACAGGTACTTTATTCATAGAACTACATTTGCAAGTATTAAAGCATTTGCATTTGCACGAGCATATGCCAAAGATAGGTATGGAATCCGTACAAAATTGCTCAATCTTCTTTAAATAGGTTTCATCCGTTCTTTGTGCATTCTTTTTCAGCTTTTGGTTTTCATTGTTGTGTGCCATAATATACTTTACGACTGATTTGTGCAACAATATCGGAAGAGATGGTTTTTTCCATATACTCTGTACAGGGCTGGCCCAAGGGGGGTGCGAATGTAGGCGATCGCCTAAGGCCCCGCGCTTATAGAGGCCCTGTGCCTGGGCCATTTTATTGCTATCTCATAAGACATGATAGAGAAGAGACCCCCGCTCTTGCGCTTCGCCTGGGGCCCCGCACACCCCTCGGGCCGTCTCTGCTCTGTACTTTGTCCACAACAATATTGTTACGAATTTTCGGAGCAACCCGCTGCTCTGGGGCTTAAAATAGTTTAAAATTCATATTCTATGCTTCAAATAGATAAATTTTGCTTTTTGTTGCATCAATATCGGCCAATTAGAACCAGAGATACGGAGGTTTTTCTTTCCCATATGTTTTTCTATGGGGCTTCTAGAAATCTCGAGAAATATTAGTCCTAGGGCTTCGATCTCTTCACATTTGGGGACTTATTTTTGGCACCAAATTTGGCGATATTTCGCCAAAAGTCGTCAAGCTTGGCGACTTTTCGGTCATTTGGCGCAATTTTCTCAATGGGGCCTGGAAGTTGTTTTTCCTGCATTAAAAACGCATAATAACCTAACATTTCTCTTCTATGACGTAATCAAAATTCAGGCTTTATGTAGAATCCTCGAGAAATTGACTTCTGGAAGCTGCTCGCAGCTTCTGCCTCGGATATATATAGAACCGCGCACTGCCCCGAAAGTTCAGTGCGAGTTGAACGCTCAATGTGTGAAGAGCTCTCAGTACGCTTGCTTTGTGAATTGATAGTGCTATAGAAGCTGTGTTTTAGCTTGCTTTATGAAGCTGTTTTTAAAGTGCTGTGTGTAAATTCTTCATTGCTGTGTCTTAAGGGATTGTGTACGATATCCCTTGAATATTTCCTCTGAATTTTTGCCTGTGAAAGTGACTTATTTTGTGTGAGAAATACAGCATTTGCGAGAGCTTCTGATCTAAGGGGATTGTTAAAAGCACTTTACTGCTAGATTGTGCTTGTGAATTGTCAACAGCTGATTGTTCTACGAAGTTCTAGAAGCAATAAAGTTTGTGTTCCATCCTGACAAGTGACTTTAATTGAACTTTTTACACCAACTGGACTTTAGAACGATGAACCCCAGGAGTAGCAGAGTAATTCTGCAACAATATGTGCAATTTCTGCAGCAGCAGGCTCGTAATTTGCACATTCCTGCCTAAGTGTCTTTCTCACAAAGCAGTAATGATGCATTACATTTTCGTATGCAGGCAAAACATTGGGGGAGGCCTAAGAATTAATTTTAAATCTGCTAGCTTTTTACAAATGTTTATATACTCAAAAGTACAAACAAGTAGCGGACAACGGGATGTTTCAGATGGTAATTTTTCTCCGTCCTGGAGCAATAGGACCATTGGAATTTTTGTCCATTCTCGGTCAATTATGTGAAGTAGCCTTGCAATCTTCTATTCTGTGTTGCTATGTTGTGTCTATTCTATGTTGCATTAAGCTCATATGGCCAAAGTCACCTGAAGTACGAGAGAAGAGGTCTTCAAATTAAACTATTACCGTAATTTATGGAAGAAACGCCGCACCCAGCGTAAACGCCGCACCCACGAAAATGAGCTTAGTTAGCTTGAAAATTGTCAGAAATCGGCAAAAACGCCGCAGCCGCGATCATTATTCTTGGTGGGGGGGTGATCGTGGTCAGAAGAAGTCAATGCCAGATAAAATTCAATGTTTTCTAAAATAATTTCTTAATTAACAAAAAAGAAATAAATAAAAAATATCTTGCATTACTTATTAGACCTAATTTATTAAAAAAGCTATTAAGTTGATCGGATATATTTTGGGAGAAATTGGATAAATGGTAAAAAAATCTACTTTTTTCTCCCCCTTCCCATAGAATGTTTTAAAGTATTTGTCACTATTTTACGAAGCTTACGATTTCTATTTTCAAATAATCAGATATCAATGTTTATATTCACAAAGGCGAATTTATAGAAATAAAAAAATAACTTCTAAAAACCTTCTTGCATCCGCACAAAGTTCGGACAGACTACCAGGCGCCATTAAAATGAAAACAGCAATTGATGTGTGAGAAGAGGTTCCAGTTAAAAGTAAACATTTCCCCCCCCCCCCACAGATGGCCAGCTGTTGATTACGTAATGAGCTTGCTTCAGCAAATTGTTGTTTTAAACTGAATGTTGTGTAACAACTCTTGATGGTATTTATTTATTATTTTTGATATTTATAACATTGGGATTTATTTTAAAAGCACTCAGCATTTCTTGAGCATACCAATTAGTTGGCAGTGTTTATTCCATAGAGTGCACTGGGCGCAAAGCCGCACTGAGAAAGAAAAAAAAAAAACTTTCAGACGAGATTAAATTTATTTATTTTATTTTTTTTTGGGGGGGGGGAAGGGTTAAACTCGCATCGTGCGCAACATAGACTAATTTTGGCTGCAATTCAGTATATTAAGAACAATAGAGGTTCATGTGACAAACGGGTGCATTTAATAGAGGGTTGTGCACTTTTGCAGTATTTTACAGAACTTTAACCCTTCAAAATATATATTCAAAACTTCATTAAAATTTAATTGTAGTTCTAAAATGTAGATGTAAAAGATTTACTTCTATTTTTTTTTCTTTTTACTTAATTGAGGAGACATCGGTTGCATGTATGAAGCCATCCACTTCAGAGCACGGGACATGGACCCATCTCAGGGTGCTCTGACTTTCTCCAAAACTGCATCAAAGATCAAACCTCTTTTCTATGGGGGTAGGTTCGCATTCTGATTCGCTACGCTGTGATCTGTGCACGCTAAAGAGTACGTGTCGGTGGTGGCACCATCTTTTGTGAAAATTAACACTAAACGAATTTTTCGATTTTTCATTGAAGATCGGCTAAAAAAAATTAAAAATATTGTAAACGCCGCACCCGATAGAAACGCTGCACTTACTATTTTTTAACTTTTAAACTCATAAACGTCGCAGCGTTTCTTCCATAAATTACGGTACTTTCTCTGCAGCGCTTCTCTGTTCTGCCGTTAACTTCATGTCGTGTAATATTTTCTTCATCAGACAATCAGAAGATTTAGCTGTCATTGGGTTGCAGTTCTTATTAATGCAGGTAACAGGAGTGCATGTTGCCAACACCTCATTTTTCTTTATCACCTTCGACTTGTCAGTCACATATGCTACTCTAACAGGAACGTTAGTTTTCGACAAGTCCACAAGTGTTGCTCCCACAAGTACTCCTCTGACAGCATCACTATTCGAAGTGTAATTCACGATTCAAAGCATCAATACAAAGCGTAATACAGCAAACTCACTGGACAGGAGATCAATTCAGACTGAACTGGGGCTTCTGAAACGCTCGTCTACATACCTGACGCAGAAGCTACAAGAATCCTCGAGAAAAGTCTATTTCTCGAGGATTTCACATAAAGCGGGAGTTTTCATTACGTCACAGAAGAGAAATGTTAGGTTATTATGCGTTTTTAATGCAGGAAAACCAACTTCCAGGCCCTATTGGGAGAATCGCACCAAATGACCAAAATGTCGCCAAGTATGGTGACTTTTGGTGAAATATCACCAAATTCGGCACCAAAAATAAGTCCCCAGAAGTGAAGTTTAACGAAGGCCTAGGACCAATATTTCTCGAGATTTCTAGAACCGATAGAAAAACAATGTGGAAACCAAAACCTCTGTATCTCCGAAACCTCTGTATCTCCTGGTTGACTGATTTTGATGCAACAAAATGCAAAATTTAACTATTTCAAGCATACAATACGAATTTTAAAATATTTTAAGCCCCAGAACAGTGGGTTGCCCCGAAAATTTGTAACAATATCAAACAACAATAATGGTACAAAGTAGTACGTTGAGAATAAACTGAATTTCCAATATTGGTAAAAATTAGCATTTAGATCTGATAAATTCTCGAAATAATGTTAATCTTTGTTCTACTGAATTTGACATACAAAAAAATATATTCTTAATATAGGGTGTGTATTGGAAATATTGTTGAAGTAATCCTACAATTGATAAATTTTTAAATGTTAACTCTATATTCTTAAAAAAATTGAAATCAAAGATCAATATTCGTGCAAAGTAGCAAAGTTAATATTTGGCTCAGATATATTTAAAATGCATTTATAGTATTCCATATACATTGGAAATATATTCATACTTTAACATAATTTTATACCATTTTTAATTTTTTTGGTTAATATTTACTCAATATTACACTGGGAATAAAACTAGTATTGGTAAAATGTAGAATGTTGATATTTAACTATTATATTCTAAAAATTATAAAATTTTGTTGCTGTTGAATTTAAATTAAATATATTTAAATTGTATCAGCAATATTGCATGCCTTGAAAATATTCTTCATATTGTGCAAGTAAATATTTTTGCTGCATTTACCCACAAAAAGTTTGTCCATAGGCAATCTTTAATACATCAGAGCTGGATATTGGGTAAATCTATAAGAAGTCCAACATAAAATAGATTTCTCTATTAAAGATTTGTGGTGTGATATCTCTAATGAGTGAATAACATTTATAATATACAGGTCCATAAGAGATCTGTATATATGTAGCATAGTTATGATAATTAAACTTCCAGACGATCCCAAATATCCCCAAAATGGATATCTGTTTCATATCCAAAGATCAGAAATTGATACTTTTTTCATATCCAGAACTTCTTAGATATCCATTTCTGGGCTACTTTAGATTATTGTCATGTTCAGAATGATAAGATAACAGCTGGAAAATAAATTTTACATAGCTCAATGGTACAAGTAATATCTAACCCCATGCATTTTTAAATTCTTGCTTTCATTCCTCTCAAATGTGGACTATTCATGCAAAACATGCAGTATTTAAACTAACAGCCTATTCTGAAACTAAACAGATTAAGAAGGAGAACAGAGTTTCATTTTAATAATCAGATGATGGCATCACTAAAAGGTACTGATTGTCCAGTCCCTTCCTCAGTTTCCACGGGTGGTGCAATAGGGATCCCCCCATCTTAAAGGTGTGGGGAGAATATAAAAGAGATTACAGATTCAATTCCAGTTATTCCTAGGTCTTATATTTAACCATAAACCTGAGCTTGAGTTTTTCCGCTCAAAATTAAAGCATGGAGTGAGTAGAATTTCCCGAAAAATGAGATGGGCGATCCCACTCGGTGGCCGTTTAGAGGGGGTCGGGTAGCCGCCGATAGGGGTTATTTTAACATTAAGTATATGAGCCCAAAAATCCGTGGCATGAAAAATTGACCGTTTAGAGAGGTGGCCGCTCAGAGAGGTTTCATTGTATAAGAAATAATAAATTAGAAGACAATAATAAAGTTAATAAAATAAATTAGAAAGTAATAAGAAAAAATCATTATTTTAAGTAATTAAAGTACTAAAAATATTACTGACCCAAAAATAAATTCCACTTTATATTGAAAATGTATATGCTCTAAGCTTCTCCCCTACGTTTTTTATTAATATTTATCATTTTCATCTGCGACTATAAAATACATGCTGTAATTATAATGTAGTTATCATAAATGTATTTAGGTAAAACAAACAGTTATTTTAGTTGTCATTTACATGAAGAACGGTTGAAAAGTAAAAAATATTTCATTTTTGAATCAGAAGCCATAGAATCAAGCAGTTCAGGCTTTTCTCTTTTAAAATATGAGAAATATTCTTATCAACCTATTCACTTTTTGGATGTAGGTGGAAAAAGTCTTTAAAGCAGCTGTGTTTGAATGTCCTGTTGCAATATCAGCGACTGCACCGCAATCTGATTCATTCCGGCTAGAAAATAGGCATAGGGTCTTTCTGCACTTGTATTTTTGGGGGAGAAATATACGGAACAAATTAAAACAACACTATAAAAAATCTAGGAAATTTCCTTGGAAATAATGGATAGTTGACATGCCCTTAGAATTCCAAGGAACCTTACATGAAAATACCAGGAACTTATACTGAATAACTCAGGAAGGCTCCACTGAAATGTGTAGTATTCAGCAAAGTTCTTGGTTATTTCATGTAAGTTTCCTTGGAATTTAGGGCCCTCAGCTGCATATTATTTTCAAGGAACAGCCCTGGACTTTTTTACAGTTCTAGTCATTTTTAAGTGAAATGCGTGTTCTTTAAGCGAATCGTGAGAGCAATATTCGGTTAAGAGACGGGTTAAAGGAAAAATGTGAATTTTCAGATGAAAATGTTTACTTTCTGTATGGTATTTGTGAGTCTCTTTTCCCATTATTTCCAAGGAACGTTTCTGGATTCTTTACTCTTAAATAAGGAATTAAAGCATTAATAACTTATAAACTGAAAGTATAATTATTAAAATATTATATTGTATTGTGTGTATTAAGGCAAACATGCGCAAGAGGTATCTGTTTAGGATGGGAAATTATCTTGGTTGGAGGACTTTGTAAGGAGTTCTAACTCGTATTCACGTTACATCTGTAGAAAACTGATCAAAACTCCAGACCGTTAGATCGACAGCCGCACGACGGTACCTAAACCCGGGATTTTCATACTTCAGCCATCTACCATTCTGAGTGCCTTGTCCACTTCGCCATAGTAAGGCTACTAAAGTATTAATTTAGATTATGATCCAATGCTGTGAAGAGGAAAAGAGGCAAAGGGCACCAAAGAAAATTTTGTTCAAGAGTAGGGATGGACGCGTGACGAGACAGAGATTTACAACTTTTTTTTGGGAGACGAGAAAGACATTTTTAACATTAAGATATAGCGATTTTGCGAGAGGAGAAAAAGCTTGTTAGATATACACCCGTTCGGGTTTAATGTATGACTAAAGTTGAAAAGTTGAATTACGAAATTGATTCATTAATTAGCAGAGTAATTTAACTTAAGCAGAATGGAAACGTTGCTGAAATTAAGTCTAAGTACCTGAAATAAAAATGTTTTAAAAAGGTTAAAATGTAATACGGAGGTATTCCATAGTTACAGGGAGTAATAGGGGAGGAGATAAAGCGAAACGTTGGAGAAACGTCAACTCTGCCGCGCATAAAAAGGAGGCGCAACGATCGACCTCCTCCCGTGTTTAGCATTACTCCCTATGAGCCAATAAGCCAATTATGCATTTTATAAAAAAGAAAACATATTTTAACGTAAAACATGAAACAGAAATAACTCTACTTGAGTACTTTTATTAATAAAACACAGTTTTGTATTTTTTCCGAACCTTTTTCGAAGCGAATTTAAGAAACAAGTTATTCATCGACAACCGAAACTTACCGATGGCGGCTTCCACCGAAGCAGACGACAGGGAGGAAGAATTTACCAGGGACAGGGAGGGAAACTTACCGACGGCCTCCTTTTTTATGATGCCGCAGTGGACAAACATTTTTACGGCATGAAAATATGGGCCTTCCGTTCTCATGGCGTTTCGCTCCGCCGCCAAATAGGGATGAATTTAGTCAACAGGGAGTATTATGGAATGGGTGATGATCTCTTTGAATTCTGTTTCTTACTTGCAAATGAAAACAATATATATTGATGCTCATATATGGTTTTTATATTCTCCCCCCCCCCCGTATTTTATATAAATAAATCAACAATCGAAATTAGTGTTGCTATTTTTCATGCTGAATTTCAGTGTGGTAATTACGGCATGAAAATTTTGTCTAGGTATTTTATTTGTTCAGGCCCAGGCCTAGGGGCCCAACATTTGGGGGTCTAAAAAAACTAAAAACACAATTCAAGTTTTCTTAAGTTTTTTGTTTTTTTTTAGATGGCATATTTTTATATATCCTTTCAAATTTTTTCAAACAAATTGCTAATCTACTTGATGACTAAATGGCATTTATAACCAAAGGGGTTGAAAAAAGTTGTAAATTCTTAGTTTTTTATATACAGCTTGAATTTGTTCATTAAATTCATAATGAAAAATAATAGATGATTGTCATTTTGGGAGAAGGAAAAAAAAAAAAGCCAAAACTAGGGCATTTACAGTAATTGATTTTTGAAAATTTCATGCTACCTACATCAGTGTTTGGGGGACCACAGTCAAGTTGTGCCTATAGTCAAGAATTTTTTTAATTGAGCCCTGGATTTGTTGTTAATTATAGTTGATCTGGAAGAAATTTTGGTATTATAAGGTAAGTTCTTTTAAAGTAGCACTTGAAAGAAATAATAAATGTATAAAATGGAGGTTTCGTTTAATTGTTTACGATGCCTTTGATGGTGAACAATTCTTTTGTAGTTAAGTTTTATTTTTCAAACATATTCATATTTTAGAAGCCAAGATATGGTAATTTTTAGTTATTATTTTTTTATGTTCAAACTATAATAACTTTAGAAAAATAAGCACATCACCAACACGAACAGCGAGCGACAAAGCAACAAGAGGAAGAGTTGGAATGTGGAAAGGCGGGAGAACTGAAACCAGGCGGGAAAACTGAAACCGGTTGGGGAAGGGGTAGGAGGAAGCAGACGACAGACAGGGAGGATTTCTATTGCAGCGCCATCTTTTTCAGTCGAAAATTGTTGACGGAAATCCCTGGCTGCTGCCATACAACGTTTATCTCCTCCCCCCTATTACTCCCTGCATAGTTATTTGATAAAAATATTACGACAACCTCCGGAGATATATATTTTGGCAGCCCATCATCACAGCCGTCTTCAGTCTGTCGTTCCCGTGGGAATGATGTTCTTCCCCGCATCCTCTTCTTTCGCGCCGTTCTTATTGCGCATGATGTCATTCCATGCTTCATCCACGGTAGCGTGCGTCATGTCGTTGATGCTGCCCTTTGTTGTTAATATTTCTAATGATTCTCGTAAATAAGCGTATGTGTGGTTATTGAAATTGGCTATTTTTTGTATTGCTTGGAAATCTATTGTAATAGGGGTGTTTAGTACGAGGCGGGATAAGGCTGTTGATTCTCTATTGAATTTAATGTCGTTAATATGTTCTGTTTGACGATCTTCAATTTTTCTTTTAGTGACCCCAATGTAGCAGCCGGTAGTTTTGTTTTCGTTATTTTTTATGTTAATTTTATAAATACCTGCAGTGTCTGTGGGTTTTATTTGGTCTTTTTCGGATCTCATACGTTGAAAAATGTTTTGATTTGGTTTGATTGGAATTCTAATATTTTTCTTAAGAGCTGAGTGTGATATTTTATTAGCAGCTCCCCTGCAAAAAGGTATAGCGGTAGTGAATTTTAGTTTGGGTTTCTGTCTATTGCTAATTGTATTGAGTTTCTTTTGTCTTTCTTTGATCAATTTATTAAAAATATGCTGCGGGTAATTTGCTTCCTGACATTGTTTCTTAATAATTTGTAGTTCCTTTTGTAAAAGGTTTCATTCGAACAAACTGTTAATGCGCGATCTATGTAGGATCTGATGGCGGCTATTTTATAATTAAAAGGTGTGTTTGATTTGAAATTAACTATTGCTGTGTTACTTAGAGGTTTACGATATACTGTGGTTTGCAGTTTGAGATTTTTATTTTTCATAATTCTAACATCGAGGTAGTTTATGGAGTTATTAGTTTCAGTTTCATAGTTGAATTTTATATTAGGGTCTAGGCTGTTTAATTTATCTAGGAGTTTGTCTTCATTTACTATGGCAAAAATGTCGTCAACGTATCGTACCCACAAACAAAATGATTGGTTAAAATTAGTGTGAATTTTATTTTCAAGAAGGCGCATTTTCCAGTCGGCTACGATTCCCGAAATTGGTGATCCCATTGGGACACCCTGTGTTTGTTTGTAAAAATGGTTATCGAATTGAAAGTATGAGTTAGTCAAAAGTAGGTTTATGGTTCTTGTTAGAGTATTGCTAATTTCTTCATTTTTGTAGTTTAGGGCTATTTGTTTATTTATTATGGGAATCATTTCATTAATGTCTATGGATGGGTAAAAATTAATAACGTCAAAACTGACCATAATTTCGTTTTCTTTGAGAGTAAAACCGTTTATGTGTTTTAAAAAGTCATTAGTGGAGTTCAGTACATAATCGGAGGGAGGGATTATTTCTAAAAGGATATTTTTCATATATTTTTCGAGCGTGTAAGTTGGGCCTTCACATTTGCTAACAATAGGTCTGAGCGAGGGAGGATTTTTGTGGTCTTTAAATCTAGCGAAAATGCGGGGAGCTATTGCAGCAGAATTATCAAAGTTGGGAGGGGTTTCGTTTGGCCATTTTCCATTTTTAATAAGATCTTTGAGTGTATTTATAATTCTAAGGGTGGGGTCTTTACTTAAAGGTTCCACATTAAGGTCTTTCCGACAGAAACAGTTAATTTTATTAATCCATTCGTTAAAATCATTAAGAGAGGATTTATCTTTTAATTTTGAGTTAGCTATTTTTTCGTTTCGAGTAAGGTTTGCAATGACTGCGAATTTCTTTCGAATATATTTTTTAAGAAGATTACGTTCAAAACGTTTAATATCATAAAAGAATTCTTGATTGAGAAATGCGTTTTTGATTGCTATGAAGTTGGGAGTGATTTTGAAATATAGACAGTCCTTCAGGAAATTTATATGTTGAAATTCTCTTACTTTACACTTGGATGCCATCTTAAATTACTGTAAATACGCTCTACTTCTTCTATATCATGCAACATGCAAAAATGCAACATACAGTAGAGCGCCGAACATCCGGATGCCTAAAAACCGGAAAGACCAAAAAACCGGACAATTTTTGGATTTCAGTTTTTTCCCTTCCCTCAAAAAAAAAAAAAAAAAATAGATAAATAAATAAATAAACTACAGGATGCTCAAGCATTAGACTAGTTTGTTATCATAACAATAGCGTCAATATATATATATATATATATACACACACACACACACACACATATATATATATAGTATAGTATATATATATATATATCCAAAACCTCAGGGTAAAATCTGACTCGTGACCTAACTTTCCTTCTTTGCATTCCAAAGATTTAACTGTTATTTCTAAACAGAAACGCAAAAAGGGTGGTGGAGACACTTCCTGTTAGTGTAAAGCATTTAAGCTTTAATAATCGGTAGAGATATTATTTTTAATTTAATGTTATTCTTTTTAAGGAGGCAAAGAAATTAATTAAACTCTTTATAACATCGTTCAAGTCTGCAGTAAAAACATACATTAGCGTAAATACCATTGGAAGCCTTGTTTAAAAAAACGCATAAATAAAATATCAGTAAGCACGTGCAACGAAGACAAGAATGTAACAACTTGTTTCGAAAGCGAAAGCTCCAGTCACAGACAAACTGGCTCCAGTCACTCTGGTGAAGGGGGGAACGTCTGCGCACCCACAATCAGTGTTTTAGTGCATGGGATGGCGATAAAAATTGCTGTTATATCTTTTTATCCTTTGATACTGGAAGATTTTTTTTTATTTTAAGTTGTGACTACGTTCACGTTATTGGACAAGCAATATATACGCGGCAATTAGTAGGGCGCCTTTTTTTTTTCCCTTCTTTAAGTGAATTCAATAGAACAATTACTACAGTACAACCTACGGATCGCGGCGATTTCGAAAAACGTTATGAAAATACATAGTTCACGGCAAGACCCCGTAATCCATGACGTAGCCGCTACTTTTTTTTTTTTTCTTTTTTTTAATGACCAATATTCCGGAAAATCCGAGAATCCGGAATCGCCGTAGTCCCGACCATTCCGGATTTTCGGCTTTGTACTGTACTATTGAAGCTCTTAATGTGGAACCTTTAAGTAAAGACCCCACCCTTAGAATTATAAATAAACTCAAAGATCTTATTAAAAATGGAAAATGGCCAAACGAAATCCCTCCCAACTTTGATAATTCTGCTGCAATAGCTCCCCGCATTTTCGCTAGATTTAAAGACCACAAAAATCCTCCCTCGCTCAGACCTATTGTTAGCAAATGTGAAGGCCCAACTTACACGCTCGAAAAATATATGAAAAATATCCTTTTAGAAATAATCCCTCCCTCCGATTATGTACTGAACTCCACTAATGACTTTTTAAAACACATAAACGGTTTTACTCTCAAAGAAAATGAAATTATGGTCAGTTTTGACGTTATTAATTTTTACCCATCCATAGACATTAATGAAATGATTCCCATAATAAATAAACAAATAGCCCTAAACTACAAAGTGAAGAAATTAGCAATACTCTAACAAGAACCATAAACCTACTTTTGACTAACTCATACTTTCAATTCGATAACCATTTTTACAAACAAACACAGGGTGTCCCAATGGGATCACCAATTTCGGGAATCGTAGCCGACTGGAAAATGCGCCTTCTTGAAAATAAAATTCACACTAATTTTAACCAATCATTTTGTTTGTGGGTACGATACGTTGACGACATTTTTGCCATAGTAAATGAAGACAAACTCCTAGATAAATTAAACAGCCTAGACCCTAATATAAAATTCAACTATGAAACTGAAACTAATAACTCCATAAACTACCTCGATGTTAGAATTATGAAAAATAAAAATCTCAAACTGCAAACCACAGTATATCGTAAACCTCTAAGTAACACAGCAATAGTTAATTTCAAATCAAACACACCTTTTAATTATAAAATAGCCGCCATCAGATCCTACATAGATCGCGCATTAACAGTTTGTTCGAATGAAACCTTTTACAAAAGGAACTACAAATTATTAAGAAACAATGTCAGGAAGCAAATTACCCGCAGCATATTTTTAATAAATTGATCAAAGAAAGACAAAAGAAACTCAATACAATTAGCAATAGACAGAAACCCAAACTAAAATTCACTACCGCTATACCTTTTTGCAGGGGAGCTGCTAATAAAATATCACACTCAGCTCTTAAGAAAAATATTAGAATTCCAATCAAACCAAATCAAAACATTTTTCAACGTATGAGATCCGAAAAAGACCAAATAAAACCCACAGACACTGCAGGTATTTATAAAATTAACATAAAAAATAACGAAAACAAAACTACCGGCTGCTACATTGGGGTCACTAAAAGAAAAATTGAAGATCGTCAAACAGAACATATTAACGACATTAAATTCCATAGAGAATCAACAGCCTTATCCCGCCTCGTACTAAACACCCCTATTACAATAGATTTCCAAGCAATACAAAAAATAGCCAATTTCAATAACCACACATATGCTTATTTACGAGAATCATTAGAAATATTAACAACAGAGGGCAGCATCAACGACATGACGCACGCTACCGTGGATGAAGCATGGAATGACATCATGTGCAATAAGAACGGCGCGAAAGAAGAGGATGCGGGAAAGAACATCATTCCCACGGGAACCACAGACTGAAGACGGCTGTGATGATGGGCAGCCGAAATATATATCTCCGGAGATTGTGGTAATATTTTTATCAAATAACTAAAAATGTTTTGTTTGAAACTCATTAAAGAGACTTTGATTTGACTAACAACACTTTAGTTTATTAACATTAAAAATATTCAACAAAAACAATTACAAAAATGAGTAGGTGGATGCATTAAAATGCTATAAGGTTTTAAGTTAAAAAAATTACAAGTCTTACTTTTAGTTAGAGAGATCAATTTTAACTTACATCGTGAACCATGGCTTAACACTGAGCTCAGAAAAAAAGTAACAGTCAATACTCATATGGAAGTAATGCCGGAGTGTAAAACAGTAATTTAAATACTATTAAAAAACGCTATCTTAATTTCACCTTCATTCATATCGCGGGAGTAGACTCAGCCCTTTCAAATCATGTAATATTGGCGCTCAATGTTACATAGGAATAGCTGACTTCATATTTTACAACTTCACTACCAAATTATGGATAACTGGAACACTATGATAAAAATACATCTTCAAAGAAACTTGCACCGAACTCCGGTGCTCCGGAACTAACTCCAAAAAAGAAACTACAATGTTAACATTGCAACAACTCAAAAACTTGACACGAAACTGATTACTGCTCAGAAACACGCAGCTTATATATGCTCCAACTGGGATCCGCCCACCAGTTACAGAGCAAACGTCGGGCACAGATGCGTGCATTGTCCTCGTTCAATATGGCAATTCTGCTGGGTTACATTTCTGCCTGAGCTACTGGTTAGATTAATATAGAAGTATATTAAGTAATAGACTTAAATCGTTTTTGTTTGAGCTTAAAATTATAAAGGTGACTAGAATTACGTTTTTAAATACCAGTACATAAGCTGGTTTATGAACATTACTTATAAGTTACTATTGTTACGAATTTTCGGGGCAACCCGCTGCTCTGGGGCTTAAAATGGTTTAAAATTCGTATTCTACGCTTCAAATAGATAAATTTTGCTTTTTGTTGCATCAAAATTGGCCAATTAGAACTGGAGATACGGAGGTTTCGCTTTCCCATATGTTTTTCTATGGGCTTCTAGAAAACTCGAGAAATATTAGTCCTAGAGCTTAGATCTCTTCACTTTTGAGGACATTTTTGGCGCCAAATTTGGCGATATTTCGCCAAAAGTCGCCAAGCTTGGCGACTTTTTGGTCATTTGGCGCGATTTTCCCAATGGGGCCTGGAAGTTGTTTTTCCTGCATTAAAAACGCATAATAACCTAACATTTCTCTTCTATGACGTAATCAAAATTCACGCTTTATGTAGAACCCTCGAGAAATTGACTTTTCTGGAAACCTCTTGTACCTCCTGCTTCGGCTATTTAAAGAAGCGGGCATCGCCCCGGAGTCAGTCAGTGCGAGTTGAACATTCAATGTGTGAAGAGCTCTCAGTACGCTTGTTTTGTGTGAACTGATAGTGCTATAGAAGCTGTGTTTTAGCTTGCTTTGTGAAGCTGTTTTTAAAGTGCTGTGTGTAAATTCTTCATCGCTGAGTCTTGAGAGACTGTTATTGTTATTTCTCATATATTTTCACGGAATTTTTGCCTGTAAAAGTGACTTATTTTGTGTGAGAAATACAGCACTTTTGAGAGCTACTGATCCAAGCGGATTGTTAAAAGCACGTTACTGCTAGATTGTGCTTGTGTATTGTGTACAGCTGATTGCTCTACGAAGTTCTAGAAGCAATAAAGTTTGTGTTCCATCCTGACAAGTGCCTTTTTACTTGAACTTTTTACACCAACTGGACTTTAGAACGACGAACCCCAGGAGTAGCAGAGTAATTCCGCAACACTATTATTTGGAGTTGTACTGAGCTAACAAAGGCCCCCCCCCCTCGAGTCACCTACTAATAAAACGAAACTTATTTTTAATTTCTGACAAAAGGGTTACCTCCGGCATTCTTTTACATTTGACATGAAAGCATTTTCAGAAACCAACAATATAACATTACAGGGCTCACAACAATTTTTTATGAAATCCCTAGGGGAAAAAGGGATCAAAATCTCCAAAATAGGGACTTTAAGGGACCATTTTTTTTAAACTATGCTCACACACTACCCCCCCCCCCCTCGAAGAAAACAAAGATAGTGAAACACAAACTGCAATATCTGTGAATATATTTCATGAGACATAAATTTAACTTGTATCTTAATAAAAAGAGCAAGAACTTAGCAGACACTAAATATATTTTTAGAATTTCTATATTAATACATCAAATGTAAACATCTAAGCAGGGTTGTGTAGTTTTATAAAAAAGGGTGGCTTTTTTAAAATAAAAGCCAAGTTTATTCAGGTAAAATGAGCAAATTAAAATATCTGGTAGTACTTGAACTTCAAATCTGACAGCCCTGCTTCTAAGTTATCATTATAAAGTGATTAAAGCAAACCGCTTCATTTTAATAATTTAAACAATTAAAAAAGGCATAATTTATTATTAGAAGATGGCAAATAGAATTATTTTGCAATATTCTCAGTTGATGTCGAAATTTTTTTGTATGACAACATAAAAGGTACGGCAATGAATTATGATAGAATGGGTATAGAAACAGGCATTTTATTATTTACTAGCCGCCTTCAGCAACCAGTTGGTTCGCCACCTTAATAAATCTTGTTCGGAGAGAATCCTGTTCCTCACCGGCTTCCTTGGCACTGAAATCTCTCAGATTCTGAATGGAATTTAAAATTAGGATGGTTAGAAACAGGAGCGGCCCTACGGTAAGTGTCGCCCCCTGCTAACATAAAAAAGACGCCTCCTTTTATGCTGTACTTAGTTTTTAAGTTCGAAATGACGCCCCTTCAAAGCCGGCGCCCCGATGCGATGCTTACCGTGTCGGGCCACCGCTGGTTAGAAAAATTAGATGTGGTTTAATGATAAAAACCTACAAAAAGGAACAAGTTATTTTCGTCCTATATTAATTCTGAAGAGCTTCTGGATATATTGGCCTTTATCAAAAAACGGAAAGGAAAAAAAATAAGTATGAAATCTGAAACACTTTCAGATTTTAAATATGCACTAAAGCGCTATGTATTAAAAGCATATTATTATCCATGGGTCTTCCCTATTTTCGTTCCTTATTTCATTAAGTTGGAAAGTATATCATTATTCATGAGTGTGACTAAACAAAATTAAAATTGTTATCTCTGACTTCCTTTTTCTGGATGTAATACATTAGAAAAACCTTGGTTCTCGAGCCTCCCCCTGAACCCCCTAATTTTTTAGTTTCATTATTGCCATATTAAAATGATATTAATTGACTATGTCATTCTATCTGGCATCTTTCGAATATTTCGCCTGGTAACCCTATGTTGAAATTTTTATTATTGTAACCTATGTATAGAAAAATACAGGTGATGCATATTCTACAGCTTACGAAATATTGTAAGAATAGATTAAAGCTGTTGTGAACTAACAGTATTTAAATATATGTAAAAAATACATGTGAAGCATATTCTACAGCTTACGAAATACTGTAACAATAGATTAAAGCTGTTGTGAACTAATAGTATTTAAATAGATGTAAAATTATGTGGCATACTTTTATGTCGCATTTTTGGGACACATTTTTCATACAATTTTCAATAAAAGGGGTCAGAGATAAAATGACATAGTCATTAATAGATGGAGAAAAGCTGCACAGAAAAATGCACAATTCCAACTGAATGAAAATTTCAAAAACTTATTCTCAGGTGTATTCAGCAGACGATAAATTGCACCAAGCGTTACAATCATCTCCTCAAAATCGCACATCAGCCGTTTAATTTTTCACCAAATTAAAAAGTTGCACATTTTAGTCTCAGAAAATTTCTAAATAATATTTTTCTTTTGAGTATAAAACATTTCATTCCTGCTCTGATTTCCCATGTACACGATATTTTAATTTAAAAACAACCTTACAAATAATCTAGACAAAAAGAAATCGTTATTCTTTTATTTTTACTTCAAGAGTCTGAATCATTTAATGAACTTGCCGAATGTGGCAACCTAGATAAGCTTAATCGTCGCTTTTTCCACTGTGGGGTTATAATTATGAAATGGCGGAAAGCAAAAATTAGCCTTTTGCAATACGTTTTTTATTGATATCTCTTAAAATAATACGAATTTTGAAAAAATCACTTCAAGGTGTCTCAGGACCTATCATGGAGAATTTCCGTACAAAATTTGGTAGGTCTACGCAGTGCCGGATTAAGACAGCGCGGGGCCCGTAGCAAATGTTACCAAGGGGCCCCCTGGTCAGTGACGCACCTATATATATATATATATATTTAGGCTTAGGGGGAGGAGTTCACCCTCACATTAAAGTAATAGAGCTAAATTAAATGAGAAAATAAATAGTGCTAATTATATTACAATTTATGTTTAGTGCTAATTAATGGTATTACTAATGCTAATTAGATGTAAACAAAACTAAAAGGTCCCACGTGTTATATTTGCGAGAGGTTTATCCCAGCCCTTCCTCCACCTTGGGTGAGCTAATCTGTAGGTTTTGTGCGATAATAAAATAAAACACAACTTTTACGAATTTTCTTGATTCAAAATGAAAAAAATTGAGTTAAAATAGTGTGCGGAAAAAATGCCGCAAGACATAGACAGTGAGTAAATAGATAGTGAGACTGGCGATGTTTAAAGTTATTTATTCGTACAACTCAGGTTTTTTTTAATGAATGTTAATGTTCATGGATATATATTTGGAATTTCTAACACTTCCCACCTTTCCCATATGCAAACATATAACTAGACAAGTTTACACACATAAAATAATACTTGTTTCTGTAAAATTTTTAGAACCTTCGAAATCAATATGTATTTTAAACTGTGCCTTTAAACACTATTTTTTCCCGTATAAAAATACATGCTTGTAAAATTATTTCATTATATATCTGGACGGTCTTTACTAATTATAGGTTACATATTTTTAACTTCTCTTAATTTATTCAATGGGTTAATTCATAAGAAATCGAACTGAGGATAGATAGATCTAGCACAATAATACCTCCACCATTCAAAATATACTGCATACACGGAAGGCATTTAAACTGTACATGCTTGTACAGGGGGACTGTTACTTCCACATACCGCTTGGGACACTTCTAAAGGTCATTTCGTTAGTGTTCTACAAGCATATGTACATTACTTTTCAACTTATCCTCGTTAAAATGATATAAAATATTTTGCTCAAAAAATCTTTATAAGAGGAATAGAATAATCTATATAATAAATAATAAAAAATTCGGATAAAACATTCATTATCGTATTACGTTCAAATGTTTTTGCAAGACATAATAATCTTAAATGTGACAAGTAATTTGTGAGTTTCTTTGTGGGTCAAGAGTATCCGAAAATTCTTTTTGTTTTCAGTTTGCCTGAGTTATGGCTTCTCGGATGCCCCGACCGTGCGAAGATCCTCTCGGTTCTAATTATTTTATTTGAACGAACGTACTGGCATTCGCGCTCTTGACCTGTGGTTTCGACCGGCCAAAAATGAATTCTTTCATATTTAACGTGGTTAATTTCCGAGATTAATAAGATAATTTATCGTAATAGTGGATTCCCCAACTATAAAAAAATGACTTACATTCTATATATTATTATTGTTTCAAAAAATAATTCGCCTTTGTTTAAATACTGTAAAATGTAAAATAAATAATTAAGTAAAAACAAAGCAAGCCAACTACCAAAAGCCTTCTAAGATGGTTTACATCCTAGTACACCTTCGAATTTCGCCAAAGCCACCCGCGCCTTTACTGCAAAATAAAAGAACTTTGGGGCTGCCCAATATCCGTTTAAAATACCATCCCCATATTTACTGCAAAACAAAATAACTTTATGTCCAATATTTAAATAAAAATTATTGTTTCGTGGGGGATTATTATTGATTATGGGGCGCGTTTTTCCTACAATCTTAATCCTATGGATCTCAGCTCTCGGGGAAATGCAGAAGATCAACTCGCGTTCCAGAGAACATCTTCAGAAATAGCCAAAAATATTTCCGTTCTATTGAGTCATTTTGAAAAGTTTGATTACAACTTCATTAAAAAATTCTTTCGACTTGTTACTGAAAAGTCCCTGAAGTGATCGGGACAGATAGACTACAGACTAATGAATAATACGGCCCACTGACGGATTAATACAATTTTGTGGGTGGAGGCTTGGATGGAAGATTCACATATATATATATATAAATTTTATGGAAGTAAGTTGGGATTGTTTACATTAATTTCATTTTCTCGGGAGGGGCGGTCACCTCCTCCGACCCCCTCCCTTTAATCCGCCCTTGATCAGACCCTGAGTCTGTTTTTTTGTTTCGGCACTTAGTTTTCTTTCTATATTTTGTTTATTTCTGGATTCAGTCTTCAAATAAAGACAAAAATGTAACATTATTGGTAAGGAATCCATTTTCTAAAGGCCATAGGTGGGTGGTGCAAGGATCTGGATACCCCTCCTCTGTTTGTCCGAGTTTCGCTTTTAGTCAACGAAAAGATAATGATACAGCCTTTCTTTCTGTCTTTCTTTTATTTCCCCCCTTTTGGATCCTCCCTGAAATTTTTTTCTGAGAACCGTGTTTTTGTTCCACAGTATTGTTGGATATACTCTTGTGTGTGTCCTTATTGCTGACTTTAGAATACTTATTCAGTTTCGTCTAGGTAATGAGTTGACTAAATAATGCAGGCATGCAACAGCCACATTAAATATATTAATGACTATGTCATTTTATCGCTCACCCCCTTTTGAAAATGTGACATAAAAATGAGACACGAAAATGCGTTACGAAAACGCGACATAAAAGTAAGAATAAATGTCCGCTGAAAATGTTAGTATGTGTTACGTAAACCACCGATTTCTATAAGCTCCGTAAGGTTGCATTTATTTGATAAAATGATTGTTTAAAAATTTCATCCGTTTATTCAAATACTATTAGTTCACAACAGCTTTAATCTATTGTTACAATATTTCGTAAGCTGTAGAATATACATCACAAGTATATTTTACATATATTTAAATACTATTAGTTCACAACAGCTTTAATCTATTGTTACAATATTTACTGAGCTGTAGAATGTGCATCACATGTATTTTTCTATAAATAGGTTACAATCCTAAAAATTTCAACATGGGGTTACCAGGTGAAATACACGATAGATGAGAGATAAAATGACATAGTCCATTAATATCGTTTTAATATGGCAATCATGAAACTAAAAAATTAGGGGGGTTCAGGGGGGTCTCCCATTGATGAGGCTCGAACAGCCGAGTTATACATATATTCTTTCAATGAGTTGTCTACAACTGATTTACAGTTCCACTATATAGATCTTCAGAAATTGTCTTATCCAAAAAATAAATAAATAAAAATGAAAAGAAAGAAATAACGAAAGAAAAAAAGATTTACAAGATTTATCTGTTGCCTTAAAAAATCAAGAAAGATAAGTCATGCGAAGCTCATAGATTATAAAACACTTCCAATACAAAATATTTTTGCGCCAAATCTGCTATGTATTTTAGTTAAAACTGGCGAGATTTCGTAGATAAAAAAATGTTGTATTATCACTGTAAATGCAATTTTATGAGACCCTGTAAAAGACCATTAATTTTTTTTTAGCGTTTAACTGAAGAATATAAAATTATACTCATTGTCTTGTGCTAGAAATGTATTAGTGTCTCTCAAATGCCACAGACTGCAATGGGAATTCTTTTGAGTGCTCCTGTAGAACTATTAATAATACGGACGTTATTCTCAATGGAGAGCATCATTTTGAGAGCCTTAGTAATATATATGCCAACTTTGTTTTCTTTCAAAAATCGAATATCTCTAAAATATGTTTTCAAGAATGACTGCTGATTCAGTCATTCCTGTATCAACAGATACAGGGGGAGACCCCCCCCCCGAACCCCCCCTTTTAGTTCTGTTTTTTAGACTGTGCTATATATTGGATTTTTTTCTCATGTAAAAGAACTATAAATGCTACATACACCATTTTCAATATGGTACGTGGTACTGTACATAGAAAAAACATAAATTTCGCACAAATCGATGTATATCCACAGCAGTTAGAACACTGGATGGGTGGACATCAGAACAGACAAATGACCGAAATCATAAGGACGTTAACCCGTTTTGGGTTCTAATGCATTAACAAATTTTCGTCGGTCGGAGACCCCCTCCTACTCCTAGGCAGATAGCCCTTAACAAAACATAATACAATAAATCAGTTAATTAAAGTGCGAGTAACGAATTTTCAAAATTTCCAAAGAAATCGACATAGCTTAATATAATTACATTAGACATTTTTCGAGGTACTACATTATTATCCAGGCGATCCGCCAAGACGAGCAACTTTTTCGCCAAGATAAATGCCGGACACATGAAATTATAAATGGTTCGGAATACGATTGCCAACAGTTTTCCAGGAAATTTGAGGGAAAAATAGTTTGGCGATAATGACCGCCGGGATAATACGTAAATACCTTTTGCGATTTATCGTAAAATAATAAAAATATCGTCAAGTTCGGTTCATTTTTCAAAGCAATTTTTTCGCAACCTATTTGGCAATTTATCGCAAAAGTCGGCAACATTGCCGGCTTTTGGCTCAAATTTTGAAGGAGGCACACGATCGTCGTCGGATTATTAGCTAATCATATTGTAGGATAGTATTATATGCTTAAAATAGATGCCTGTCTCTAAACTGCCATTGACCGTATTGTATAGAAATTATTTTGAGTGCTCCCGTATAGAAAAACTTTTAACTATACAGACATTATTTTCGATGCAAAGCTTCATTTTGTAATCCTTCATAACATCCAATTTTGTTTTATTTCAAAGAGCAGAATATCTCTAAAACTAGAAGTCAAAGCCTTTTGTGAAGGCAATTACAACGGGCGAGAGAAAAAACATTTTAAGGAAATTTGTCTTTCATTCAATATATTTAATTTTCATCCACCTAAAATAAATAAGTTCATATTGAATTTTTATTACAGACCCAAATTGAATTTCATGCTCATCTGGAAACGCGCGGAATCTTTTCGCAGTCGAAAGCTTTCGTTTTGTATACATAAACATTCGAATATCCTGTAGACGATTTATTTGTGGGGGAAAAAATAATAATAAACTGTGTAATCGAGAGAAATTATTTTAAACGTATTGGAATCCCCCCAATTGTATGACGTCATTTTCACTTAAAATAGGTCATTTTGTCACCCAAATGATTCAATTTTTTGACTCTTGGAAACGAAATGGTGCTGAAAATAGCGAAAAATCGCTTAAAGATGAAAAAACGGGTGGATTTTTAGATTTTAAAATTGACAGATTGTTTTCTATATTTTTTTACAAACTTGTGAAAAATTTCAAGCGGATCGTACAAACGATGTAGAAGTTGTTAGGCTTTTTGTCCTTGACTTTGTAATCTTTTTGCATTCATAGAGGAAAAAATTTTATCTTGAAGTCGGGGTTCAGCGCAACTACAAGGGGTGATCAAATGAATAGGTACCAAACGTCGCAACAACCTAACCGTTATCATATTTGTCCATGCAGCTATAAGAGCACATATCGAGACATCTAGGAATGCGATTGGAGCCTTTTGTGTGGATAGGAACATGCGGGGGCCCGCAGGAGAGAGCAGAAACTCTTGTAAAAAGCACTCTACTACGTCCAATTGACGCGGCAGTGCGTGTGAGGACAGGATGGTGTTCACATTGCAAAATTCGACGATTTAGGGGCAGCGAGGCGTTATCTGATTTCTGACAGCGGAAGGTGTTAAACCGGCCACTATTCATCGCAGAATGATGATCGTATACTGGGAAGGCTGTGTGTCCCACAAGTCAATGAGAAAATGGAATGTCCGTTTTCGCCAAGGAACTGGTCACGTTCAAGTGGGAGACGTTGGACCATCCATCCGCCCTACAGTCCGGACATGTCACCCTGCGATTTCCATATGTTGGTTCCACTGAAGAAACCACCTGAAAGGGAAGCGCTTCAACTCGGACGACGTACTCAAGGACGCTGTGACGGACTGGGTCTCGTCACGGCCACAGGAATTCTGGGAACAAGGAATCCCACGGTTTGTTCGTCAGTGGGATCGTTGTGCTCAGGCCTATGGTGTATATTTTGAATAAAGTCTACATTTGTACCCACCGTTCTTACCTTTTCATTTGATCACCCCTTGTAGTTAGCAGGATGATACGCTTTAAAGAATAACTTCCCATAGAGCGCAATGTATTGGGACTATTTTGAGTGCTCCTGTAGAAAAAAATCAATAAATGCTACATAGATCCTTTACAATAGGGTACATGGTACTGCAGATAAGAATAACATATATAAATTTCGTAGAAATCAATGCCTATACACGCGAGTCAAGGACGGACAGACAGAGAAACCGAAATCTTAAACACTTTTCTACCTTTTTGGAAAGTGTCAAAAAAGCTAGATCTTGAGAGGGAAAGACGAAAACTTTCAAGGTAAAGGCGCGGGGCCCGTAGCATTTGCTAAATCTGCTATATTGTTAATCCGGCACTGGGTCTACGATCACCCGTCTGCGAGCTACGCGAGACACAGACAGACAAACTAACAGTTTACACATTGCTTTATTTATATAGATATGCTTATTAATGAAAAGTAGTATGAAAGAAAACAAAACAGTATTAATATTCATTATAATATAATGCCTTTTATGTCACTCGAGGCTTCTTAGAAAAAAAATTAGTTATGACAGAATCTGTCTTTTTATCAATTTCCTTTTCCAATGAGGAAATAGCCTTTCGCTTTTTATTGCATTCTTTATTAGTTTTCATTGCCCCTTCAAGTAAAGTCTGGGCAATTTTAACTTTCACTAAGTCATTTTTTTTTTAATTTAATGTAACTTTTAACTTTGCATTTGCTTCTTCTAAAAGTTGCCCTACAGTCATACTTTTGACTTGTTCATCTCTTTTTTTGTATTCAATTGTTTCTTTAAATCATTTATATTTCCTTTGCTTTTTTCAAGTTGTTTTCTTTTTTCTTCTTCTTCAATTCTTCTTAGTTCATCCTCAATTTTTTTTCTTTTTTCACTCTCTTCCCTTTCTCTCTCTGCTTGCAAATAGTCATTGTAACTTTTATGTGCTACACAAACAAGTTTCAGTAACTTTTCCGTAATGGGTACCAAGTGCACCTTATTCTTGAATTTTTTAAGCCCATCGGTGATATTTAATCTAGCATTGAGAGTTCTACAGGACATGGATGTTCTATCCTCAGTCATAATTTGAGAGGATCTGGAAAAACCCCCTCTCAACCTCCGCACTGCCACGTGCTAAGTTAAGAATGGCTTTAACAATTGCAACAACATTTGGGTATTTCATGCTACCATCAGCTGTTTTAAGCTTCGAAATCTCTCCCCAAAATTAGTCAATTCTGATATATTCCTCTTGATTCTTGATATCATCTAACTGTAGCATTCTCCATTCATCTAATACCATTTCTATATCCAAATCCAAAGGTAAGGAATGGGCAACACAATTTAGCTGTTGGAGTGTGCTTGCTTTCGGAATCTCTAGGGTTTTAAAAATATGAAACTCTCCAAAAGACTTGATTGAAGAATGTTCTTTTCCAGTATATATTTTGCAGCAGGAATATAGTGCTTCTGAGCATTACTCAAAAATTTATGTTTCTCAGAATCAGAAATATTTAACAAAGAAGTATGAATTTCATCAGTCAAGGGGAGATTTTTCACATCCAATAAGTTTACAACAACAAAGTGATCATCAAGAATCCCTTTATTAAAACTTTGAACTGCTTGAGGTTGACATATACGGCCCATAATTGTGAGAAAAATCTCTTTGATTTTCAAATGTAGCACATCAATAAGAGGTTCTTCTTTCTGGAAAAAACTTGTAATCCTAGTGAAAAGTGCTGAATTAGAGCAAACAAAGTATAGCTCAGCTTTAACTGTTTTATCTTTCAATAGTATTGCTATTCTTTTATATCCACTAGAATTCATCACTCCACATTGTTTTGTCGGCACAAATTAAAAAAAGTAATCTAAAACTCCATCCCATAACTCAAGCAATTTTTCCGCTGCTGGTTTTAGAGTTAGCCAACGTGAATTAACGTGTTTCAAAAAAAGCAATTTTGGCAACCCCTTATCTTCTAGAATTTTAGTAAAGTCTTCCTATCGTGATGGCCAGTTTTTAAAGTAGTAATAAATTGCTATTATTAGTTCCAATTCGTTTGTGCCTAGGTGTATTAAACCCTTTTCAAAGGCATTATGTATTACATGAATATTGCAAAATCTTCATTGATTAAGCATTTCTGTCGAACCTCTTTTACATATTCATTTATAAGGTTAAAAACCTTTTTATTAACATTAGGTCCATCGCTTGAAAGCATCAAAAGCTTCTTGATGGCGAACCCAGCATTTTCCAATGACTTTAAAATGTTTTCTTTTATGTTCTCCGCTGTTGCATGCTCAATGAAAAAAGTTTCTAAAATCCATGATTAAAAATGAAAAAAAAAGGGGAAATAGCGACCATTTTCGAGAAAAAAAGACTTTTGCAGAGCTAGAAGAGAAAAGGGGACTTTTAGGGAAAAAAGGGACCATTTGCGAGGCCTGCATTAATTAGTATGTTATTTAATTTATAAAAATTTATGAAACAAACACTTAAGCAAATTCAAATTCAAAAACTCTTCATGGTAAATACATCAGTATCATATGACCTCACAACTATAACATGCATCACAATTATCAAAAATACAATTAAACATGAATTCATTTATACACACATGCGGGGCCCTGACTCACACACTTTCATACCATGCACTGAAAGGATGAAACACTTATTGATACCTAGGTATATACAAATTTAAAGTTATGTACAATACCATAATATACCTTGAGAATTTTGTATAATCACTGTGCAATATTCAATTTAAATAAACACAAATTCAAAGATTCTAGAAATTGTATAATCACCAGGGACCGCAGTGCTCCTTTTTTTCCTGTTTTTCCTTTTTTTTTCAATTGGCTCCTTTTTTCCTATTTTTTTCTTTAAATGCAGTTTCCCCTCCTATTTTCAGCGTTTTCTTCCTTTTATTCCTTTTTCCCTCTCGCTTTCCCACAGTTCTCTTTCTTTGATTTTTTTTTTTTTTTCCTTTCTTTCGGAATGACGGCGCCGATAGTACGGCCAATCATAAATATCACTCGCGTGAAGAAGTCCAGCTTCCATAGGGATAATGTAAGAGCAGAAACGCGCGCATACGCGGCGTTGGCGGAAACCGTGGTGGTGAAAAAAACAGCTTTACATAGCTCAAACGCAGATCCAAAACTATTTGAGTTAGCTGAGAGTAATTCCCCCCCCCGCCTTCTTTAATGAAGAAACGCCGTTTAAAATTCTTCCAATCATAGTCAGATAATGTAGACGCACACCGGACATGGATACATTCAAAGGTCTTGCAGATAGTTTTCCAGTAATTCCAAGTTTTTTTTTTTTAAATACATAGTTACCTAAAATCTTTTTTAAGTCACTATAACCCAAGCAGAGCTCATTAAAGGCTGGGTCAGGGGGCCGCTGCTGATTAAAAATTAGACATCCTCTTTTGCCCGCAAAGTTTTTTGTATTTTTTTAATATCTACAGAAGCTTCCTTATCTCTTATATTTGTTCTCTTATTTGGTGGGGAGGAATTTACACAACTTTTATGCTAATAGAACTCCCCTCCCCACTGTACCAGTAGGCCACGCCAATGCAAATGCACGCCTGTCTCTGTGGTGAAAAGGGGGATGGAAATCAACTGTGTAAAAATTCATTCATCTACAATTTTTTTATTAATAGACCAATTTGTTTGAAATTTTGGGAATTACTTTTAAATGCAAAAATTGATTCAGTGTCCAAATTTTAAAAAGACATTTTAAATTGAACTAAAGTTAGAAATTTATTGTCGGAACATTTTTTTTTTTTTTTTTTTCCCCCTTCTCTTGTGGTTTTCTTTCCGAGCTAGACTGGGGGAGAAAGATGAGGTTGAGGTTCTTATCTCCTTTCAGACTGTTTCAAAACTGCCACTTATATAGGTGACCAGCTGATTGTTAAAATCAACAGAACACTTATAATGGCTGCAGATAATCCTGAAAAAAATTTTAACTGTTGTTGTCCATTTTCAAAAAAATTAATAAATTACTGGAATTTGTAGTGGAATATGTATTGAATAATTGGAATAGATATTATACCATTATATGGTAATTTTGAACAGAAGTGTTATTACTAATTTCAAGCATTAACTATATTTTAATTGTTTGTACTATTGGATTAATTCTTACAAAGACAAGTGAATGATGAAAAATTGAATGAATTATTTTTAGAAATGTAATAACTAGAAAACTGAAAAAAATTAATAAAAATGAAAATTTAGGTTTAGAACAACTTAACTTTATTAAGTGTTTCTTAATTTAGTTAAACTTTTATTGATGATTCTTAACAAGGTGATCAAATAAATAGTTTATTAAAATGTGCTTCTTATGCAAAATGCTTACTTAATTAAGCATTTTCTTGTCTATTAGGTATACTTGAGTGATTATTTTTATTATAAAAAGAAAAAACCTTAAAAATCTTTTAAAGAAATATTCTTATTAACTTAACTATTTATAATTTATTTTAATAAGTTAATTAACAAAGTTACTTAATTCTTTTACATTACTTAGCTTTATCAACTTAATTAATTTTATCAAATTTTTAATAAAGACTAGTAATAAATTTATTAATAATTACTAATTAATTATTATTAATCAATAAAGCATTGGTTTACTCAATTTTTTAGGGGATTTTTGCAAATTAGAATCAGGATATGTACTGCCCTTTTTAAGAAACACAATGCCCTTTTAAAATAATGATGCCCTTTTTTAAAACCTTTGCACCCTGCCCTTTTTTTCTACTTAGAATGAGCTCTGAGCCCAAGCACGTTGCACAGATGTGTGTGCATATGCATACACACATGTTTATATACGCATTATGTATTTAGTTATCATGAACTATTATGAGTCTGCAGATAGTTTTGGATTATGTGGGCAGATAGTTTTTTCTTTTATCTGACTATGTTTCCAATTATAAAATCGGCAAAACAATATTGGTGTAATTAAGTTTGACCATTGTTAAAGTTTACACTTTTGGTAAAAAATTTATTTATGAAACTTAATTTATTTTAATTATTATTTTGCTATGAGAATCTCTGCTTAAACTTGTTTTAAATATAAATTCAGGAAACAATTGATGAAATAATATTGAATATTGGTTTAATCCAAATCCAGTTGTTTGAATTAACACATTGGGGGGGGGGGATTTTAACTTGGAGCAAGGGTTGCTTTCATTATTATTTTGTAATGAGAATCGCTGTCACAGATTGGGGAAAATGATGCAAAGGAAACATGAGTGGGCATGCAGGCATTTTTAGTAAATATTTTGCAAATTACTGAAACAATCTTATCTATAAATCATTCATTTTTGAAAGATCTGGAGCAGCTGCATCCGGCTCTCAGATCCTCTCAGAATGACAGAGCCATTCAATGCTTATGTGTTTGTTTAGCATCGTGAAATTTGTCTAATGAAATTATAGACAAAACAGTTTTAGAATACCAAGCTTACAGATTAGATGACGAAGTTGATCTAATTGTAAAAAGCTTTAATGAACGTTCTGATGATGACAGACAGCCAATTGATGGGTACTGGAAAGAAGTTTTCAGTCTTGTTGATAAGATGAACGGACAAGAAAAGTATTCAAATTTATCGATTATAATCAAAAATTGCCTTTCTCTGTCGCATACCAATTCTGATGTTGAAAGAGGTTTTTCTGTAAATCGTAGCATTCTGTCTTATGAACGACATAATCTCTCAGAGGCTGCGATTATTGGAATTCTGCAGGTCAAAGATACCATTAGGAGAAATGGTACCATTAGTAATATTGCAATTACAAAACAGCTACTTAATGCTGTGACTAAAGCATATGCTGTTTATTCGCAAGAAAAAGCGATAAATAAAGCAACTGAAGACATGAAAAGAAAAAGAAGCCAGCGAAGTAAAAAGGAGAAAAGAAAAGAATGGGAAAAAAAAAAAAACAGAAAATTGATGAGAGTAAAAGGTCTGCAGGAAGATCTCCAAGCAGTCCAAACATACCTTAAAGAAAGCAATATGAAATTACAGGATGCAATTAAGTAAAAAATATTCCAAACATGAAGATCGCTACTACAGCAATTGAAATAGCAACACAAAAAGTTGAAAGTATTACAAAAGAACTAAAAGAAACTGCAGCTGATAGAAAAATCTTGTAGACGAGACTTTACTTGTGACAAATGTATCAATTACTATTTGTGATTTTATGTTGAAAAGGATACAAGTTAATGGAATTTAAATATTAATTAAAAATTCTCTAATTAATTTAACAAGAGCTTCATTTTTTAATTCCTGAGTGTCTTGGAAAAACATAACTAAGTAGCAATAGATGTAAACTTATTTATTTATTGTTAGCAATTAAAGAAAAATAACTGACAGAAAGTTTGTTCTTAATAGTTTCTTTTCAATAATAAAACAAAAAGTCTTGAATGAAAGAGTAAGTCTTTTGTACTATTATTGTCAAGTCTCTTGAACTTGGCAATAATAGTACAAATGGTTACATTCTTATTAATAAAGAGTACCCAGTATTTCTAACTTATGAATGCATGTTCTTAAATTTTTTTAGAAAAGATTCACAGTTAAAAATTTTAATTATGTAGTTTGTTTAGTACGCATTTATAGATAGATTGATCTCCCAAAGAACAGTAAAAAGCTCCTTTTTTTTTTCCTTTTTTTCCTTTTTCTCTCCTTTTTTTCCTACTTTTTTTCCAAAATTTTTGCTTCTGACCCTGATAACCACACTTGCTTTTAAATTAAATAATCACAGGTTCTAATGCATTAAGAAAAACACTTTGCTAGTACAATATAATAAACATTGAACGATTCTAGTACACTTATTAAATGAAATTTCTGATAAAAATTTACATGATGATTACTTACATTTGGCAGTAAGAAATGAGAGACACAGTTCAAGCTACACTTCCTACTTTAAAAATACTCAAAATGAACTTTTGTAGTTCAGACTTGGTGAGAGGTTTAATGAGAGCATCAGCTAATTCAATTTGCTTCTTACGAAGTGTAAAAGAAATTTTTGTGAATTACATAAATCACGAATAAAAAATAACTTTACGTCGATGTGTTTAGAGCGATAATTCTCGGTGGGAGACTTTATGAAATCAATAGCTGCTTGGTTATCGACATAAAGTATCGGTGTACTTAGCTCGCCTTTTACAATGCCCCAGACATAGCATTCATTTAGGATACCACTAAACCAGGTTATTTCTTTGGCTGTCTCAGTCATCGCGATGAACTCACTTTCCATATTAGATAAGCTGACGCTTTTTTCCTTGAACGTCCGCTATCCTATGGGAGAGTTATCAAGCAAGACGAGTTGCCCGCCAAGTGACGTTCTATCATCCCTGTTTGAGGCATAGTCTGCATCTGAATAAACTATTACCGTAATTTATGGAAGAAACGCCGCACCCGGCGTAAATGCCACACCCGCAAAAATGAGCTTAGTTAGCTAGAAAATCACCAGAAACCCTGCACCTGGCATTAATGCCGCAGCCGCGATCGTTGGTGGGGGGAGGGGGGGTGTGATCGTGGTCAGAAGAATTCAATGCCAGTTAAAATTCAATATTTTCTAAAATAATTTCTTAATTAACAAAAAATAAATAAATAAAAAATATGTTGCATTACTTATTAGACCTAATTTATTAGAAATGCTATTAAGTTGATCGGATATATTTCCGGAGAAATTAGATAAACAGTAAAAAAAAAATCTCCTTTTTTCTCCCCCTTCCCATAGAATGTTTTAAAGTATTTACCGCTATTTTACGAAGCTTACGATTTCTATTTTCAAATAATCAGATATCAATGTTTATATTCACAAAGGCGAATTTATAGAAATAAAAAAAAAACTTCTAAAAACCTTCTTGCATCCGCACAATCTTCGGACAGACTACCAGGCACCGTTAAAATGAAAACAGCAGTGTGAGAAGAGGCTCCAGTTAAAAGTAAACATTTTTCCCCAGTTAAAAGTAAACATTATATTCCAGTTAAAAGTAAACATAATTAACAACAGCTTGCTTCAGCAAATTGTTGTTAATTATGTTGAATGTTGTGTAATAACTCTTGATGGTATTTATTTATTATTTTTGATATTTATAACATTGGGATTTATTTTAAAAGCACTCAGCATTTCTTGAGCATACCAATTAGTTGACAGTGTTTATTCCATAGGGTGCACAGGGTGCAAAGCCGCACGGCGAAAAAAAAAAAAAAAACTTTCAGATGAGATTAACTTTATTTATTTATTTATTTATTGGGGGGGAAGGGTTAAACTCGCACCGTGCGCAACATTGACTAATTTTGGCTGAAATTCAGTATTTTAAGAACAATAGAGGTTCATGTGAAAAACGGGTGCATTTAATAGAGGGTAGTGCACTTTTGCGGTATTTTACAGAACTTTAACCCTTCAAAATATATATTCAAAACTTAGAGAACTATAATTAAAATTTAATTATAGTTCTAAAATGTAGATGTAAAAGATTTACTTCTATTTTTTTTTTTCTTTTTACTTAATTGAGGAGACATCGGTTGGATGTATGAAGCCATCCACTTCAGAGCACGGGACATGGACCCTTCTCAGGGCGCTCTGAATTTCTCCCAAACTGGATCAAACCTCTTTTCTATGGGGGTAGGTTCGCATTCTGATTTGCTACGCTGTGCTCTGAGCACGCTAAGCGACACAAGAGTACGTGTCGGTGGTGGCGCTATCTTTTGAGAAAATTATCACTAAACGAATTTTTCTATTTTTCGTTGAAGATCAGCTAAAAAAAAATTAAAAATATTGTAAATGCCACACCCAGTAGAAATGCCGTGCTTACTATTTTTTAACTTTTAAACTCATAAACGCCATGGCGTTTCTTCCATAAATTACGGTATTTGGGGTTGATTACACTTTAACTCTAATTGGTAATCCACAGTATATATTACGTAACCTAATAACCTAAGCAAGCCATCCCAATGAGATATGCCAGGATTTGATTGAAACTGACTGATAATATTAACTGCATATGATATGTCAGGACGCGTTCTATTTGAAATAAAGGATAGACACCCCAACACACTTCTATAAGGCAATCTTGACATTTCATATGACTCATCTGCTGTAGAAGGGCAAGATGTCTTAGAATATACCAATCCTTTCGATATGGGTAATGAAGAAACAGGGATTTTAAAGTTTCAAAATCTCTACCTATCAACCCCTATCTATCACTTAATCAACTAGCAGAATTTTCCCTCATGGCCAGGGATCTCAAAACCTGGAGGTTGGGATATAAAATTCGTCTCCTCCAAAGGAGCATACAGGTAAGCACCCTTAATGTCGCACTGTGTGTGACACCAACCACCACACCAGGGGAGCAACTGCTGCCCCCACCCTAGCTATGCCATTGCTTTCAAGTTTCTGGGAAAATGACATTTCTATTTTATTTTATTTTATTTTAAGGGGGCAGGGGACCTTTCATAATATTAATTCGCAAAATCAGTGCCATAGATAGGAGCTGGCCAGGTTGGCAGGTGCAAGGGGCGCAAGCCTCAGAAGGGCGCACATGGTAGTCTTTTCCTGTATAATAGTTAGTAAGAAGAAGTCTTAGAAGTACAAAATTCAAATCTTGACAATTGCCCTCACAAGGAAGGATTAAAGGGGGTAGAGGGGAGATCGCTCCTCCCGAGAAAAAAAAATGTAAAATATCCTATTGTACTTCCATAAAATGGAAGTACAATAGGTACAATAGGTACAATAGGAAGTACAATAGTACTTCCATAAAATGGAAGTGAATCTTCCAACTAACACCCCCCCCCGCTTCCACACACACACAAAATTGAAATAATACCGCCCTCCGACTTTGAGCTGCGACTTTGTGAAAAATAAAAAAATTACACTATCAATATGAAATGGCACGAATATTTTTAGACATCGTATTTTACCATCGATAACTGAAAAAATCCACTAACTGATATAAGTAAAAGCAAACCGAGGGTCAATGCCACTCAGAAATCACAGACTGTTAGTCCTTCATACATCAATAAGTCATAAATATTAATATACAAGCTTTTCAACGTTATTTAAAAAAACTTTTTTAGTTGAATGCTCTGCAAGTCCTATTTACGTCTCTTTCCATCAAAGCATGCTTGTCCTACTTTTTAAAAAAAGTATGAAAGAGAAACAGTATACATATATTAAAAAAATTTTTTTGTCTTGTTTGGAACCTTAAGTTTACCTTAAGCTGAAACCTTAAGTTTGTTTTCTTAATTTTTAATTTTTCATCATTTACTCATCCTATATTTAGAATCATGGAACGATCGTGTTCGAGTTCTCAGAAATTTAAACCTCACCATTGATGTCTGTACCCAGACAGCACATAAGCTTAAATCAAGCTTGACATTTCTTTGAATTTGGCGTATTAATGCAAGCTTGACAGTTCAACTCATTCTAAGCTGGCAGCAAGCTTACAGGAGTCAAGTTGAATTGTCAAGCTTAAATACAGCTTGATTTAAGCTTGGCAATTGCTACTCGTCTGATTTTTCCTTTTTAAAGGAGCGTTGATGGCGCCATCTATGAAAGAGAATGGACATTAATTGTCTAGCGTCCTCAAATTTGCTGAAAGTTCGTAAAAGACTTGTTTTATTTTATTACCAGTGCCATATTACCGGCAAGGCAAAAGGGGCAACTGCCCAGGGCGTACAGATTTTAGGGCCCAAAAGTCTTACATCTTACACTTTTGTAGTTTTAAAATAAAATTACAAAGGATAAAAAAAAAATTCAGAAGTTAAATAACTTTTTTAATTATAAAGTATGAACAATGAAAATAATTCAAATTTACATTTGTATAAATTAATTTAAACTTATTTTTAATTCTTTGAAATGCTCTATATCGATATAGCATACCAATATGTAAGAAAATAACTAACCACACTTGTATAGAGAATTTTTAGCGTTAAAAAATAGCAAAATTTTTCAATTATTTGTTATTATAAGAAATATTTACAAAAATGACTAAAGTGTTTGTATTCCATACATGTTATGCTAGCAACTGTGATATAGCATTTCGAAGTAACGTTTAACTATCTGTTTCTTTGATTTCAGATTACTTAACACAAAATTTGTGTTAAGTAAGTAAACCCATTCTATATTTCCAAATATGGAAATTCTTCAAAATAAAATACAATTATACTACAAAATTGATTTCAAAATCAGTCGTTTGTCTCGATTTTGGCCAGCGGCAGTATTGCTCATGAGTGTTGCGAAAGTTTTAAAAGATGTGTTGCTCTTAAGTTTATATTATGTTTATTTCCCAATTAGTAGAGTCTCTAAATCACACATAACAATTTTGATGCATCCCATGGAAAAATAAAAAAAACAAATAACATATCGCCCACATATCAATCTGGCCAGAAAACCGCTTAATAATTCACTTCAAACTTTAGTCATAACTCCATCAAAGCTTGGTAGCTGAATGGATAACGTGCTCGGCTGCGAACCGTAAGGTCCCGGGTTCTATTCTAGCTACAGACACTCTATGGAAACAGATTAAAATAACTTTAAATTTCAGCGTAGAGTGGGGAAATGCGTGGAAAAATAAAGCATGTGGGGTGCGGGTGCCCTGTGTATTTAGAAAATTTTTTAAGCTTGAAATGTCAAGCTTGATTCAAGCTTGAAATGTCAAGCTTTATGCAAGCTGGGCAAGTGTAAACTAGAACACTTGATTCAAGCTTGCATCAAGCTTACACGCTTGGAATTTTCAAGCTTATTGACTTGATAAATCAAGTTTGATGCAAGTTTGCTGTGCTGTCTGGGTATTAAAAAATATTAGATATGAGTTTGAATTTTCTTTAAGAGCTTGAACCCTAAATTTATGCTTCTTATCATAATTTAAGATTTTATTTTATTTTATTAGCTTAAATAAAATAAATGAAACTTCAGTAAGCTTTTCAATTTTTAATGTTGTCCTTATCAAAATGAAGTAATTTTAGAGTGATGCAAGAGAGATTTAAGATAAAACTACTAGGAATGATGATGACGGGTTTAATGACTCCGAACCACACCACAAATTCTCAAAATGCGGTTGAACTTTAATTGCTGTAGTTTCTTTATGAAAAATCAACAGATTTGAAAGCTCTAAATTAATATCCGACAGTAAAAGAAATTTTCATGAAATTTAACACAATTTTGCCGACTAGTGCTCCTGTCAAAAGACTTTTTTCCGGAACAGGCATCATAAATGCTCCAAAAAGAAATTTACTAAGTGATAATCAATTTGAAAAACTAGTTTTTTTGAAAGCAAATCATTCTTTTTCTAAATCATAGTGCTTAGAATAATTATACCATCTTTTAAAAGTCCTTTTCGTAATTTCTTAATTAAATTGCATAGTGTTAAGTAAATTAATACTGTGGCACACATTTTTTGTAGTAATATATAAATGCACCTTAATTTAGAAGTATAATTTAATTCATCTTCATTTAGAAGTATATTTAATTTTATATTTTAATTCCATTCATTATCACTAAAATATAACTTTCAATAAATGCTTGTCAAACACAGTTTTGCTTTCATGCCTTTAAAGATGCAATTTATTCCAGAAAAAAATTCAGGTATATTAAAAAAATTAATAAAAAATTGTTACTATTACATTTGTTTGTTCATCTCAAAATACATTCAAATAAAATAAACTAGAAGTTTTATAGAAAATTTTACTTATTCTTGATTAAAGTTTTAGACTTCTTGTGTATTTCGAAACAGCATGTATTTTGTATTTTTTCAATTTAGAAAGTATTTTGTAATTTTTTTGTGTTTGAAGAAATGTAATTTGTATTTTGTATCGAAAATACATTTTTTATGTATTTTGTCCAACTCAGAAGAGAAACTTATGCACAGTTCACAAAATTGTATATTTACAAGTCACACTATTCTAGTTAAAATGAAACTTAAACGTAACTCCTAAAGAAAAGACAATAATAAACGAAAATGAGTGTGCAGTTCACGGTTTAGGAAAGATTTAGAAAATAACTGATAAACCAACAAAAAAGAATTCATTATAGGTTCGAGTTGTGCCCTTGAAGTTTTTTTTTTTATTTATTACTTTTCATTGCTTTCTCAGTAATTTTGTGGACTGGTGTAAATCAGGAAGTTGTATTAGGAAACAATATGTGCCTGGTGTCTGCATACCCCCTGCAAGTCCTGTCCTTGCTTATCAGTAAGTCCTTGAGCTAAAGCACTGGTTTTTTGTTTATGGCAGACCCAGAGCCCCCTCTTTTACTATCATTTTACAGTGAATTCTAGTATTTAGTAAGAGTTGGAATTTTTTCTTTTTTTTTTCTGAACACTTGTACACGTACATCTGAAACATTCACGCCATACAGATATATATTTCTATGGACAGATCAGTGTGTGTGTGTGTGTGTGTGTGTGTGTGGAGGGGGGTTGCTGTTTACAGATACCGGACACCCATGCCAGACCAGACCCAATTATCTGCGATCCTACCCAGATGGAGGTAATCCCGTTTTGTTGCCTGAAAGTGCACAAAATGTAGGGAGAAGAGAAAAAAGGGTGCTTAGAAATCTTGTTACTGAGCATGCTTTTTCAAGCAACATACATGTTTTCTCTGCTTGACGCTATGACCTTATCATATGGAAACACACAAGGAGTGTAATATTATGAGAGTATGGGATAAAATAGGTGTGTTTGTGTTTCATTACACATCGTTAAAATTACTTTGAAAAAATTACTTACTTTTAAAGTTTGTTAAATGATAATATTACTTATCATTTAGTCATCGGAAAATGAAACTTAAGTCAATCATCAAATCTTATCGTAAGTCTTATCATCAAATGATAATATTACTTATCATTATCTATTTTAAGAAAACCCTTTAAAAGGGTTTTCTTAAAAAAAAAAAAAAAAAAAAAAAAAGAGCTCGAGTAGCAAAGTTGTCTTTAGAAAGGAACACTACCTGTTTTTTGAAGGTTAAAAAAATTATAAGGCTCAATTTGTTATTTATTTTTGTACAGGAATAAAACAAAAAATCGCGTTGTATGTGACTGCGCCAATCAGCGAATCAAAGACTTAAGGTGTTGGCAAAAGCCACCCTCTCCCCGTAATTTCTAGCAAATGTTCAAATAACCTTCCAGCAGTAAAGTGTCAAGTTTAATATTATTTAATTCATCTAAAGCTAAAAATTTCAGTCTCCCATAATTTTACGGTAAACGCTATTATTTCTTTTGAACTTATCACTTAAACTTTATTCACAATAGTCATAGCGAGCACTATCGCTCTTTAAAATCCCGACCGGCTCGCGTACTACTCCGCGACTACGTCATTACAGCGGAGCTTTCATGTATTCGTCCCCGAATTCCACGGGTATTTAAACTCTTGTTTTTTCTGCATACGATAGAGGTTGATATTGCTATTGTGTTATTGTGTTGCGCTGTTGACATGAGTTTTCTTTTCCGGCTGCTATTATGGGCCATGTAGTATGGGTAATATATAATTTTATTTTTGTAATGCCTTCATATCTTCAGGAACTTTTAAGTAAATAAAATACTTGGGCTTTTAATAAGTGTGTCATCTTTTCAAGTTATTTACTTCTGAAAGTATTATCTGCCCTCGGCAGTTTTCTCACTGCATAACAGCTCTCAAGTATTAGAGTTTTAAATCCATAACATGGGACATCTTTTACAAGTTTTGTTTACAAGTCTCCCAATGTTATTGACTACAAGTGGTTATGGGCTTAAGAGTACCCTGGGCAGAAGAACATCAGAAATATAATAGTATTATTAAGTTGTAGCCCCAAGTGAAAGTTAAGCAAACTTTATGAAGATCTTGGTGAATTTGAGAAGGGGGGGGCCTACAAAATTTTTTTTTCTTTAACTTTAAAATCAAGTTTCAGCAAATTTTGTCGAGCAGCAATTCTACAGCTATAGTGCTATACTTCAATAATAACATCCCAACATTTTGAAATTTTCAATAATTCCCTTAAATATGATGAATCCTGTGAATTCGGTGCACCAAATTGGAAAACTAAATTTCAATAACTACAGTAACTGGCCTGCTGACATTAAATATATCCTAATTGAAAACGATAGTTAGGATTTAGTGAGCGGTAAAGAACCAAAACCTGTAGAAGATGCTAAAACTGGTGTTACTCAAAAGGATGTGAAAGAATTTGAAGATAAAAACAGGAAAGCACTAGCGATCATTTACCTTAGCATTGAGCCCGATATTCGAAAAATTATTGAAGAGTTCACTGACGCTAAAGAAGCTTGGGACAGAATTAAAACTCATTTTAGACCAGACAACCGTTCAATTCATATGAGTTTATTTTCGGAACTATGCTCGTGTAAAATCAAGCCTGGTGAAAACATCGATATGTATGCTGCTAGATTAAGAATTAATAACCAGTTCAGTGCAATTAATCAACCTCTCCCTGAGATTTATCTGGCCTTTCAACTCTTACGTTATTTGCCTGTCGACTTCGACAGTATTGTACAAACCATTTTAAGATGGGACGATGATAAGTTCATTTTTAAAGATATCGTTATCGAGCTTATTGCTGAAGAATCCCGTTTAAGTGTGCGTAATGCCGCCAGAACAACTGAAGAGGTATATGCCGCTCATCAAGCAAAGTTTAAGAAACGGCAAAACGTCTACGCTAAGTCTAAAATACCCAGTCAAGCTGGTCGTCAGAGCCGCCCAAGAAAGACCACAGCCAAACCCTCAAGACAACGGGTGTCCACTTCACATGGTGTGTTGCCCGAAAGAGGAGCGAGGGATTTTTCTAGAAATCCGAGATCCAGAAATCGACGTAACAGGAGCCCTACCCGTAGCCAGGGACCTTTAAGCGGAGATGCCAGCTCAACATCCTCTTTCAGGTCATCCTCTTTACACTCCTCTGTTAGGTCCTACCCAGACAGCACAGCAAACTTGCAGCAAGCTTGATTTATCAAGTCAATAAACTTGAATTAAGTTTGAAATTTCAAGCGTGTAAGCTTAATGCAAGCTTGAATAAAGTGTTCTAGTTTACACCTGCCCAGCTTGCATTAAGCTTGACATTTCAAGCTTAAAAAATTTTCCTAAAAAAAAATTTCCTAAATAAACGGGGCGCCGCACAGTGGAGTATTTGTGTCAAAATCCTGGCCAAAAATATTTTTCATGTGTTTTAACATTAAAATCATTACTGTTGACTTTTGACTTACTTTTTAGTATTATATACTTCTTAAATTATATAAAAAAGCGTGCTGTCGCCAAATTTGGCGATATATCGCTAAACGACTCGAAGTTGGTTTCTAACAAATGTCTTGTCCGGGGAGTGTCCCTTACTGGGAACTACTGCTTTTGTATAATACCACTTATAAATGTAATACCACGCGGCTGTCGATCTAACGGTCTGGAGTTTTGGGCGATTTTCTCCAGATGTCACGTGAATACGCATTAGAGCCTCTTAAAAAGCCCTCCGCCAAGGCAATCCTTCCCGTGAGGAAAATAGCCGTGCCTTAACCCAGCGGTTCTCAACCTTTTAACTTCGCCCCCTCCCAACAAAGGCTAACTTACGGTAGCAGCCCCCCCTTCACATTGTTCAGTATGCATTCAGATTTTTAATCTTTAACAATGTACATTTAGTCGAATTTTCTACAAAATAATGTTATCAGTAAAGTTTGAATGAACATTTTAAGTGAAAATGGATATATTTGTGAGTAGAAATGAGAATAAATTAGGCGATTTTTAAAAATCGTGCATCATTACTTGCTCTTGGTTTTTCTCGTGCCTCCCCTGGAAACGCTCTGCGCCTCCTTGGGGGGCGCGCCCCACAGGTTGAGAAACGCTGCCTTAACCACAATAAAAATATATAAATGTAATACTTTACTTATAATAATACTTATAAATATAATACTACTTATCTATAAATCAATTTTTATCATAAAAGTTTTCAGATTTTCCACTTTTCTAAATGTAGTTACTATTTGGATCTTAGTTTTCTAATGACTTCTGAAGATTAACTTTTTCATTCCGATTCTTTTGAACTCTGATATTCGTCTTCACTCAGAATCACTTTCTTTTTCTTCTCCCTTTTTTTTTTTTTTTTTTTTTTTTTTTTTTTTTGAGAGAGAGAGATAGAGCACCATCGGACCCCTCTGGAAGAAGAAGTTATAGGGTCTCACTGCTATAAGGCTTGCTCTTTTTCATTGGCCTTTATCTAGAGCAGATCATATAAGGGCACTGCTTAAAAGATGCCCCCCTTTGCAAACCCATAAAATCTCATTCCAAGCTCGAGGAGAAAGTAATTTATTTCAAGCCAGCACTTTTCTGTTTACACACTCACACTTCAATGACCCGAAGTCACAGTTGCCAACCTTTGAGAACCAAAAATGGGGAGTTTTTGCTTTGGACAAAATTTACTACATAAATGGAAAACTAAGCTGTAAATAGATGGGACTATTTACATGACTAAGAAAGGGCAATTTTGGAATATGTAGAAATTTTCTTCTTACAGCAAATTTACATCAGAAAAATAAGAAATTACATACTGAATCTAAAATACTGATGTTAAATCTTGACTAAAATGAATTTTATATACCTTTATCCAAACACCTGCACATAATTTATAGTTTATGAGAAATACAAGTGCGTATGTTTGTATAACTTTTGCGATCACCCGTCGAAAAATTATCGAAAAAATAAAAATGGCGCTATATAAATAATTTTTTTTATAAAAATGGTGGATGTTGGGGGAACATTTTTTTCTTGGAATAGACACTCAATACTGTAATAATTACGATTATAGTTGAAATTGGGTGCGACTAGCCGCGACACCCTTTCAAAAAGCTTTTTAAAATGTGAAGTTTTGAAAAAAAATTAGAAAAAAAAAGTTTACAATTTTTTAAAATAAAGTCATATTATTTTTTCAAGCTAATAGATACATATAATTAAAATACATATATTTTACTACAATTATACTAAGTATGAAACCAGTAAATTAATTTAAAGAGCCCGTAAAAAATGCAAGACGAAGTAATAGAAAACGCGAAATCTCTTGCCGTAAATGAAGAAACTTGCTTTTAAACCGAGTGTTGCATCTTTTGGATATGAATTATGGTCGAAAAACATGCATTACATGATGCATCAGTTACTAGGCTATCCAAAAACATATATATTACTGTTTTTAAACAAATTTAAAATTTTCGACTTTTGGTCAGGATTTTGATACGAATACTCCACTGTGTGCCGGTCAGCGAACTTGCCCCACATATCTTACTTTGCCATGCATTTTCCACCTCTATGCTGAAATTTCAATTTAATTTAATCTGTTTCCATCAACTGTTCGTGGCTGGAATAGAACCCGGGACCTTTCGGTTGGGAGTCGAGCTCGCTATCCGTTCAGCTACTAAGCCTCACGCAGATATGACTAAAGTTTGAAGTGACTTATTATGCCGTTTTCTCGCCAGATTGATAAGTGGGCGATGTGTTATTTGTTTCTTTTAGTTTTCCATGGGATGCATCAAAATTAAAATCTACTGTTATGTGTGATTTAGAGACTCTACTAATAGGGAAATAAACATAATATAAACTTAAGAGCAACACATGTTTTAAAACTTTCGCAACACTCATGAGCAATACTGCCGCTGGCCAAAATAGAGACAAATGACCGATTTTGAAATCAATTTCGTAGCATAATTGTATTTTATTTTGAAGAATTTCCATATTTGGAAATATAGAATGGGTTTACTTAACACAAATTTTGTGTTAAGTAATCTGAAATGAAAGAAACAAATAGTTAAACGTTACTTCGAAATGCTATATCACAGTTGCTAACATGTATGGAATACAAACACTTTAGTCATTTTTGTAAATATTTCTTAAAATAACAAATAATTGAAAAATTTTGCTATTTTTTAACGCTAAAAATTCTCTTTACAAATGTGGTTAGTTATTTTCCTACATATTGGTATGCTATATCGATATAGAGCATTTCGAAGAATTAAAAATAAGTTTAAATTAATTTATACAAATGTAAATTTGAATTATTTTCATGCTTTATAATTAACAAAATTATTTAACTTCTGAATTTTTTTTTAAAACTACAAAAGTGTAAGATGTAAGATTTTTGGGCCCTAAATTCTGTAGGCCCTGGGCAGTTGCCCCGTTTGCCCTGCCGGTAATATGGCACTGGTAATAAAATAAAACACATCTTTTACAAACTTTCAGCAAATTTGAAAAACGCCAAGACAATTAATGTCCATTCTCTTTCACAGATGGCGCCATCAACGCTCACTTTCAGGAAAAATCAAGGGAATATCAATCGTCAAGCTTAAATCAAGCTGTATTTAAGCTTGACAATTCAACTTGACTCCTGCAAGCTTGCTGCCAGTTTAAAATGAGTTGAACTGTCAAGCTTGTATTAATACAGTGGAATCCCGATTTTACGTAACCCGTTTCGTACGTTATCCCGCTTCGTATGTTATTTTTTGTCGGTACCGAGAAATTCCTATTCCGATAATGTTGAAAATACCTCGATTCTACATCATTTACTCTTAATGTTTCCCGCTTGGTACGTCATACTAGACGAATTTCCTTCAGAAATTTTGTCTTCTTTCACCCATAAAAAAAAAAAAAAATCAGAAGAACAGAAATGCTTTCCATATGTTCAACTAGTTGTTTGTTACCAAAACCATTTCTTCCAGTCACCCCCTCCCTGTGAATGCCAGTAAATGTGTGTCTTCTATTGTGTGTCGTGACGAATGGACCCGTCCACCCACAATACCTTGGGTTGGGTTCAACTCAACCCACAGTGGAATGGACTGCCCCTCGTAAAGTTGCTACCTGCTCCCCTTTCTTGTTCTCAGAATTATCTCAGTACCACTGAGGAAAAATCGTCTGCCGTTAGCTATATCTTACTCCCGTGAATCAAAAGTAGGATGTCGAAAAGAAAATGTTTCTCTGTGGCCGAAAAGGCAGAAATAATTGAAAAAGCAAGAGTTTTCAAAGGAAGTAAATTTGATCTCGCAAAATCACTCAGTATCGCATATTCTACGTTACAAGGAATCCTAAAACAAGAGGTCTCAGTGGAATTAAACTCTGAAAAACTGGGAAACTTTTCAAAAAAAAAAGAAAAACATTGAAAACCTCTCCTTTTGAGGAACTTGAAAAGATTTTGTATGAGTGGTTCAAACAAGCCCGTACAGCCAAGATTCCAATCAATGGCTCAATTTTGAAAGAAAAGGCGCTTGAAATTTCTTCTCGTCTTGAAATACAGAATTTTACGGTATCCAATGGTTGGATCGACCGATTCAAAAAGAGGCATAATTTATCGTACAGGTTTATTTGTGGTGAGGCAAATGGAGTAAATACTGCTGTCGTTAAGGAGTGGATGGAAAAAACATTACCTTCTATTTTGTGTAATTATTCACCAAATGACATCTTTAACGCCGATGAAACCGGACTGTTTTTTAATCTATTCCCTGATAGAACATACACGGTGAAAGGAGAAAACTGTCACGGTGGAAAGCTATCAAAAGTGCGATTAAGTGTTTTGTTATATAACAATGTGGATGGAACTGAGAAGCTAACACCATTTGTGATTGGTAAATCCAAGAAGCCCCGATGCTTCAAAAATGTTAAAAGTTTGCCAACAGATTACAATGCCAACCAAAAAGCTTGGATGACACAAAATCTTTTTGAAGATTTCGTAAGAAAATTGGATACGAAAATGCGCTTACAAAAGCGAAAAATAATTTTATTCGTGGATCAGTGCACTGCTCATGTTAATCTAAACTTAAAGAACGTGCGTATGGAATTTTTCCCACCCAACTGTACCAGCTTACTTCAGCCTTGTGACTTGGGAATAATTCGATCCTTCAAAATGCATTATAGGAAGCAACTGGTAAGAAAAGCCCTTTCTGGACTTCATTCTGGTGAGTTTCAGGATGCTTGGAAAACGAAAATAAACGTGCTAGAAGCTCTTCATTTGATCTCATCAGCGTGGAATAGTGTCGATAAAAAATGCATTTCAAATGCTTTTTTGAAGGGAGGATTTTCCAAATCTCACGTCGACGGTGAAGTGCCACCGGAAGAGCCCACTATGGAAGACTATAATAAAGAGGATGAATTTAAACTTGCAGACATCAATTTTGACGAGTACATTGATTGTGATAAGGATGTTACCGCTACTACAGACATTCAGAGTATTTCCGATTTGATTTCGCAGTATGAAAGTGAGGACGATATTGATGAAGACTCAGATAGTGAAGTTCCAGAAGAAATCATGCCTTCTTCGGCAGAGGCCATTGCGAGTTTAAATACCTTAAAGAAATTTTTAACCAGACATGAAAATCAAGAATCAAATTTGCAAAAACTTGCATGTATTGAAAAAAGTATATGTGAAATTACACTTGAAAGGAAAAAGCAGTCAAAAATAACAGATTTTTTTAAATAATATGGCATTGGTAAGTTTTTTTGTGTGTTTGTTTTCTTCTTTTTTTTTTTCTATTGGACCCCGATTATACGTTTTCCCGTTTCGTATGTTTTTTACCACTGGTCCCGTGAAAAACGTAAAATCGAGGTTCCACTGTACTTCAAATTCAAAGAAATGTCAAGCTTGATTTAAGCTTATGTGCTGTCTGGGTAGACTAGATAAAAAGGGAGTAGATTTCTTTGGTTGTGACGGGGAAGTTAAACTCTACCAAGGTAAGCAGTACCTTTTTTCTGCATTTTTGGAAAACTGAGTTTACTGTCTACATCCAAAAATTCCAAATAAAATCCCTAAATCTGTCGGATTTTCCATCTCGTCTACTGAAAGTAACAAAACGTCAGACCAAACTATGCTTTGGCATAGGAGGGTAGACCACATTAACGGTGATGCTATTAATTGCACTGCTAAAAGTAAAAGTGCAATAGGACTCCCAATACTTAAATATACCAGAATTATTTGTGAGCTATGCAGATTGAATAAGCAAAGTAGAGTTTCGTTTAAACCTACACAAGAGATCAGATCACGACACCTGCTAGAATTAATTCACATGGACACTTGGGGTCCTACACAAACTACAGGGAGAAGAGGAGAAAAATACTTTTTAACTATTACAGATGATTACTCGCGTAAAGTGTCAGTTTACCCAATTAAAGACACATAAAACGTCTTTAATATTTAAAAAATGATATTTTAAAAGCTGAAAGATTTCTAGGCAGAGAGCTAAAAGCTATACGTACAGATAATGGGACTGAATTTGTAAACGCAAGTTTTAAAAATTTCTGTACTGAAAAGGGCATTAAACACATATTAACAAATATATATACTCCCAAATAAAACGGGGTTTTGGAGAGATATAATCACACAGTAATGGATGCGGCACATACACTCTTGGCAGAAAGTAATTTGCATAAAAGTTTTTGGCCTGAGGCAATGCTGTACTTTGCGTACACCAAAAATCGCTTATGTCGCCAAAATCAATTGAAAACCTCCTTTGAGTTGTATTGTGGCCGTAAGCCTTCAGTGAGACACTTAAGGCCCTTTGGAGCTACGGCATACGTAGGTGTTCCTAAGTCACGTAGATCAAAGTTTGATCCTAAAGCCCGTAAAGGGGTGATGATAGGATACGCTTTCAACACAAAAGGCTACAGAATTTGGATGCCTGATTCTGACCAAATTTTGGAAACCATTAATGTTTCTTTTGATGAAAATGTACCTTACAATGTAAAACAAAGTGACCGAAATGACAGTGGAGCCGTAATGGGCCATGATTTTTATTATACAGAATCCCCTAATAGTGATGCTTTTGAAAATAGTTCAAATAATTCAAACTCTCCAGGACATTCAGACAATGAAGACGAACTCCACACAAGAGAGAGGGAAGGTTGTGTCGATATACCGCTGAGGGAAGTACGATGGCTTAGAAACCCGGTACCTAGGCCGATGGTAGTAGAGTCGACATCTACTATTATGAGGAAGGGGAAAAAGAAAGAATAAGGTCACTAAATGAAGCTGAAAAATACTGTAAAAAGAATAATATAGCTTTTGAACCAAATATTTTTTGTTTTAAAGGTTCTAATCTGTATGAGGGACTCGTAGCGAGTCAAAACGGTAGTTCAACCTCCAGTGCTAGCAGTATGAATATATGACTAGAAGAAATTGCTGTGCCACGAACCTATAAACAATCATTAAAATCCCCTCAAAAGGACTTTTGGCAAATTGCCATGGAGGAAGAGATTAAAATGATAAAAGAACGCAAAGTGTGGCACTTAACTGAAGCACCTAGTCAAATTACTCCAGTGGGGTGGAGACGGGTCTACACAGTGAAATGCGATGCAAAAGGAAAAATCGTGCGATACAAAGCTAGATTAGTAGCACAAGGCTACAAACAAATAAAAGGCAAGTCTTATGACGAGACCTTTTCACCCGTCCCAGACAGCACAGCAAACTTGCAGCAAGCTTGATTTATCAAGTCATTAAGCTTGAAAATTCCAGTCGTGTAAGCTTGATTCAAGCTTGAATCAAGTGTTCTAGTTTACACTTGCCCAGCTTGCATTAAGCTTGACATTTCAGGCTTAAAAAAATTTCTAAATACACGGGGCGCCCGCTGGTGAACGCACCCCACATACTTTATTTTTCCGCGCATTTTCCCCCTCTATGCTGTAATTTTAAGTTATTTTAATCTGTTTCCATCAAGTGTCCGTGGCTAGAATAGAACCCGGGACCTTTCGATTCATAGCCGAGCGCATTATCCATTCAGCCAACGGAGCCTTGTGCAGCTATGACTAAAGTTTGAAGTGAATTATTAAGCAGTTTTCTGGCCAGATTGATAAGAGGGCGATATGTTATTATTTTTTTTTTTTCCATGGGATGCATCAAAATTAAAATAATTTTATGTGTGATTTAGAGACTCTACTAATAGGGAAATAAGCATAATATAAACTTAAGAGCAACACATGTTTTAAAACTTTCGCAACACTCATGAGCAATACTGCCGCTGGCCAAAATCGAGACAAACGACTGATTTTGAAATCAATTTTGTAGTATAATTGTATTTTATTTTGAAGAATTTCCATATTTGGAAATATAGAATGGGTTTACTTACTTAACACAAATTTTGTGTTAAGTAATCTGAAATCAAAGAAACAGATAGTTAAATGTTACTTCGAAATGCTATATCACAGTTTCTAACATAACATGTATGGAATACAAACACTTTAGTCATTTTTGTAAATATTTCTTATAATAACAAATAACTGAAAAATTTTGCTATTTTTTAATGCTAAAAATTCTCTTTACAAATGTGGTTAGTTATTTTCTTACATATTGGTATGCTATCTCGATATAGAGCATTTCGAAGAATTAAAAATAAGTTTAAATTAATTTATACAAATGTAAATTTGAATTATTTTCATTGTTCATACTTTATAATTAAAAAAATTATTTAACTTCTGAATTTTTTTTTTATCCTTTGTAATTTTATTTTAAAACTACAAAAGTGTAAGATGTAAGATTTTTGGGCCCTAAAATCTGTACGCCCTGGGCAGTTGCCCCGTTTGCCTTGCCGGTAATATGGCACTGGTAATAAAATAAACAGATCTTTTACAAACTTCAGCAAATTTGAGGACGCTAGACAATTAATGTCCATTCTCTTTCACAGCTGGCGCCATCAACGCTCCTTTAAAAAGGAAAAATCAGATGTGTAGCAATTGCCAAGCTTAAATCAAGCTGTATTTAAGCTTGACAATTCAACTTGACTCCTGCAAGCTTGCTGCCAGCTTAGAATGAGTTGAACTGTCAAGCTTGCATTAATGCGTCAAATTCAAAGAAATGTCAAGCTTGATTTAAGCTTATGTGCTGTCTGGGGTAGTCAATTTTAGTATAATTCGCTTGTTCTTTTCATTGCTAGTTTCATATAAAAAATGGTTACATTTCCAGTATGATGTAAAATGGGCATATTTGTATGCCCCATTGACCCATACAGTCTACATGACACAACCCCCGGGTTTTGTAGAGCTAGGTAAAGAACACTTAGTGTGCAAGTTAGACAAGGCACTTTACGGTTTACATCAAAGTGGTAGAGTGTGGTACACAGAGTTAAACAAAGTCTTAAATGAAGTAGGTTTTAAAAAATATGACTGGTGTAATTGTGTATATGTTTTTAAAAATAAAATTGTTTTATTAGTATATGTTGACGATATAGTAGTGTTTGGGAAGACCACTAAAGCTATAGAACGATACTTAAATCTTATAACTAAGAATTTCGACTTGAAAAGTTTGGGCAAAACCCGTAAGTTGCTTGGAGTTGATTTTGAACAAATTGACGATATTTGTATCAGTCAAACTCTTAATATTGAAGAAATTTCCAAAAGGTTTAGACAGTACAAAATTCCTATCACATCACTCCCGATCTCCAAAGGCACAATTTACTCTAAGGTTCAATGCCCTCAGACAAATGACGAAATACAAGAGAAGCAACAGTACCCCTACCGTAGCTTGTTAGGATGTTTATCCTTTATTGCAAATCGGACGAGTCCTGATATAAGCTATGCGATTAACATCTTTAGCCAGTTTCAGAGCAACCCCGGAATAATACACTGGGATGGTTTAATCAAATTACTTGGTTACGTAAATTGCACCAGACATTTAAAACTTAAATTAACTTGTACTAATTTACAAATAGTCACCTATACCGATGCTGATTTTGCATCAAACAGGGACGATCGTACTTCCATTGGGGGACAATTGATATTGTTAGACAAATATCCAATAGCTTGGTGCACTTTTAAAGAAAAATGCGTAAGCCTTAGCACTATGGAGGCTGAGTTCGTTGCATTGACAGAAGCAGTTAAAGAGCTTCAGTGGTTCGATCTCATCTTAAATGAATGCGTTAGTCAAAAATTAATTTCAGACAAAAGGAACCGCTCTTTACTTCTCGTAGATAACAGGGCAGCCATCGACTTTGTTAAGTCCCCCATAGAAAACTATAGAACTAAGCACATTGATATCAAAATGTTTTTCGTCAGAGATTTAGTTTACAAAGACACATTCAATATTAAATACGTTAAAAGTGCCGATAATTTGGCAGATGCATTTACAAAACCACTCACATAGTTTATATAAATTTAGAGAAAGTATATTTGCAAATGAAAAATCTTCTTTGGAAGGTAGTTTAACTTTAAGGAAAGTTTTTGAGTATGATATATGAAGAAAAGAAAAAAAATGCAATGATGTTTTTTAAATTTCTAATGTCTAGCACATTGTTTTAGAGCCTATCTTTTGGACTATATTAGTATTTATAGATAAATATTCTCTATTTTTTTCCTTTCCCTTAACGTCACAACCAAGTTCCTGATAGTAGAAGTGAATTTGTTTTTTTTGTTTCAATTTTATCAGGCACGGTGTTTATGATAAGAAAAAAAATATATATGTAAAGGTTGTGAAATTAGTATTTGAAATGAATATTATGATCATAAAATGGTGAATTCGTGTATATATTGAAAATTGTATATGCATTAGTATAAATTTAATTCTCTTGAAAAATTTAATTGCAATGTGTTTATACCTAAATATGTTTAAACGTATATATATGTGTATATTTAATAGGTATTTAAATAATGAAGTTGAACGTAACGTATTAATATTTCTAGTATTTGCAAATGTGTCTGTACATATAATGAACTGGATTTCAAGAATTTGATTATATTGTGTATGAATTTAAAGAATCGTATAGAAGTTGAAATAAAAAAAGAATATATATATATTGCATTGTGTTTTTATATATAAAATACCTGAGTGGTATATGCTTTATCAAGAGCAAAAGGTAAAATAAGAAATATGCATTTCTGATTTGTGTGAAGTCAAGGGCCCTTGCATGTGGATGGACAAATGGAATGCGTGTTTGTATCTGAAGACACTTACTCCAACTTTTGATAATGTTACATTGCTCTGTACAAGAATTGAATGTTGAATATAATGGACTTAATGTAATAATTATGCATTTGAAAAAAAAGGTTTTTTTTGTATTGCATATATTGTATTTTTCAAATATTCAAGTGTATTATGTAATGTGTTTAAAACATGGCGAGTTGCCGTTCTTCTAGTTTAATTTTTAAAAAAAATGTAAATTTTGTTTGAATCTACACTTCCGGCATGAAGCTATGTAATAGGAAGCCTTATTTTTCACAAATAGCTAGAGGGGGGGGCATTGTTGGCAAAAGCCACCCTCTCCCCGTAATTTCTAGCAAATGTTCAAATAACCTTCCAGCAGTAAAGTGTCAAGTTTAATATTATTTAATTCATCTAAAGCTAAAAATTTCAGTCTCCCGTAATTTTACGGTAAACGCTATTATTTCTTTTGAACTTATCACTTAAGCTTTATTCACAATAGTCATAGTGAGCACTATCGCTCTTTAAAATCCCGACCGGCAGTAAGCATCGCCATTTTTGTCCACTCGGACTCTTTCTCGTCGCTTTGCCGAGCGTACTACTCCACGACTACGTCATTACGGCGGAGCTTTCATGTATTCGTCCGCAAATTCCGTGGGTATTTAAACTCTTGTTTTTTCTGAATACAATAGAGGTTGATATTGCTATTGTGTTATTCTGTTGTGCTGTTGACATGAGTTTTCTTTTCCGGCCGCTATTATGGGCCATGTAGTATGGGTAATATACAATTTTATTTTTGTAATGCCTTCATATCTTCAGGAACTTTTAAGTAAATAAAATACTTGCTTTTAATAAGTGTGCCATCTTTTCAAGTTATTTACTTCTGAACAGGGCCGCGACAAACGGGGCACGTGCCCCAGGCGCGGTGCTAAGGGGGCGCCAAAATGAGTTATGTTTCCATGAGAACGGGGAATTTTATTTAAAAAATAAATAAATAAAACTTGCAGAATGAAGAGTTTTTTTTTTTGGTTTTGTGACTTTGTCTAAGTGTCCTATCTGAAAAATCCTGCCATTTGTCACCTCTTTAGAGACAAACAGTTTTCTGAAAGGGATATTCTGAAAGAGTTTTGTCACAAAGCAAAGGAAAATCCCCAGGAGACCCATCGGCTGGCAATGATTGATAACCGATATCAATTGATGAAGGGAAGTCTCGTACAAATGTCTTGTACATAGGAAGAGGAGCAAGGTGGGTGTACTTACTAGGTCTAAGTAGGCTTTTACCCAGGGCGTCATATTACATATACACCCTCCCAAAAAAGTATTCGAGAGTAAGTTGGATTTCCTTTCTGTTCTTGGGAAAACTCTAGAGCTCTCATTTGGTAAGGGTGGACTAGATAAAAATCTTCAAGATCAGTTGGCTAAAGAAGAAAGCCATTGGCATAAAGTACTTATCTGCATGGTAGATGCTATTATGTTTCTGGCTAAACAAGGAAGTCCGTTAAGAGGCTCTGTGGAACAGTGTGATTTTAGTGATCCTAGGAGTGAAAAGTTTCTAAATACCATAGAACTTATATCCCATTATAACGACGATTTACGGGAATATATTGAACGCCATGAAAAGGGACAATTGAGTTATTTTTCATGGAAAATTCAAAATGAATTTTTTGAAATCATTGCAGAAAAAGTAAGAGAAAGCATTCTGAACGATATAAAAGAGGCTCAATATTTCTTCTTAATATTTAATTCCACTCCAGATATAAACCCACAGCGATCAAATGACTGAAATTATTCGATATGTGAAAATGACAGAAAGTGGACCAGAGATTTCAAAGTTTTATTGATTTTTTCTTGTGGTCAATGATAAAACGGGTTTTGGACTCTCTAAAGAAATCTTGAAAAGAGTAAAAATCAATGGTTTGAACATTAATAATTGTAGAGGTCAGTCATATGACAATGGAGCTAACATGGCTGGTTATTATAAAGGAGTTCAAGCTAGAATACTTCAAGAGCATAAACTTGCCATTTTTGTACCATGTGCAGCCCATTCTCTAAATTTAGTTGGGGTACATGCTGCTGGAGTATCACCTGAAGCTCAAAACATTTTTTGGAACAGTGAATTGTTTATACGTTTGTTTTTTTTTTTTTCAGCCTGTACATCAAGGTGGGAAATTTAAAAAAAACACTTTCCACTTTCTGTTAAAGCTAACAGTAAGACTAGATGGTCAGCAAGAATGCAAGCTGTGGAAATGACATAAGTATTTTGATAGCATTAACAAAGTCCTGGAAGAATTAATATCCAATCCTCTTTCTACATCTGAAACAAAGACCAAGGCTAACTCTTTGAAAAAAATGTATCAACAAATCTGAATTTATTGTTTTCCCATGTTTTTGGTTTAACATTTAAAAAAAATTGACCACGTGAACCAATTCTCCAAAGAGATGATATAACTGTAGATGAAGCAGTCAGGCATATTCGAGGTCTTCTGAATCTTCTGGAATCAACGAGAGACAAAGCTGCATTCGATGCAATTGCAGAAGCAAACATAACGGTTAAAGATAGTAATTTACCTCCTGATTTTAAAGAAAAACGGAAAAGAAAAAAGAAATTGATGTTTGACGAATCTTGTAAAGACGAAATTTCAAAATTATCAGAGGAAAATCGATTCAGAATTTCTTTATTAGAAATTATCAACAAAATAATGAGTGAGCTAAAAATGCGTTTCCAGTCTCTGGAAGTACTAATGACAAGTTTGGATTTCTGAATGGGAATAAAATCCACCAGATGGATACAGAAGATTTTAAATCGGAAGCTCAAAAGTTAGCATTTGCATATAAGTAGGACATATGCTGCCCAGAGGAATTTTTAGGAGAAATAGAAAGTTTTAAACATCACGCTCTACTGCTTGACGACGCTATGAAAACAGCACCTGCATCAACCCTTTTGAGCCGCATTCATAAGCATAAACTGGAAGAAGGATATCCAAATTTGACCACAGCCCTGAAAATATTTCTTACTCTTCCAGTAACAGTTGCATCAGATGAAAGGAGTTTCAGAAAGCTGAAAATTATTAAAAAAATATTTAAGAAACTCTATATGGAGCAAAATAGACTTTCAAATTTGAGTATTATCTCAATCGAACACAAAAAAGCATCATTGATATCTTACGATGATATCCTAAAAACTTATGCTGCAAAGAAAGCTCGTAAGCGAAATTTTTGAAAAACTGAAGTTTGAAATGAAAATTAATTTAAAATTTTTGTATAATAAAACATAGCAGAAGATTTCGATATTGCTGTTACTTTTCTTCATAAGTACTAATAAAAAATTTCAAGTTGTGATTTTAAATGTTAAATTACATCCTTAATTTAAAAACACAATAGTGTGTAAAATTAATTGGAACTAAAATTAAATACATTTAAAGTTTCACCGACTTGACAATACCATCTTTCTGCTGCTTCAGTCGCCAAAATGCTAGAAACAGGTTTTATTTCTTTCTATTTATAAAAGCAGATCTCTATTTCGCTCACTGCATTTAGAAAACTTTGTCTGTCTTCATTATTATTCTAACTCTGGAAATGGAGGGAAGTAAACAAGTGCGCTCCTGAAGCTATACAATAGCTTTTAAATTACAAGTTCTAGCAAAGCTGGACAAGCTGAATGGAAATATCTCTGCAACTGCTAATTTTTTTTGTATTCCTCATTCTTGTGTTCAAGATTGGAACAAACAAAGAGAAAAATTGGCAAATGTTATAGAACAAGATGTAGAAAAACGCAAGAGGCGTAATATTCCGTCGGAAAATGAACAATGGAAAAAACGAGCAAAATTTCCAGAAATGGAAAATGCTTCAGTAAAATGGATACAAGAAGAAAGAAAATCAGGTCGAGCCGTCACTACATTTCAAATCAAGGCACAAGCTGAACAAATTTTGAGAAATGAAAATGAGGAGTTTGAAGCTACTGATTTCAAAGCGTCTAACGGCTGGCTCGAAAGGTTCCTTCATAGACATAATATTGTCAGCAGATTTGTGAAAAGTATCGGCCAAAAGGTTCCTGATGCAAATGAACTGTGTGAAAAATTTTATGAATTTTTTGACCGTAGCACTAAAGATATAAATGCAAGTTGCATCGGCAATATGGACGAGACACCGCTATGGTTTGATCTCCCTCGACAAAAGACTTATGATTTTAAAGGTGTGAAATCCGTTCTCTGCAAAACTACAGGAAAAGAAAAGCTTCGATACACAGTCGTACTGAGTGCGATGGCCGATGGAACAAAATTGAAACCAATGATAATTTTTAAAGGTTTAAAAAATGTTCCAAAGGCAGAGTTTCCAAAAGATGTTGTTGTCACTGTATCGATGAAAGGATCAATGAATACCGACTTAATGAACACTTACAAACAGAAAGTTTGGGGTATTCGCCCTAATTCTTTTTTTAAACCGAAATCTATTTTAATCATGGATAGTGCAAAAACCCATTTAAAAACAACCGTCAAATCTAGTTTTAGACAACATTATAAAACTGAACTTGTCATAATTCCTGGAGGTTTGACGCCCCTTCTACAGCCAGCGGATGTTCATTGGAACAAGACTTTTAAAAGTGAAATGAGGAACTTATGGAGTGAATGGCTAAAAAATGGAGAGCAGGAATTCTCAAAGTCTGGCAAAGGTCGATCTGCTTCTTACCTTATGATCGCCCAGTGGGTGAAAATTGATTAAATCTCCTGAAACCTTTTCCCAGGCAATCTTTCACAGAATGTGGTTTACATATTGAAAGGAGTGTAGAGAGTTTGCATAGTCACCTTCAAGAAATGATTAAAAACAATCCGAATATTAGCTTCGATGATGTCAAAGAGAAATCTGGATTAACTGATCCAGAGAATGATGAATCCTCTAGTGATGATGCCTGAATAGGCCTTCCATTAATCTTGTTCTTTCTTATTAAATAAAATTGTAGATTTACGTTTCTTTCCTTCATTTAAACATCACATAAGGTCAGGTAAACATCAAAAGGTAAGCACCTATTTATTTATTACTTAAATAATTATTGCAATTTGTATTATTATGTAAAAGTCAATTTTGTTTTATGATATCATTCCCTTTCATTATATCTTTAGCAGCGATATTAAGTGTTAAAATTCAGTGTCAGAAATACACGGGTGAAGTAGTATGAAGTTCGGGTGAAGTAGTATGAAACATATTTTTCCCTTCACTGGAGTATAACTCAGCAAATAGTAAAGAAGTAATGTAAAAAAAGGAGTACAAATGCTGTCATGCACTGTCCACTCATTGTCATGTGTTGATTATTCTTTATTTTCTTCTCTTTTCGATGATCTTTGGTTTTTCTGGCATGCCGGGATAGACCAGACAGTGATGATCAAAAACCTGGTCTTCCTCGTATTTTCCGGCATGCCGCCTAATGCGGGGGAATACGGTAATTTAATTTACTTTGACAGTAGCAGCAGCGGTTTGTGCTTGGGGGGGGGGGAGACATGACAAGATCCACAATAATTTAGTAAGTAAAGAAAAGTGAAAGGCCTCTAATTGTTTTTTTGTCTAGGGCCACTAAATATGTTTTGCCCAGGGCCCCCTAAGACCCTTAGCACATCCCTGCCTCATTCACTATGCTCCTACGAAGAAGGGTGGAACCTTTGTACCCCTGAAACGCGTGTATTAGGGGTGAATGCTAGACGAAAAATAGGCCTCTTGCAAAACAGCCTAAAAGATTTGTCTCATCTCGTAAAATCCCTACATCATAATGTTAAAAATGCTTCTCTCATCTAACAAGATTCCTGTATTTAAAAATGTTTGTCTCATCTTGCAAAAAAGGTGCAAATCTCTGTCTCATCTCGCATCCATCCCTATGCGTACTGCTCTAAATAAAACTTGAAAAATTCGAATTTATGGTTGATTCCTAGAATTTTTTTTAATGTATCTCTTTTTTTTGTGGGAATATATATTTTTTGAAACTTTTAGATATTTCAAATTTTTTCTTGCGTCCTTTCAACTTTGAACAACCCAAGATTGACTGTATTTTTATTTATTCTTTAAACCAAGTATTTAACTGTATTTTGAGTATAATGCTAACATTTTTAGTTTTTCTAATATGTTAAACATGGGTTCAATAGTGGGTTAAACTCCCTACTAACAATACAACAGATTTTTAGGTTAAAGGGGGGGGGGGGTTATGGCCCCCACATCGATTACAGGCCCTGAACCCAGTATCAGAGACGTTCTCCCCCCTCCATTTTATTGTTGCATGCTACATTATTATTGCAATTGCATGATTATATCTTATCTTTTTAGAATGTAATTTAACCTGAAAATAGAGGGTATAATTGAAGAGCTATGTGGATGAATATGTTAAGTGATATTTTTACAGGTAAAATAGAGATTTTGGGGTGAAAGAACATGTTTTACTGCTGGATTGTTCTATGGTTCTACCAATCTTATAAGGCAGTTTTCAGTACATTAACAGAAAATAAATGAATTGATGAAAAACAACACTCTATTAATTTTACAGTTGAATTTCTAAAAATTTCTAAATTGTGCCTTAACATGTTCCTCCACTCAGCTCTTCAATTATAGTAACCATTTTGCACGTCTAAACTATATAAAACTATTTTATTTAAAAATGACCACAGCAAGTTTATTATTTAATACACTAAGATTAAAATAAAAAGAGTCAATAAATACGAAATCGATTAACTGTTCAGAAGCCAGTCTCTTGTGTCATTTCTTTTACATCTTTTTGGTCTGAAAGTGATTAAACAGAGCACGAGGTTGGTAATCTGGGGCTGCCGTAGGCTCTGATATATATATCAATAAGGCTGAAGGAGGATCCAGGGAGGGAGTGCGCCCCCTCTGAGAAAATGATATTTACATTATAGATAAATGAGGCTTTCACCAATATTAAGTGGCCGTTACACGAGATAAAAGGATTATTTACAATTACTCCCTCCTCCAATCAGGCCCCTCCGAAAAAGTTTCTGGATCCGACTTTGCATAAGGCTGAACTGAACTTCTTGTAACGCTTCATTTTCATGACAGTTCAAAAATCTAGTAATAATCTGACAACCTTCAGCTACTTTTTATAACCTTTAAAGCAAGCCCCCAGGACACCCACCCTGGCTACGTCCCTGCATAGGGAAAAAGTCTTCAATTTTGTTTTCTGGAAAATTTCAACAAAACTATAAAAAAATTAATAGAAAGTATAAGATTTTATGAATAAAATTTATAATTCTGTGCATAGGCGCCCAATATAGCGGGTGGGGGTAGGAGGTTCACTGTCGGTGTAGTGAATATTTTTATAGCATATTGAACTTGTTTGTATCATTTTAGTTTTACTACTAAAATATGAAAGTCCAATATGAACGCCTCCACCCCCCTCCCCCCGACCTCCAATAATAATAATAATATGAACGCCTATCAGAGTTTGACTAAGCCAACATGCAGCCTCGGGCAAACATCTCATATAGGTCCCATTTATTTAAATGAAATAATGAAATTTTATGCTAACACTATGAAATAATGACTGGCCCATTACCGCTAAAAGTGCTGGCCCGGCACATTTTAAACAGTACCACGCTGTTAACTATGCTGTGCATGTTTTAGACACATGGGCGCGACAGGCATTTCACCATTACTGGTAATGTACTGGCGCATATGCATTTTTCAGGCATTGGTATTCCAGTGACTTCTAACTGAACTGTGCTCCCGGTATACGGCACTTTGCCAGCACGTCCGGTACCCCGCCACCATTTTGCGTGCAGTAGTGTGTTTGCTGAATAACTTTACCCCTTGAGTTTAGACAAGTTATGCATTTCTGTATATTTCTTTTGACCCTATCGCTGCCTGCAACGATTTAAACTGTTATCTTATAAGTGAAAGGACTACCTGTAATCCTGCATGAAGTGAAATCTTGTGATAATAATCAGTAATTAAATTTGTGATGATTATTTTTAGGAAGCTTTATTGGGTGCTTTTGATTGTAAGTTATTTGAATATTTCAATCTTCTCTCCACTCGTAATTTAAAACTCTTAATCTGACAATGGGTTTAATGTTCTTGCTTTTTAATGGAACCATTCTTTTTAAAATTGTGTATTTCTTTAAGGAAATCCTGTGTGTTGTACTAATTTTGTAATGAGAAGCTCTACAACTGTACTCTATTGATTTCAGTAGAACTCTATTTTTTTCCTTTTCACATTTTAAATTCTGATAAAACTATAAGCAATAAGTCATAATCCTAATGAGTCTTCATTCAGTCCTTAACAGTGCTACCAGTTTGCTTAAGCAAAACAATTTTCAGTTTTAATTATGAGCTATCTACAAAATCAGCTCTTGTAAAGTGCCAGGAAAAATACAGTGTTTAAAAATAGCCTGATGATTCAAGAGAAGTTCCATATTGAGAGTTGATTAATGACAGTAAGGAAAGTATTTTGCATCTAATCCTGTTTGAATGAAACCATATTTAGGTCAAAAGGTTCTTTATAAAGAAGTTTCTCTGTGAATGCCTGGACAGCTTTCAGTCATCAGCTAAATTGAGTAAGCCAGTCTGCAGCTCCATAGCTGACTTCATGGATTAAAATAGCCACTCCAGTAATGAATAAAAGTGTACAATTTTAGATTGTACTTAACTTAATTTGATAGTTCTAAGGAATAAATTAACTTTCATATTTAAAATTTTCAAATTAGATTCACTTGAACTGACTTTAAAATATAAATTACTGAAGATTGGGTTTTTACTTTTTTATGAAATGATCTGTGTAAATTATTTTTAGAATGAAGAAAGAATGAAACAGCAAGTGGCTGAAATGCAGATGAAGTTAAAACAAAAAGAACAAATGTTTGAAATGCTTAGATCTCGCATTCAAGACAAGCTAGATAGGTATATTAATTATTGCTTTTTTCTGGTATCTTATTGAACAGAATAAATAAATACTTAGGCAGTTTGATAAGTTTGTGCAATGTTTAAACTATGGTTCTACTCTACCGTCTTGTGACTATATTAGTTTTCTAGCAATCTTTGAAAATCTATTGATGAAGTTTCTTTTGGATAAAAATTTCCAATGATGGCTGAAAAGGATGCATTCCTTTTCTGCCATCCCCACCCCTCACAATAGAGACAAATAAAAAGAAGCGTGCCTCCTACATATCACCCTTGCGTCTTTGTAACATAGAAAGACAAGTAGTTATGGATATAACCATTTGCCATTTTATCATAACTACTAGTCTTTCTATGTTACAAAGATGCAGAGATGAAGATTCTTTTGGGTGTCCATTGTGTGGGGTAGGGGATTTGTCCATTTGGGAAGTTTTTATTCAAAAATATTTTATATCCAAAAGAAACTTTTTCAACAAATCTCCGGAGATCACTAGAAAATGGATATAGCCATGATGGTATTGTGAAGCCATAATTTATACTTTGTATGGACTTATCAAACTGCCCTCGTAAAGTATATAAATTGCTGTGTTAGAATAAACTGGTGACAAATGTAATGTGATCTTCGGAAAAAACACTCAAAATACTGGTGTTAAACAATAAAGTAAATAAAAAACTTTGTAAAAAACACACATAAGATGTTATAGGTAAGAGGATACGCACGTTTCAACCAAAAATTGTTTTGGCCTTCGTCAGTCCAAGCCCTTCGTTGCAAGCAACACAGGGTTGCTACCTGTGTTGCTTGCAACGAAGGGCTTGGACTGACGAAGGCCAAAACAATTTTTGGTTGAAACGTGCGTATCCTCTTACCTATAACATCTTATGTGTGTTTTTTACAAAGTTTTTTATTTACTGTAATGTGATCTTGCCTTGGCAACCTGCTGGTTCTCTTTTTTTTTATTAATTTTGTTTTCATACTTGCCAACTTCTATGTTTCAGCTATACAATGTATGGATTTTAGACAAATCATATGATTATAGGGTCGTATAGTAAAATTGTAATTTTTTTAAAAATAAAGTTTACAGAAATGTGTTTTTATGTAATACATATAAAATTCAAATTGTCTGTATGGCTATGAAAAAAGTGAGTAGTTTCAGCTTTACATATGTGTACTTACATGAAGAACTCACAATCTTCCCTTGCACTATATGGGTGATTCTCATAAAAGGGGACAAAATGAGAAAAAAAAATGAAAAATAAAACTTTTAGAAAATGAACCAAATTATTTTATACTGAAGGTATATATAGTAATTTATAATTTTCCAAAATTTTAAACCTAAAACTCGAGTTTTTGTTGAGTTAGCTGCCACTTTAAGTTAAGGTTGATGATTTTGCATCATTTCTGTCACACTTTTGTCATTTTTTTTACTTCCTTTCATCCAAACTATTATATTTCATATCTAATGAAACAAAAATCGCTGTCTTTTGGCATTATTTAATTTGTTATTATCTGCAGAACTAGTGTGACAGAAATGATGTACAACATTAGTTCTGGGAAAATAAATGAAAATAACATATTTTTATGTGGAAAAGAGACTTAACTACTAAGATAAGTTAAAACAAAAACCATATAAATTACAAAATTAATATTTTCTTCATTGTATTAAGATTCAAAAACATCAACAGGCTCATTAAATTGGTAAAATAATCTCTTTCCCCGCATTTTTCGTTTTGGTGTCTTCAAAACACTCAATATGTGTTCAAATGGCACATCATATACTTTGTCTTCTGGCTTGAAAATACATTTTTTTTCATCAACCAATTTCAGGAAGGAGACCTGTATATCTCCTTCATCATCTACCTCTCCTTGACAAATACCAACATATTTGTAGGTCTGATTTTTTCTTTCGGTAATAACCTTGGCCAGAACAAAAGTACCAGATGTTAAGTTCTTGATGGAGGGTACTTCATCTAAAAAAGGAAAAGAAAATTGCCTGAATATGGAATGTAACTTTTTAAAACAATTAAATGCAAGTTTAAGTCTAAAATCTTACCTGAACAGCTGTCAGAAACTGAAGCATTGTCAAATGCAGTGTGCAGTGTTTCAGTATGCTTTGAAAACCCATAGTGTACACATGCGTCAGATGGATCTAGACATCTGAAACACGAGAGTTTTCGTGAATACATCACATTGCTTTTTACGTGCCAAACAATCTGATGCAATGGCATCTATTTTGGGGGGAAATTATGTTTCATGTCATTTATTTTTTCTTTTTCAGTTTCTATTACTGTAACAGTACTATCTTGAAAAAGATTAGTGAAATCGAATGCATTTTTGACATCCAACCCTCTTAGCACATGGTCATCTGCCATTCTCTTTAGTGCTCCTCCAACACCATCCATTGGTCCTTTTCCATGGCCAGATTCCGTAAAATTCCATGTAATGATACTGCTTTGTGGGAAATACAGTGGCACAAATTTTTTCATCCCAAATATCGTTTTTCGATTACGATATTGGGAACTTGGGCTGTCTGAAAAGAAATGAATGTTTGTTACATTTGGATTTTTCTCTGCTGCTCTTTTGAGAATTGGTAGATGACCACATACTACATGTGCTTGGTGGTCTAAATTGTCAGATGCAGTACAGAATGACTGGGCCTTAACTTTTCCATCCTTGCAGTAATAACACTGACACCTGTTTGCAATGATATTTGTATTTTGGATGCTCCAAAGTGCATCCTTTGCAGTTCCTTTGCATATTTTGCAATATAATTTTCTGCAAAGTCAATATGAAATAAAATTTCATGCTCCTCCAACTTTCCCTTTTTTTCATTCAATTGCTCTGCTTGGTGTTTCATGTTAAATACATGGTTTTTAAATTTTGGCATTTCTTGACTGAATTTTTCAATGTGCTTTGTAAGCATGGACTGGTGAAGATTCTTGATCAATCCTTCGTACTTTTTTTATGTCACCCTTGATTTTTTTTTCCTCGATTATGTTTTCCCATTGATAATATTTTACTTATGTCTTCTTCAAATGCAAAATCTAACATCTTTCCTTTGCAAATGTCACAAGTACTTTGCATACATTTTTCACTTTTAGTTGAACAACAGATTGAATTTAGCATGTCATGTAAAGATTTTTCGTTGATTACATTAATTTGCTTCAACTTTTAAGAACATTAACTCCATATTAGTGTGTTTTACACAAGCACAAGTATCACGATCTTGAATTATAGGTTTCTATACCCAAAAAGGTTTTTCCTGACAAAAATTTGGGTATGAAATACAAATGTTGGTTGAAGATACAAATTTTTGGTACAAATTTTTCATTGTATCTAAATGTACTCTTCTTTGCTTTTTTTCTTTTCCACGTTTTACAAATTCTTTTTTTCGAGGGCACATTCGCCTAACTTGGTCATCTTCAAGAAAATTTTCAATGGATTTTTTTACACTTGCAGTTATTTTATATATATTTTTTTCCGAACATAGTTGGTTATGTCATCCTGATTGCTAAGCTTCAGTCTTTCATTTATTTTACGTGAAACTACTCCTTTCAAATAAGATTGCATTCTGTATTTTTTCAAGATTTTGTTTCCAATTGCTTTCATAAATATCTGTTGCTTTTTGGTACCTGGTTTAGCTGTTTTAGCTTGGTGTACTAACTGCTTCTTGAGAGCAAAGCCATAAATTAACTGCTTTCTAACTTCTTTTGTCACTGTTTGATTTTTGATATTTTTCAATAGGTGGTTTGTCTGTTTTATAGGAGAAGGTGACAGTGTACGATATTGATTCTTTTGGCGGTAATATTTCTTCTTGAATTTTTCAAGTTGGCACTGAAGTTTTTTAATAGTGTTGTTCTGCTTTTCAATTATGCGATATGCTTTTGCCTTTTTTCTATTGGCTTGTTTTCTTGCATTTTTCTTTTGACTAGATTCTTGCACTCCATTTAAGATTGTACTACATCTGGACTGTGGTGTTTGAAATAAATTACTTCTGGAATTTAATTGTGGCATACTTTCATTATCAGATACCAGAGGAGTTAAGGTTTTTGCAACAGCCTTTCTAGTTCTATAATTCTTCGAATTTTTTCTCCATTCCTTTCTTTTTAACCTTTGGTCACGTGGACTGCACTGTGCTATTGGCAAAATAATCTTTTTTCCCTTTTTTTTTTATAATATCGTTATCTATCTTTTTGTCTCTTTATATCTAGCTCTTCTGCTGTAATCCTAGCCCGACGTTGCCGTTGCCTTTCTACTGTTAACTCCTTTTGCCGAATATATTTTTTACAATTCTCGTGAGCAATTTTTTGATTTCCAGAAGCTACTTGTTTTTGGTGTTTGCTTGCAGAAGTTTTCATTTTGATCTTTTTTTCATTTTTTTCTGCAGGTGTAGTTTTTTAGCTTGTGTCAGATTATTCCCTGTCCTTTTTACAGATTTTCTAGGATTGCCTATTCTTACTTCAGCATTTTTTTTTTCTGTCACGGAAAGATAAAAATAAATATATCAGTATTTGGGAAAAAATTAAATAATTAGGTTCAAATTTAAGAATATCTCGGTTAAAAAAGTATTAATCTTTACTAATGCTATCTAGATATCATTTTATTTATATTTCTTCTCTATATTTATATTTCTTAAGAAGGTACTAATGAATTTTTTAAAAAGTTGGCACAATCAAAAATTTAGTGGTAGTAATAAAAAAATTCTTTTGTTTCAATATATATGTATATATTTATATATTTTTTTTTGGGGGGGGGGCAGGTAATATGTGAGTGGGGTCAGTTAGTTAGAAGATTGACAAATACATCCATTTTATGAAAGTGATATAGGATTAAAAAGTTAAAAAGTAATACGGAGGTATTCCATTGTTAGTTTGATAAAAATACTACCATAACCTCCGGAGAAATATATTTAGGCTGCCTGCCATCACAGCCGTCTTCAGTCTGATGTTCCCGTGGGAATGACGCTCTTCCTCTCCTCCTCTTCTTCCGCGCCGTTCTTATTGCGCATGATGTCATTCCATGTTTCGTCTACACTGGCGTGCGTCATGTCGTTGATGCTGCCCTCTGTTGTTAATATTTCCAATGATTCTCGTAAGTAGGCATATGTATGGTTATTGAAGTTGGCTATTTTTTGTATTGCTTCAAAATCTATTGTAATGGGGATGTTTAGTGCGAGGCGGGATAAGGCTGTTGATTCTCTATTGAATTTAATGTTGTTAATATGTTCTGTTTGACGTTCTTTAATTTTTCTTTTTGTGACCCCAATGTAGCAGCCGGTTATTTCGTTGTCGTTATTTTTTATGTTTATTTTATAAATTCCTGCAGTGTCTGTGGGTTTTATTTGGTCTTTCTCAGATCTGATACGTTGAAAAATGTTTTTATTTGGTTTGACTGGAATTCTAATATTTTTCTTAAGAGCTGAGTGTGATATTTTATGAAATATCAAAAGAGTGTGATATTTTATAAAACTCAAACAGAACATATTAACGACATTAAATTCAATAGAGAATCAACAGCCTTATCCCGCCTCGCACTAAACACCCCCATTACAATAGATTTTCAAGCAATACAAAAAATAGCCAACTTCAATAACCATACATACGCCTACTTACGAGAATCATTGGAAATATTAACAACAGAGAGCAGCATCAACGACATGACACACGCCAGCGTAGACGAAACATGGAATGACATCATGCGCAATAAGAACAGCACGGAAGAAGAGGAGAAGAGGAAGAGTGATATAGGATTTTTTACATTAATTTCTTTTGTCTCGGGGGGGGGGGGACGATGATCGCGGTTCCGGTTAGAATACTAAAGGGGGCATGCTTCACACTTAACAGCCAAAAAATTTAAAAATTTAGTGCTATGAATTCATTTTTTTTCAATGGATTATTTCCTCTTTCGGGAGGTGGAGGGGGATTGCGGTTTCGGCCCGAATACCAATGGAGGGGATGCTTCCCACTTAATAGCCGTTCTGTGGAGCTTATTTCCTCTCATATCCAGACCTTTTTAGAAGACGGTCATTCCGGTCAATATTAAATCATTTTGCTCACTTGTGCACGCTTTCTGTCACGTGACAGAAATGATCGTGACCAAAATGATTTTGTCAATTATATTTCGGTCTACGACCTTTATTTTTTTACCAATGAATAAATGCAAAGCATAAATATTGAAAGATTACTTACCTAGTATTGATGAATGATGAAGAGTTTTTCTCCGGCATATAATTCTTCAAAAACCAAGCATGACCAAGATGAGGAGCCTAAAAAGTACGCATAACCAAACGAGCTGAAAAAATGATTTTGCTTAACCGTTATCATATTATTTTAAAAAATAGCATTCGCACACGTGGTTCAGTATTGAGATGTAACAAATATCGCTACTGAATGCAGAATTCTTGTGCGCATGGAATCATGAGCAGGTGATTCATGTTCCGGAAGCGTGGGCAAAAAAAATACCGGGACTGTATTGTTTCAACTCTTAGTTAAAATTTATACGCCTAGACTCAATAAATAAATATGTTTTAAAGAGAACTAACTTCACAAGTATGAATTATATAATTTTTTTTTGCTGTAGTATAAATTAATAAATTTCATTTAGTTAAAATATGACCTCGAAATCATTTTGCACTATTGTAAAATTATTTAATCCTCTTAGTTTAGTTATTTGTATAATTCACAGATGTTGCCACCAAACAATCTGTTGTGCTTTTTCGCTTCTGTGTATACTTTTTCAAGGCGTGATATCTCGCTAGATATTTAGAATTAAAAGTAGCAGCAAGTTAAAAAAATGTTAATTTTTTAGAGATCTTTCGAACTGTACAAGAAATTTTTACTTTTAGTAAGAGATAAAAATGTTGTTTTTATCAAAATTTCAACATGGCGGTAGATGCACCGGCTGGAGTGATGACTCCATCCTGGCACCGTTATTGACAGGACTTTTATTATTTAGGTTATGCCTATGTCTACACTGCAATTCCTTAAAGTTGAAATTTATAAAATTGATGCAATAGTAACAATTTTTATATGAAAATTATACTTTTGAACATAAAAAAGTTATATAAATACAAGTTTTTTAAGGAAAAGCTGAATTTTTGTGGGGGGTTTTTTTTTGGGGGGGGGGTTGAGGAGAGACACCACAAATGCTTGATTTTCTAAGGTGGAAAAAAAAAACCACTACAATCAGCTCAATTTTTTATTTGAAAAATTATTTCTAGGATTGGAAAAAAAAGCAGCAGCAGTAATTTTAAATAGAAAACTCCTTTGGAATCACTTTTTTTTTGGAGACCATAAATAAATAATACTTACAAGGGGAGGCTGAGACGTTGGGATCACCGATTTTGATGGAATGTTTATGGGTTATAGGAGACCCATAAATGTGCCAAAGAATTAGCTGCCAACTCTCCCTTATTTTCAAGAAAATTCCATTTAAACATTTGATGCACTGTTATATAGCAATTACTTCGATAATCATTTGCGTCTCCATGGTGCCATGGTTCCACATTTGGCCAGAGATCAAGAGGTCTCTGGTTCGTATCCGACTGAATCCACTTTTTTTTCCCCCTCCCTTAAAAATTCATAAAACATTTTAAAATGATACACGCATTACAAAATTGCCATGATTTATTGAATAAACACTATTCTATGAAATCAAATTGAATAACTGCAAATGAAAGCGACGGAAATGAGAAATATTATTTATCAATCACATTTTGAAAATTTATTCGGTACTTTTACAGATGTGTAATTGAGTAAGGGTGATATTTGTCCTAAAACCTTGCGAAACAAATTGTTTGGACGTCTGCTACTACATATGAAAGAAATATTTTTGCATCCACATCGTCTTTTCATTTTTGTTTGTGGGAAAAAAAATTTCTTTTACATTTACAAATATCTGCCTTTCATCCGAAAATTTTGCTGCAAACCATACGTTTTAAGATTTCAGAAAAGAATGTGTGAATGTGGTGATAGCAGAAAATACATGACTTAATGAATTTTTATTGCATCTTCTCAGGTTACTAATTCCCATTTATTTTGCGTAAAGTGTAGAGAATTTTGTATTTTTTTTTGGGGGGGGGGGCTAGTAAAACTGATCATCACATGGTTGACAAACTGATGTACGTACATTTAAGTGGGATTACTTCTAGTGCACAAGATGAATTACTTTCACCGTCATAAAAATATTTTGTCATAAATTTCTGGATTTGTTTGACCTTTCCTAAAACTTCTCGTTCCTACATATGGTCAAGGAATAAAGCATAGTTGTTACTTGTTGAAAGTGTCCCGGACTTTGAACAAGTTACATTTACATTGGAATATTCTTTTATTAAATTCTCTATTGTTTTTTCAACTGGGAAGCCAAAAGCTCTTGGTATTTTATTATTATCATTATCATTTTTTTTTTCGTTATCTACTACTCTGAAAGTTTGACAAATGAAAAATTATATGTATTCTGTATCAAATCATAAATGTTTTAAACATATAAAAATGGTTTAACTTATCATTTATATCGAATATTGAATTTCTAATTGTAATTACATGTGTGTAACACATTTTAGCTGAATGGGGAACTTTAAACTATAATTGCATCATTCAAAATGAAGAAAGAAGCAAATCCATTTTTATCATTCTTCCCAGGTCCTAACAGTATTAGTAAATTATCAAATATATACACAACAAAGAACTCTATAACTCCTGTTTTACAAAGTAAATCACAATATAATTTTTACATAATCATTTTAAACTGTTTTATGAATTTTTAAGGAAGGAAAAAAAAATGAACAAAGAGCGGATTCAGTCAGATACAAACCAGAGACCTCCTGATCTCTAGCTGAATGCGAAACCACGGCACCACAGTTATCCAAACAATTCATCAAATAATTGGTATATAACAGTGCATAAGATGTTCAAATGGAATTTTCTCAAAAATAAGGGAGAGTTGGCGGCTAGTTTTTTGGCATTTTACTATACTATGGGTCCCCTATAACTCATCAAGATTTCATCAAAATCGTTGATCCCAACGTCTGAGCCTCCCCTTGTTAGAGGGAAGAAAAAAGTATTACAAATTTTCTGACCTACCTACCTAGCCATACAAGAGGGAGTCCCACTATGTGTTGTGTAATTTCTTCATTTATTATTCAAATGACTGCTCACACAGTGAACTTCATATTTCAGCAACTCTATGCAAACAGCCATTTAGCGTGTAATTCCTCTTTTTTCCTTGTCTTGAAATAACTGGAGTAGGCTGATTAGTTGATATATATGGTGAATATATAAACATTATACCTGTAGGGCCACATATCCTATCACTAGGTAAGATGGTAGGTAGAAGCCAGAGAGACTTTTCTTCTGGTGATTCACACTTATAAGAAAAAACAAACATTACTATTAAAAAGAAAATATCTTCAAAGTTTATACAAGAATATTTTTAAATAAACAATATAAATGTTTAACCCTTTAGCGTGCAATGTTCCTGCTCTAGGAAACTAAACTGTGACGTTTTGACTGTTGCTAGTCACAAAGAATAGATTTGATTTCTATAAAAATAGTTGCGGGTGACATAGCTCCACAAGAATCCTTTACTTTTTAGCACGTCATTTCCTGTAAAAAAAAATTGTCACGATTATTTTTTACAGCACTGACATATGCTGAAAAATGGAAGAACACGAGAACAGCTGGATAGATAGCCCAATGCTGGAAAAAGGGTAGCCGTTGCCATTGCTCGACTTAACTACCAGCAAGATGCATACCTCCTTTTTTGATGCAGCTGGCTGTGCCACACTGCCAACTGCATAAAAAAGGGTCTCTAGATCTGTGGCACACAATGACCGTTTCGATCGTCCGCCATCTTGCTGGTAGTTAAGTCGAGCAATGGCAATGGCTACCCTTTTTTCAGCATTGGGAAAGGGTTGTGCCTCAAAGGGTTAATATATAGGACTAATAAAAATTGTGGTATTTGATCATATAATTTCAGTTAATTATCTTTCATGATCAAATGTTTTCATTAAAAGATTTTATATGTATAGATAGACAGATATAAATTAGGGATGTAACGGATATCTGGCCTATTTGGCTGATTTTTCAATATCCGAAATACCGTTGGATATCTGAATCATAACTACGGGATATTCAACTTCTCTGCTGGATATCCGGCCATGTACTACTAAAGCTCTATCTATAATATGCATTAGGGATGTAATGAATATTTGGCCACTATTCAGTATTCAGCCTATTCGACTGTTTTGCCTAATATTTAGTAGGCCGAATATTCAGTAAGCCAAATAGTAGTAGCCAAATATTGCTACATATTCAGCTGAATAATTTCTGAACAAAAAGAAAAAATATTTTTAACATGTATTTTTAAATGCATTTACAAATAATATTACTTAGTACCTCAATATGTTAATTTCATAATATAAAATACACTAAGTCAGTGAATTTTAAGCTGAATGAAACATGATTTAATGTATTTAATAATATTACAGAAATGCAGACTTTTCTACTTGGTGACACTACTTGACTTAGTTTTCTAATTTCTTTATGGGTGGGAGTTGGAGGAATCTTTTCAGATCCTAAATTACAAACATAATTTTGAAAAGCTGCTACATATGTTTGCCACAAGCTTTAAAACCCAAAGCACGCTGTGATATGTATAGTTACCAGATTATCACATTCACCATTGCATATTTATTAAATTATGAATATCTCAAATTATAATTATGCTGCTATTAGTGTTTAACTTTGTAAAAGATATTTTTTTCATTATCAGGGTTTTTTAGTTATACAGATAATATACTGTTGTGTATTTTTAAGCACCTGCAAATAATATAAAATGAACTTTAATTAGTCTTTATTTAGTATTTAATTACAAATGTGAAAAGTGACATTTTATTTAAATTAAAATGAAATTTTAAAAAATTTAATATTCGGCCTAAACTATGTGCCGAATATTTGGTTATTCAGCCAAATCACTATTGGTTACATCTCTAAAGCATGGAAAATTGTATTTGAACATTCTTGATAAAGTAATACATAAAACAGGGGATATATTTTTAACTGGAAAACAGCAAATTTAACACTCAAAATGGAATATTCAAAATAAATACACAATTTCAACATGTGTTCAGCTGTTTTTGAGCACATTTATAACTAGTTAGGCAAATATTTAGAGTTGATTTCATGCTTCAAAGTGCTTCTTAACAGACCTTTTCTGAATTTAAGAAAAAAAAAAGCACATCTCATGTAGTGTCGATGTGCAAATTTGGAGGCAATCTTCTCATCCTTTACAGCTGTAGACTGCTGTTTAAAGGGGAAATTTTAATTATAACCATTGTGCAATATCATGTGAAAAATATGTGCATTCAGTAATGCAATTTCTCCCATGGTAATCCCTGAAATAATGTAATTTTACACTCTCCCCATGGAGTTTCTCCGATATTTTTAATTTGTTCCAGGAATCTGATAATTAACAAAAAACTCAGATTATTTTGTCTTCAAAATTTATTTACAGAGGCAGGGAGAATTTTTCAATCTTCATCCTTTTTCTAAATGACAATCTTTTACTGAGCATTCCTTTACTGAAGTCTCCAATAACAATGATTAAAAATTAACCCTTATTTTACTTACTATTTTTTGATTGATTTAGTTATTTAAATTCATTTATGATTTTCTGCAAGTTTCTTTTGATTTTTAAAGTTAAGTCTACTTAAAATGTGTTTGTGAAATATTTATAAAGAAAATTATAACATGGCTGCTTATGCTGACAGCCATGTTGTAACATGGTATTTTACTGGTTTAAAATAGTTGTTTTAGTTACTACTACAGTATTGTGCATGATTATCACTCCATACATAAAGTACTTTGACTAATCTTTTTTTTTTTTGTGTGTGTGTGTGTGTGCGTCAGAATGTCGAGATCAAGAGTAAAAAAGTAAAATTTTCCTAAAATTTGGAAACAAATGTTTGAAATGATTTTTTTTTAAATGAATTTCCCCCCCCCCCCCCATTTTCCCCCTTATGGTGCGATATGAATTTTTGGACTGTGAAAGAGTGCTCGTATATTTTAGAAACTAAACAATTAAATATATCTATTTTTGTTTTTTAATTTGTAGTTATAATTCTTTTTTTTTTATTAAAGAAATTTAATGCATAACTTGAAAAATTCTGTTTCATAACTGTATAAAACTACAAAAGCAAGCATGATAATTTCATTATAAATATTCAAAAGACATTTACTTTTTATTTATCAATCTCTAAAAGTAAATTTAACTTAAAATAAAACTAAAAATGACTTAATATAAAATTATAAAACAGAAAAAGGCATTAAACCTACGTTTGGAAAAATTAATATTCATCTATCATAGGTACCTTATCAAAATAGATATTTTATTGTTAAATAAATAAAAAAGTATGCATTTCTTTGTGAAAATAATCTGCAATTATCGATACATTAATAAATGTGACATGATTAATTTTTTTTTGCTTCTGCTAGTAGTGCACACATAAAAAGAATATTTTAACTTTTACATTTTAAATAACATTTTTTATGTACATATATGTAAAGATATTTAGTTTTTGTAAATTATAAGTCAATTATTAAAAAAATATTTTAATGGTGTGTGAAATATGTTTGCAATTTATTGTTGTGATGTCATTATATTAAAAAATGAAAAAACACACTTAATAACTAAATACATGTTTAGTGCCGGATATCTGTATCCGGCAACCAAAGTAGCTTAGGATATCTGATATCCAGCAAGATCACTATCCGTTACATCCCTAATATAAATATCAAGAAAGTAATTTGTTTAGTTGAGATATTGAATCCAAAACGGTTCTGAAACTATATACATAGGGTTCATTCAGTTTTCAGAAAATAGATGTTGATGACCATATAAATTCTGAGTGACAACTTACATTCAACGTAGTTTGTGAAGTCACCATATTTAAGCTATGTGGCTTAAATAGCATGTTTTTATGAAGTAAAATTAGAACAATGAAAAAAAAGAAAACAGAAGAAGAGACTAAAATAAATAAATAAAATAAAATAAATGATATTGATACAAATAATATGGAAACAACATTTATTTGTACAAGCTTTTCAACAGATTTAGAATTTATGGCTCGTTTCCCGCCAAGACATCTGCCAATGGTTGTCTTGGCGAAGAAGGGTGCCAGGGAGACCCTGGCTACGTTCAACTGCCTGACATACCTTGAGCTGTATTCTGCCAGAAAACATGCAGAAAAAATGGTCTGGCTTGTGCCTCCTGCACATTCTTGGTACTGGGCTGATTCCCCAGGTAGATCCCTCGCCGTGAATTGCGACAGAAGTACCCAGACAACTCTCTCTTGCTTTCGTAGTGGTCATCTAAGAGGCCTTGCCTTCCAGGGGGGTCAAAAAGTCTACCCAATTTATCTGAGGTGTAACAATGAACAGGGCTTCTCCGGCTCATATTCTTAAGTGTCTGGATTTGTCCTACGACGATCTATTGGACTTTCCTATTCTGGTCTATGATTTTTTAAGGGTGAATAAACTCGTCTAGCAGTAGCTGGGACTCAGAGATAAGCAACAATAACATGGCTCGTTTTCATCAATTTGCTTTTACAAAGCAATGAGCTAGTTGTTTTTTTCTTTTGCAAACTTTCTATGTTTATTTGATTTGAAAAAGAGAGTGATATAACTTTACTTTTCAGCAAGTTTGTCAGTGGATCTTTCTGAGTTTGATATTTGACTATCAAAAGCAATAAAATTGCATGAAAATAGGGGAGTGCTTAAGGAGGCAATTAAAAAAAAGCAATTAAAAAAAGCTATTTTAAAACATTTATATAAATGATGAGATTTAAAATAATGTATCACCTCCCCCCTTTCCAAAATAGAAACCTATATATGTTACTGCATGACAATATGTCAGATAGATTAAACTTAAAATTTTACATATTTTCACATAATTTTAACCAGGGTTGGGTTTCTTCCGGAAGAAATTTATTTCTTCCAGGACAGTGGAAGAAATGGAAGAAACCCTTGACACGTAACATTGGGAAGGGGGAAAGGGCAAAATGTTTCTTATTGTAGAAAATATTTTTAAACAGGTGTTATCTGAATTTTCCAGAATTTTTTAAGGGAGTAGTTGCCCTCCTTGCCCCTAATATGTTGCATTTATGAAAGAAATCAACAGAAACCAAAACAGATGCTAAAATTAAAAATATAATAACCATGTAAAAAAATTAAACTCAAAAAATTAATTATATGAAATCTAAAATGAAAACTGTCTACATTAAAAATATTTTTAATGGAAAAATAGTTTAAAAAATAAAGATTCAGCATATATTTACATGTGATTGTTAATAGCATTAGGGCAGGTGTATTTTTTAATATTTTCAAATAGTTGACAGTGGGGTGGTGCCATCTGTTGAGCAGCACCAATGGCTACTATTCTATTGTTGCAGTTGAGCCGTTGAGATGTTCTGGTTATTCAGTCAGTGTTCTGCTAAATGAAAACTGAAAATTTCTGGTAGTTTTGATTTTCTTTTGTGCAGTTTTACAATTATGCTTTGTTAGACAATATTTATTTAGTATTCCTGTGTGTGCAAAAATGAATAAAGGAGGCAGAAAAAGGGATCCTATTTGGGCAAAATTTCAAGAGATGGATGAAAATGGCATACTAAAAGCTAAATGCAAGTCTTGTGGACATGTGCAAAGCATAAAAGCATGTAGAATGTGTGCTCATGTCAAATCATGCCAACACTAACATAGCAGTACTAATTCTAATGATGTTGCTGATAAAGTTATTCTTCAAGATTAGGAAAATAAATTGGAAGAGTTAATGGCCCCATCAGTGAGTAATCCTCAAGTTTTAAATTTTGCTAATAAAAGAAAAGTACAAACTCCAACTGATGGATTTTATTGCTCTACAAATGACAATGAAAAAAAGGAGTAGGATGAATTAATTGGTATGTTTTTTTATGCTTGTAATGTACTATTTTCGCATGTGGAAAGTGAACATTTTAAAAGACTAATATCTGAACTTAGACCAGGGCACAACCCACCAAACAGAAAATCACTTGCTGGAAATATATTGGATGACATTCACAATGAATTGCAGAGTGAAATGATTAGAAATCTGAGAGGAAAGACTACAACTCTAATTGTTGATGGGTGGATAATATGCACAACTCACCACATACTGTAGCAGCTTTGTACACTGAAGGAAAATCCTATTTTGTAGATGCTATTAATAGTGGTAGTGACTCCAAAACAGCAGCATATTTGATTGAATTGAGTAAAGAAATAAGCACCGCAAATGAAAAACATGATTGTAAAGTCAGAAGTGTTGTTATTGATAACACAAACTGTATGGTTAAAATGCACACAGAACTTGAAAAAACAGAAGAGTTGAATCTAATTTCTCATGGATGTTTGGCACATTATTTAAACCTGCTTGGACAGGATATTACACCACAAAGTATCATGTCTCATGTTATAAAATTGCAAAAATATTTTAGGAACCACGATGCTCCTAGTGCATGGTTAAAGAAATATTCTGGTTCTATTAAACCACAACTGCCTTGTGAAACTCAATGGAGTAGTCAGTTGATATGTCTTCAGTCATATTTAACAAATCATGCAGCTTATTTAATAGGGTGGTGCGAAAAACAATTTTTTTTAAAAATTCGAAAGGTCACCATGTGCAGTAGTTGCGATTTTGATAGTAAAATTAAACCCTGAAATTTGGATGAAATTGTTTAATATCTTAGGCCTCCTCAGAATCCTTGAATTTTGGAAATTATGGAAAAAAAGACTTTAAAATCAACTGCTCTTTTCATTAAAAAAATAATAAAAATATGAAAAGTCACCAGGTTATTTATTTGCACTTTTGAGTATATAAACATTTGTAAAAAGCTAGCCAATGTAAAATTAATTCTTAGGCCTCCCCAAATTCCTTGAAGTTGAGCGTTTTTCACTGAAAATGGTACGCAAAGACATGTAAATGGAGAAGATACTAGTCTTACCTTCTCATGTAAGGAGTAGGTTATTTCACTCGGAAATCAGACTTTTTTTTAAACATGGCATTAGATTCCTATCGAATGTTTTTGCTCGGATGAATCCATCTCCTGCATGGAGGCTACACACATGAAGAGCAGATTCTGTCACAATCCTAATCATCATTTCAACTGCTTGGGAATGGCAGTATCTTTTTAGAAAAATATCGCAAGAACTTGGATGTTTATCCGACTTCAGTAATTCCTGTAACACACTATTTGTCCATTTCTTTGTGATGGGAGGCTCAGTCACAACACATTCTTGCCAATGGATAAGGTCAATGTATAGTCATTGCTTTTGAAAATCACCTTTGGAATCTGAAACCTTCTAATGCTCATTGTTTGTTCCGAAGATTTTCTTGCCTTTATGATACGCTGAATGTCAAGCTGATGGACAGATATTCTGTCGTCGAATAACATTGCAGCTAGTACATTTTCTGCATGAACAAAATACGCGTTGTTTTGAAAAACTTTTTTTGATCCCTTTAAATTATCTGGGAGATACTGAAACTGAGATATGAAATATTGCAAATTCCTTGTGCCATCCTGAAAGACACTGTTACACTTAATTCTGAATCACCTAATACACGATAGCCCGCGAGAGGGGGAAAGTTTTCCAGGGTCTCTGTTTGCTAAATCTTGTGGGCAATAACCAGAGGAAACAGCCTTACAAATTTCCTACAAATAAGTTGATCCGTGCTAAGATCTCCAAAGTCAATATTGGACTCAAACGAAAATTCAATTTCATGGAACTTAATGATAGGATGGTTAGTGCACGTCTTCAGGGACTTACCAATCAATCCACTGAATGCACTTGGTCTTGATGTTTTCCCGTCAACTGCTTCTGTAAAGTGCCATAAATGCAGTTTGTTAAAATGAAATTGACACATTTGGCCATTGCACGGGAGAATTGAGCTTTTCTTCAAGGCATCTAATTACACCTGCATTTACACCGATATCAGTCACTTTCCCATCACTTCCAATAAAGGCTAATTCTGATAAATCAAAAGCTTTCTCATTTAATAAGCTGAAGATAGCATCGAAAATGCCCTTTGAACTCTTGCTCTTCGATGCAAAATGTCCAAAATAGACAGAACCGGGTTCTTCAACTTGTGTAATATGCTCTCCCATATTTTTCTCTTGTGCCACTAGCTATCATCCATTTTTGTAATTGAAAGCGTTTCATCCCCTCTTCCGTCAAAGAAGAAAGCTATGATCTTGTGACCAGACAGCAGGGCCGAACTGGGCCGTCGGGCGATCGCCCGATGGGCTGGTCCTCTATAGAACCAGGGGGCCTACACCCGCAATTTCGCAACGCAACATTTGAAAGGTGGGGGACTATGTATTATGTTGTATGCTGAATAATGGCTCCGGTATCTAAACTAGATAAAGATTAAAATTTCAATGAGCTTCATAAAAACCTTTTTAAAACACACATTGGGACAAGCAGGGTACAATACAAAAGCGAAAAAACTAGCACCGACACGACGATCCCCTCTTCCCTAGAATAGAGAATTGAAAAAGACTGACGTATCTAAAAATTGTAAACGTTACTGTCTATGCACCATTATATACACTTAGGTCATACCAGACCCATAATGACTCAAAACTTATCTTAAAAGCACCTGTCAGAGTAAAAAAATGTGTTTAAAAAAAAAAGAACATTAGCACACCCATATTCGTGTGAAAAAATGAAATAAATAGACGATAACTCTAAATTTACAATATTTTTCTGTGTGTGTGTTTGACGTTATATACTGTATTTTAATTTAGTTGAAACGTAATGTATTATTAGTGATGTTAGTAAAACAAAATAAAAGAATAAAGTAATTAAAAAACTTTGTAAAAAACACACATAAGAAGTAAAAGGAAAGAGGATACGCGTCTTTCCTTTTACTTCTTATGTGTGTTTTTTACAAAGTTTTTTAATTACTTTATCGTTTAACACCAGTATTTTGAGTGTTTTTTCAGTCAAAATAAAAGAATGTTCAAAGCTTTCTTTTACGTATAGAGAAATTTCTAATTACCATTTCTAGACAGCCCCACCCGTGGCCGAACACATAGCGCCTTCAATTAGGAGATGGAAGGTGCCTGATTCAAGCCCAAGACACGTCCGCCAACATAACCGTTCGGAGTTTTCCGTGGTTTTATTCGAAACTTGGGGTACTTTCGAGTAAATTTGGGTTAAGACCACTTAGAAAGACTGCCAAGGAGAGCACCCCCTCATCTTTCTATACCCCTAGTGTAGATAAATGGCCGTAATACCACAAAAATAAATCTAGATTACTTATGGCCCGTTGAAAAAGGAGAAACAGAATTTGCTGCAGGTGTTAAAAATACTTCAAAACGTTATTTTAAAATTAGCTGAGTCCAATATTTCTCCTTTTCCCCACAGAGTCTGTGGAAAGAAAAGCCAAATAAACACAAAACACGAATTTTGCATTGGCTGTCTTATATGCTAAAACAGAAAATTAGTTATGTGATTTCAATTTTGCCTATAATTGAGTAAATTATTGGAGGGGGTCGTGCCCCATCCATGTTCCCGTATAACTCTAGGCCTGTAATCTGAGTATCTAAAACAAGTTCCTTAACTAAAACGCCAACAGCCTCCATTAAGTGAGTATGCGCGAGGACTAACTGATCAATCTTTCTTTTAATTTTTAACTAATTTTCTTTAACTATTAATGAAAATAATAATAAATAAGCTCATTAAATTTGAAATAAACTGAAATGCTAAAATTTTTTATTTGGCTAAAATTTAAAATTCCACTCAATTCTGCAATTTCTTCATAATCTAATTTCTGGTACCTTATCATAGCAATAAACCAGTTTTAAAAGTGTATTTGTTGAAAGTCTATTTCGAATTTTTGATTGTACATTTGTACAAAAGATAAGGTTGAAAAAAATATTTCTATAGCAGCAATGCTTGCTGGACGAAGAGGAGGTGTACAAGTAATTTGGATGTGTACAGGTAATGAGCAAAAATCATTAGAAATTTCACAAACTTTCGACACGCTTTTCATCATTTATCAGCCTTGACAGTTATGACTATTTTTTCTGTAAAATAGATATGGAATTGGGTTTTCTTCTTTTAATTCAGAATTAATACCCCATGTTATAAAGTCAGACAGTTTCTCTTAACCACGCTTCCCTTCATTCTTATAATTTAAATATTCACCTCTGTACTTTGAGTGTAGTAAATATACTACAAGATAACACGGCAGAATGGCTTGTTCAAATCTCTACTTTAGAGATTAATGAAGTTTCAAAATTTTAGATAGAAATTCACGCCATTACATGGCACACACCACCTGCTATGATAGCTGAATGATTTTGTATTCTTTTAATCTAGAGTTAATACCGCATGTTATAAAGTCAGAATTAGTTTCTCTTAAACATGCTTCCCTTCATTCTTATAATTTAAATATTCACATCTATACTTCGGGTGTAGTAAATATACTACAAGGTGACATGGCAGAATGGCTTGTTCAAATTTCTACTTTTGAGAATAATGAGGTTTTAAATTTTTAGATAGAGATACACACCATTACATGGGACGCATCTGCTATGATTGCTCAATGGTTTTGTATAGTGTCCAAGGCAATTGATACTGTTTTATAACGTCTTTTACTAGCCTTTGAAAATTGAAATCCTGAATACGATTCACAATGTTTGGATCCATTTCTCCACAGTGTTTATTAGCCGTTTCTAAATGCTATTTCATTATTGTTTACTTTTTTCATTAGCAATTATGGTTTACTTTTAATTCTGAGTTCGTGACTTTGATTCGAAGTAGGTTAAATAGTAGACAATTAAATTAAATGAAGTTATTACACAATTTCTTTACCCAACTAAAATTTTAGTTTACCTTCATAATCTTCTAATCAATATTTAACTTCAAATTTTCCCAACTTATAAAGCTGGTAAGTTAAGTATTTAAGATCTGTATGTTTATGTATTTTTCTCATTAAATGAAATTAATCTATGTGCCTATCAGTTTATTAATTAAAAATATTTGACAGACTGTTAAAATAATGACAATAACTCTGAACAGTAATCAAAATTTAGTTTTTGAATACAACTACTTCTAAGTATCTAATGATAAAAATGTAAATTGAGAATTTAAAGCATGCTAAAATAATTTAATTGTATTTAATTAGCTAAAACATTTTAATTAAATTCAGATAAACAAACGTAATAATTCTTAGTTCACCAAGTAATGTACCGAAACATGCACCTTTACAATATGTTATATTTAATAATTGCGTGCTAAATTTGAGTAATTTAATTTTTGCCATTTTTTTCCCACTTTACTGATTTTTATCATTTTTTGCCACTGTCGTAGGAAAAGTATCTTTATGCAGGAAAGTTGCCCAACTATGTTTACAAATAAATAAAATAAAAGCCACATTCACCTAACCAGAATACTATGATCACCTAATATTTAACTACGGCCACCTTCGGCTCATTTGCCATATATTTTTGTAGGGAATAATACCGTAAGCGGGTGTCGGTTGAGTTGGCGACTTTTTTTTGTCGCCAACGTCTAACCTTGGCAACTTGTTTTTCGCGCCAGACAAAACAAACATAAGTAGACACATACAGAAAAATATAAACCCAAAACTACAATATACTTATCTAAACACATTAAAACATTAGTAGACATATTTCAAATGCAATTATAAACAAAATGTACATAAACAAAGCACTAGATCTGGGCACGTTAAAAAATAAATAAACCATAACCTTCAAATTATGCAAAATGCTAAAATATGTTTCTGCACATAATTAATTATACAGCGAAATTTCCCTTAAAACGTTCAAATAACAGTTTTAAATTAATAGAAAAACACTCAAATAAACCGACTACCTCCCCCCCCCCCCCACCACACACACACACACACACACAAACAACTCAAAAATACTTATTTACTGTATCATATTTAACCTGAATAGTGCACGTGATTTCAAGAAAAATACACTGCAAATATTTTTATAAAATGTTAAAAACACTCTTTATAAATAACAGAAAACAACTATAATAAACCGACTACTTCCTCCCCACATTACTTTTGCAATTTAATATACCTTCAAAACACACAACATTTACACTATTAATCAGAATAGAATCAAATCTGATCACAAACTCAAAAATCCTTACATATGTATTCATATTTAACCTAAAAATTGTACGGGAATTCTGTAAATCGGAAGCAAACCCAGATAACAAAAAAAAAAAATTAACCATCCCTCTTAAAACCTTAAAAAATTTTATTTTTTCATCCCAATTCACAAAAAATAACATACCATACTAAAAACCTTACATAATTATAAAAACATAAGACCATAAATATTCTCAACTATACACCGGTGTACCATAAAGCAAGGAATAAACATTTAAATAAATAAAAGCACCATATACCTCAAATTTTATTCATGAACGACGTCCATTCACCTCAAAATAATTCCATCAAAAGCATTGAAATAAGCATAACAACTGTACCTCAACATACGCTCGATTCATATTCTTCACAACTCACAACATTTTCAAATTTTTGTCGAATACTGGTTTTAGTCCTAATATTTTATATTTTGGCAGAGAACTTCCTCTAATATTTGACACATATGATATTAATTCTACTGAACCTTTTCTTAATGATTTTCATACATATAAATTAGTTCAAGAATTCGACTCTTTGTATAGGTGTGCTTATAATAATATTCGTGGAGCTCAAGATAACAGATTCATGAGACATGCTCTCCATGCTAAACTCAGAGACATTAATGAGGGTGATATTGTTTACAAAAAATCCAGAGATAAATTTAAACCTAAATACACAGGACCTTATGAGGTCATAATTAAACATTCTCCAGTTTCATTCACAGTTAGAAGATATCAGGCTCCTCATATGAACCCTGAACGTTTACACATTGATAGATTACTGTTAGCCCCTCCCAGAAATAGTTATCTTAATACTTCTACTGAAATTCAACAAAATTGTCCTAATTTACCTTTGACCTCTTCTGCTCCACATTCTAGGTATAATTTAAGAACTAGGCATTAGATATACTGTGTATGTTTGCAATGTATGTTTGGTTCCTTGTTTGTGGGTACACACACAAGCTTGGAGGTATGTTTGATGTGTGATTTAGCTTTCAGTATATCTCTTGTTAGGTTTCTTCTGTTGCAAATTAATTTTTTTTGCTACAAAAAAAAATAGTAATAATTATTAAGTAAAATTTGCTCTCATAATTGCCTACCCCAAATGTTTATCTGCGTGCTTAAAGAATTTTGTTTGGTTGTGATCATGGGCGTAACTTGGGCTTCGAAACTGGGGGGGCAAATGTCATTCTAATGAAAGTCTATATATGCGTGCCCGTACACACACACACACACACATATATAATGTTTATATGTAATATGTATATATATATATATATATATATATATATTATTATAAAAGAAGATGTCTGTGTGTGTGTCGGCGGCTTTTTGAAGCCGCCGATAAAGGGCTACACCTAGAACACCAAATTTGGTACTCAGGAAGTTTTGGTACATGAAGTTGTGCACCTCGAAGCGATTTTTTCAAAATTCCACCTAGAATTTTTTTTAATTTTATGTTTTATGCAATTTTCGACATTTTTTCTCACCTAATTCGTAATAACGGCGGAAATTACGCTCGCAGCAAAACGGCATTTGTATCATCGGATAGAGGAGAAAATTTTCTTTTAAAAACAGTTTGATCTGAATACTTAACATGTTTTACCGATTTGGAAAATAGAATTATATGCACACATGGGCACCCATAAAGGGGGCAAGGTATGGAACTTGCCCCCACTGAAGTTTTAGGTTTATGTCTCATGATGTTAACAATGGCAAAAACAGAACTAAATTTGTTAAAAGTTTGAAATTTGCCCCTCTCTAGATTTTTTTTTTTTTTTAAATTTCCCCCCCCCCCCTAAGAAAATTACTATGGGCGCCCATGTATGCACATCAGCAGATCGTTATAAACAATAGCAGTGAAGGTTCTTCTTCTGTGTCGAACGTTGCTTCTCCGTATTGCTGGGAGCAACGCTGTTAGTTAGTAGGAAGTAATGAGGTGATTTGTTGCTATATTTTTCTAATGCATGAAAATCTAAAAGGGTTAAAGGTGTCGAAATACTGACTTAGATAGTACTGCAACTAGAGTTTATCTCTCACGACGCACAAACTAGAACGGCCCCCTCCCATGGAACCATAACTTATTTTGGAGCCCCCTACCAAGTCTGGGGCACGTGTCCCTAGTTGCCCCTGGCAGCAGATATAAATCATAAAATCGCAGACCGTTTCTTCTTCTCTTAAACTGCGTCGCATTTGAATTCGCAATTAGTCATCTATCAAGTCAAGTAAGTTGTGCACAATCATAAAAGTGTGTTGTCTCTCTGCTATTGACCTTCAAACACCAAAATTAGGTTCATTAAAATATAAAAGAGAAACTGGCCCCAACCTGTGACAGGGCGGCAACTAAAGGGGAGGGGCAAGCGTGGACAAGCACCGGAAGACATTCTAAATGGAACGCTGAAATCAGTTATAGTTTCTTGGGATGGCGCGCGGCTCCATGCGAGGGGGCACACGACCATGGGGGTGCAAGGTAGGGAACTTGCCCTCCCTAAAGTTTTAAGTTAATGTCTCATTATTTTAACAAATGGCAAAAACAGAACTAAATTTGTTAAAAGTTTGAAATTTGCCCCCCCTCTAGAAATTTTTTTTAAGTTTGCCCCCCCTATGAAAATTACTATGGGCGCCTAAACACACGATACTAATTATGGTTTGCCCCGGATGACATAAACTCTAATTGCGACACTGCCTGTGAAAATGACCTCTTTTTGCTCACTATTTACAGCAACAGGTCTTTTTTTCTAACGCTGAACAATTGATTTCAGACAAGTTTAAAATCGCTGCCCCTTGATTTTTGCTTTCCTGAGAAATTGTCTAGCTTGGCCATTTGGTAGAATCTGCCATCGTTCCTGTTGGGTTGAAAAGCTTCTGTGACTCTATTCTTTTGTTGATTTTTGCAGGGGAATTTTTCTTTTTTTTGAATCTGATAGTATATTTGGGTTATAAATGCATGATTTGGGTTCAAAATCATAACTTTGCCCCCTGACTTTTTAGACTAGGGGGGCAATTTTTACAACGGCAGGGGCAATTGCCCCCCTCGCCCCCCCAGATTACGCCTATGGTTGTGATTCACTTTTTTAAAATTCTCAATTGGCAGCCCTTTGTTGTAATTTTCCCTGAAGCAAAATCGTTCTAAATTAGAAAGCCCAAATAGCCTGTGGTTGAGACGAGATTTAACTTCTATTCTGAGTGCGAAGTCACTTTAGTAAGTTTAACTTACTTTTTTGGTATATCTGACGTTTGTTTTTTGACAGTGGTTCACATTTAGGTAATGCTTTTTATTCAACTTCCATTCCATCGGAGCTTGAACGAATAGCAATATCTCGCCCCTTCCCCCCTAGGATACTTTTCGTCACTCGCGTGTTTGGACATCAAGAATGACTTTTGGTGCATGTTAGCAATCGCAGCTGCTTGCATCTGGTAGCGCATCGCTGTGTCAGTATGCCTACTTTTATTTTTTTGCTTTTCCACGATTTTATTTTAATCTCTCACACCTTCTTTTTCACACACAATTTTCCTGTACATACGCAAACAATTGTTTTGAATTTTGTTTAAGAAAGAAAAGTTTTGACAAAGAACATGTGGAATATTTTATATATATATTAAGTATTTTAAGTGTATGTTATGAAGGATATTGTATTTATATTTTTATTATTTTAGTATAGATGTTTTGTCAAAAAAAAAAAAAATGCAATTAAGTTCTTGAACTTTTAAAGTGTTTCTAAGAGTTAAATAAAATGAAGCATGTAGAACAGACTTTTTCAAGAACTGTGGAAAAATACTCTGTTCATTTTGATAGACTTAATTGAGGTATTGCTACATAGCAGTGGAACTCTTCGTTATTCATTTACAAAAATTTTTGAGATCTCTTGCAGATAAGAATCTGCATATACAAGATAGCTATCAGTTTTTATCAATATTACAATATTAATGTTTTATTTATGCAAATGTGTACGCTAATATGCTATCAGATTTATTTATGACTATATTTTTAAAAATTTATTTGAAATATGCTTCATTCATATATGTGTTGCAACAACTGTAAAAAGTTTGAAGATCTGTAATTTCAAGACAAAGAATTTTTTGTGTACTTTTATTTGTATAAGGGGGATAGAAATGCACTTAACAGGTACAATTTTTTCTCTCTCTCTTTTTTTTTTTTTTTTTTTTTTTTTTTTTTTTGTTTTGCACATACAATTACTTTTTCATTCAAATTTTTCAAACTTTGGAAATGTTTAAATTTTTTTTTTTTTTTTTTTTTTTTTTGAGGTCAAAATTTTTTTTGTCAGGTGGTGGGGAGATAATATGTGATGCCGACATCACATATTGCTTTTTGTCACTAGTATATAACCCCTGTCCTGTATTTTATACGGTGCAAGTTATATACATCCCTCACATCTGCTCATAGCATTTCAGCTCTTTGTGGTTTATGACCGCAGCTTTGCTAATTCTTATTCTGTACGTTAAAAAGAATTTCTTTTGCAGCTGCTCTCTTTGGGCGAGGCTGTTAATTTTTGCTTTGTTCAGCAGTCTCCCAGAGATGTCATGATCACGTTGTTCTTCACTGACATGTTTTGGTAACCTTTTTAAATTTCTGCGCCTAATTGTTTTTGTTTACTAAATTAAATACATTGATTTATTCTTAACCTCTCTGGATGCGTTCGCCTATTTTTGTATATTGGCATATTTTTGTTAGCGCTGCACTGCCAAGTTTGTAAGTTAAGGCTTTTTGTTTCACTCTGTGAGAACTTCACTTTAGCTCCTGTTCTTATTTTTGGTAGGTCGCATAAAATCGACAGTCCATCCCTGCCCCCTAGCCATCCAATTAATTTATAAGATGTTTTGCCTGTATTAAAATAAAATCACGTTAAGTCGTCTTGCTGGAGAACTTCTCTGTGTTATTGCTTTTTACACAACGTAAAAATGGATTACTACATCCTCTAATTTTTGTCTACCTCTTTCACGGTCCATGAAGTAAAACACCCACCACTGCATCATAATCACGCCTAAAAGAATGCGCTGAATAATTGCCTAAGACTATTACTGTTTAGCTAAAAAAAGTGTGGATATAATGATAGCGCTATGAAATTGTAACAGAGTAATTATTATTACTGTTATTCTTCATAAAATTAACTTAGCTGTCTTTCATTTTAAATTAAATTCAAAATACACAAATTTTTAAAATTAAAGGGTTTTTTGGGAGCTCCCCCCTTATTGTTGGGGCCCGGGCGCTTGCCCTGAATGCTCTGCTGGAAATCAGTCCCTGCATGTGTCCTGTGTTTTACGCACGGAGCACAAGTCCGGTTGGTGAACCCACTCTATACTTTTACTTTTCATTCATCCTCCTCTCAGTCCGAAAAGCTGCTGATTCGGATCAAAAATGTTTAGGTTACTCCAACAGTTAGATATTATACCGTATTTAAATATATTGAAACAATTTGTTATATTTTGTAATGAATTATTTCAATATGAATGGCATTTCGTTATTGCGTTATAATGGTATGAAGATGTCATTCTGTTCCTTTAATGTTATGGTCTCATACCGTATTTAAATTGTCATTCAACAAAAGGTTATATTCTAACTAATTGATACTGTATTGTTATCAAATAGTTACGTGAGTTTAACGTTATAAACTAAACGGTTAACGTGATTAACCAAATGCTTTCTGTTGCTGTTCTTACAGTTATTATGTATAGCACAGAAAAGAATAACGTTATAATAAGTGTACGTTGAATATCGTTATTAAATATAACGTTATTCCCCGAGCACTTTTAGGTCAAGTAACCGAATACTGATTTCTCAAATCATTAACATTATTGATTATAACGTTATTGCGTGAAGAACGATTTGAAAGTTACGGTATGAATAGCGTTATTCGGCTTGTGAATAACGTTACGACTTGTAACGAATAACAAATTGGTTATAACGCGCATTACGTTAAGTTACGGATCCCTGGTCATAACACATATATTACAACTCTACATGTTAAGTTTTGGGGATCAGATAGTTTCAAACCAGTTTCTATATATGTTATCTACCTTTACATTCTGTGTAACCCCAAAGTGCCATTTTTGAAATTCCTCCCCTCCCACACTTGCGGCCCTTTTTTTCTAGAGTCAACACTAAAAACGTTAGATCCAATTTCCTGGTGAAAAGGTGTTATCAAATGCAGCGATATACCTAAAGAAATGTATGAATATATCGAAATGCTTTTAAGCTCTTCTTCGAGTTCTGCAGAACTTGAAAGAATTTTTTCATCTTTTGCATTTATCCATTCTAAGCTGAGAAACAGATTGCAGTATCCCACTACTAAAAAACTTTTGTTTTGCTGTACCATGTTACACAGTAGCAAGGAAATGAGGATTTTGATGAATTTTTTTAATGTTGAAATTGTTTTAGTTCTTTTTAAAATTGATGTATATAAAAAGTACTATCTTTCCTTTAACCATTATACAATATTTAATAATTCACCAGTACTATTTACTATTGGATAAAGAAATTGAATTATTAAAAGACTACTAATATGCTGATTGAATTGGAATTGATAACTATTAATTGATTTTGTGTTTTTTTTTTTATAAATAAAATTTCTGTTCTTCAGTTAACTAATTTTTGAAAAGCTTTAGTCGGGTAAGTGATCTTTGCTGTATAAAAACTGATGTAATTTATTATTTTAGTATATCTATAATTAAATGTTTATGTCTAGTTAATTTTCTTATGGTTATCTAAGAATTTTTTGAGCAATTACTGTATCTTACAAAGTTGCAACTTTTATGGTAAATTCTTAAAGAATATAAGTTTCTTCCACTTGGAAGAAACCTATTTCCTCTGGCCAGTTTTTTCCGTGTTTTTTTCCACTTTGGAAGAAACTTGCCTACTCTGATTTTAACTATCGGGAAATCCATCGTAAATAATCGGCAAACTTTGCTTGTGAAATTTTAATGGCTTGTACATTTTTTAACATACTGTAGTTTTTTAAAATAAAGATGTATAAACTAAACATATAGATTTAAATTTTGGTTTAATATTATATCCATTAATATGAACATAGTGAGGGGGATCTCAGCCCCCCCACCCCATCCCATTTTTATATTTAATTTTTAAATAATAAGTACCTGCATAAACAACAAATTGTGCGAACACCTTGTTCTGTGATTTTTTTGTTAATTTGTAAGAAAAATTTTAAAATGTATGATTATAAGTTAAAATTAATGACCCTGCCCAGACAGCACAGCAAACTTGCAGCAAGCTTGATTTATCAAGTCAATAAGCTTGAATTAAGCTTGAAAATTCCATTCGTGTAAGCTTGATGCAAGCTTGAATCAAGTGTTCTAGTTTACACTTGCCCAGCTTGCATTAAGCTTGACATTTCAAGCTTGAATCAAGCTTAAAAAATTTTCCCACAAAAAAAAATTTCTAAATACACGGGGCACCCGCTGGCGAACGCGCCCCACATACTTTATTTTTCCGCGCATTTTCTCCCTCTATGCTGTAATTTTAAGTTATTTTAATCTGTTTCCATCGAGTGTCCGTGGCTAGAATAGAACCCGGGACCTTTCGATTCATAGCCGAGCGCGTTATCCATTCAGCCACCGGAGCCTTGTGCAGCTATGACTAAAGTTTGAAGTGAATTATTAAGTGGTTTTCTGGCCAGATTGATAAGTGGGCGATATGTTATTTGTTTTTTTTTTATTTTTCCATGGGATGCATCAAAATTAAAATAATTTTATGTGTGATTTATAGACTCTACTAATAGGGAAATAAACATAATATAAACTTAAGAGCAACACATGTTTTAAAACTTTCGCAACACTCATGAGCAATACTGCCGCTGGCCAAAATCGAGACAAATGACCGATTTTGAAATCAATTTCGTAGCATAATTGTATTTTATTTTGAAGAATTTCCATATTTGGAAATATAGAATGGGTTTACTTAACACAAATTTTGTGTTAAGTAATCTGAAATGAAAGAAACAAATAGTTAAACGTTACTTCGAAATGCTATATCACAGTTGCTAACATGTATGGAATACAAACACTTTAGTCATTTTTGTAAATATTTCTTAAAATAACAAATAATTGAAAAATTTTGCAATTTTTTAACGCTAAAAATTCTCTTTACAAATGTGGTTAGTTATTTTCCTACATATTGGTATGCTATATCGATATAGAGCATTTCGAAGAATTAAAAATAAGTTTAAATTAATTTATACGAATGTAAATTTGAATTATTTTCATTGTTGAACCCCATTGTTGAACTGTTTGTTTATTTAAGTACTACATACTTTATAATTAAAAAAATTATTTAACTTCTGAATTTTTTTTTTATCCTTTGTAATTTTATTTTAAAATTACAAAAGTGTAAGATGTAAGATTTTTGTGCCCTAAAATCTGTAAGCCCTGGGCAGTTGCCCCGTTTGCCTTGCCGGTAATATGGCACTGGAAATAAAATAAACACATCTTTTATGAACTTTCAGCAAATTTGAGGACGCTAGACAATTAATGTCCATTCTCTTTGACAGATGGCACCATCAATGCTCCTTTAAAAAGGAAAAATCAAGCGAGTAGCAATTGCGAAGCTTAAATCAAGCTGTATTTAAGCTTGGCAATTCAACTTGACTCCTGCAAGCTTGCTGCCGGCTTAGAATGATTTGAACTGTCAACCTTGCATTAATGCGTGAAATTCAAAGAAATGTCAAGCTTGATTTAAGCTTATGTGCTGTCTGGGTGTAAGGGCCTTATTTTGATGACTGATCAAAATTAATGAGTTTTTAATGACCGTGTGAACCCTGATTAATAAGAACAAAACAATAAATTAAGAGAAATATGGAATATTTAAAAATATATATTTCACTACTGTTAGTACAAGCCTTAATGATTTTAATCAATAAAACAGCTTGGATTAAAAATGTTAAGGTCTATAGAGTAATTAGAGTTATGATTTAAAAGTGAATTTTTTTCAGCTTTACGATGTGCATGGTGAAATCATAAATAAGCACTAGTGTAGTACTTAATTAAAAACTGATAATATTGGTTCTTCTAAAAGCTGAGATTAACATAACATTATAAATTAAAATTTTACATGCTGAAAATGACCAGTGTTTTACTAAATTTAAATCAAAAGTATTATGTCCTTATTAACGTTTTTAAATGCATAACAGTACCACTAAAAAAATTATCTTATATTTGCTTTCAAGTAATCAGTCCTTAGCATCTTCATTTTTAATTACAAATGTTATTTTACTCACAATGGGATTGCTCAAATTATAGTATTAGTATTACCTTTTTAAAAAAAAAATTCTGGAAATAATTAGCAAACGACACATTCAACACTTACATATATACATAAAAAGAAGATTAATATAATTCATTAAAATGAAAATCCATAAAAAAAATTCCTAATATGAACAAATAACAAATAAATCTTTCATGTTAGTTTGAAACAGAAACAATAAAGAAAAACTATTAGTGACATTTAAAAAACTTAAAATAAAGGGTGATAGTTAAAGTTTTTTATTTGGGAATACCTTATTCCCCCCGTACACGATATATATTTCGGTTACACACATAACCATCATCAGTCGTTTCTGTATCTCACACTAATGGCGGCTTCCTTTTTATCTCTTCGCTCTTCTTCTGGAAATTTCGATGAATGACGTCATCCCATGATTGGTCGATTGTATGAAGCGTATCGTTGATGCTGCCATCTGTCGTCATTATTTCTAAGCTCTCACGAATGTAGGCATATATACTATTTTTAAAGTTTATTTTTTAAATATTTTTAAAATCAATGGTAATGGGCTCTTCCAAAGCAAAACGTGCCAGAGCGGTACTTTGTTTCTGGAGGTTAATGTCTTGAAAATGTTCGTTTTTTCGCTCTTTAATTTTCCTTTTTGTAACGCCGATGTAGCAATTTTCTTTATTAGTGTCGTTTGACATAAAGTTAATTTTATAGATCCCTGCGGTTTCGATGGGGTTGATTGGGTCTTTTTCCGATCTAATGCGCTGAAAAATTGTTTTATTAGGTTTAAATGGAATACGGAAGTTCTTTTTATTGGCGATATTAGAAAGTTTATTGGCTATCCCCCGGCTAAAGGGGATAGCCGTAGTAAAACGTGGTTTATCTTTTTGACGGTTGTCTATAATATTTAATTTACGTTGCCTAGCTTTGAAAACTTTATCGAAAATTTCTCGAGGGTAGTGGGCGTCTTGACATTGTTTCCTTATGAAAGCAATTTCTTTTTGAAGGAGGTCGTTGTTAGAACAAACTTTGAAAGCGCGGTCGATATAGGAACGAATGGCAGCAATTTTATATTTGAAAGGGGTTTTAGATTTAAAATTTACTATATTAGTATTACAAGTAGGTTTTCGAAAAATGGTGGTCTCTATGCGATTATTGTTTCTGGTTATGTTCACATCTAAGTAATTGAGGATATTATTGATTTCTTTTTCGTAGGTAAATTTAATGTTCGGGTCTATGGCATTAAGTTGATTGATCAAATTATTTTCTTCATTATTGTGGGTGGTAAGGATAGCGAAGATATCGTCGACATAGCGAAGCCAAAGTTTGATGGTACTATTGTGTTTAATTTGTTCCTCAAGGATTCTCATTTTCCAGTCGGCAATTATTCCGGATATGGGGGAGCCCATGGGGACTCCTTTTATTTGTTGGTAGAAGTGATTATTATATTGAAAATATGAATTATTTAAAATTAGATTTATTGCACTAGTTAGGGTGTTAATTATGTCTATATCTTTAAAACTACTTTGAATTTGTTTGTTAATAATTTGGTTCATTTCCTTAATATCTATTGACGGGTATAGATTTACAACATCGAAACTTACCATAATATCGTCTTCATTAACCCCTTCGCGACGGAGAAGCGCAAGCGCCCACTTATCTTTGAGACCGGCAGTCTCTTTCCCTTCTGTCCAAGGCTGGAGAATTTTTTGCTATTAACCCTAAATCCATGAAATTACAGAAATATCAACGTGTTGTTTAATAATGTTCCGTAGAGTGAGTATTTAAACGGTTCTGTAATTATATTGAAACGTTTATTGCTGGCACGTATACGTGACAGTCGGTGGGAAAGGGTTAAGTTTATAATCGTGGATGTTTTTAATGAAATCGTCGGTGGAAGTTAGAGTGCTGTTAGAGGGGGGTATAATTTCTTGCAATATATCCTTCATATATTTTTCAAGAGTATAGGTGGGGCCTTCACATTTGCTCACGATTGGGCGAAGGGAGGGGGGATTTTATGATCTTTAAATTTAGCGAAAATCCGTGGGGCGAAATTAGCGGTATTGTTATAGTTAGGACCTTTCTGATCCGGCCAGGTACCATTTTTTATTAAAGTTTTTAGTTTATTATAGTACCACAATAGTACCATCAAACTTTGGCTTCGCTATGTCGACGATATCTTCGCTATCCTTACCACCCACAATAATGAAGAAAATAATTTGATCAATCAACTTAATGCCATAGACCCGAACATTAAATTTACCTACGAATAAGAAATCAATAATAGCCTCAATTACTTAGATGTGAACATAACCAGAAACAATAATCGCATAGAGACCACCATTTTTCGAAAACCTACTTGTAATACTAATATAGTAAATTTTAAATCTAAAACCCCTTTCAACTATAAAATTGCTGCCATTCGTTCCTATATCGACCGTGCTTTCAAAGTTTGTTCTAACAACGACCTCCTTCAAAAAGAAATTGCTTTCATAAGGAAACAATGTCAAGATGCCCACTACCCTCGAGAAATTTTCGATAAAGTTTTCAAAGCTAGGCAACGTAAATTAAATATTATAGACAACCGTCAAAAAGATAAACCACGTTTTACTACCGCTATCCCCTTTAGCCGAGGGATAGCCAATAAACTTTCTAATATCGCCAATAAAAAGAACTTCCGTATTCCAATTAAACCTAATAAAACAATTTTTCAGCGCATTAGATCGGAAAAAGACCCAATCAACCCCATCGAAACCGCAGGGATCTATAAAATTAACTTTATGTCAAACGACACTAATAAAGAAAATTGCTACATCGGTGTTACAAAAAGGAAAATTAAAGAGCGAAAAAACGAACATTTTCAAGACATTAACCTCCAGAAACAAAGTACCGCTCTGGCACGTTTTGCTTTGGAAGAGCCCATTACCATTGATTTTAAAAATATTAAAAAAATAGCCAACTTTAAAAATAGTATATATGCCTACATTCGTGAGAGCTTAGAAATAATGACGACAGATGGCAGCATCAACGATACGCTTCATACAATCGACCAATCATGGGATGACGTCATTCATCGAAATTTCCAGAAGAAGAACGAAGAGATAAAAAGGAAGCCGCCATTAGTGTGAGATACAGAAACGACTGATGATGGTTATGTGTGTAACCGAAATATATATCGTGTACGGGGGAATAAGGTATTCCCAAATAAAAAACTTTAACTAATAAATCCGCCGTATTAAATAATGTTTTATATGTTTTTGTTAAAGGGTGATATTTCACCAATGTACCTGCATCTTTAAGAAATGTGCATATAAATTTTCAAATAGGACTGATCTCAATAAAGTTAATATATTTTTGTTTGTTTATTTAAGTACAGTAAAATATTAACACAAAGAATAAAGTAATATTTAAAAATATATAGCTAAACAGCAGAACAAAAAACATAATGGTTTTAAAAAAAAAATTGGGTTCCTTAGTATACTGTAACTTAATTCAGATGGATTTCTTGTGGTCAAAAACATGACTAGAAAAAGAGAAACATTAAAAAAAAATTAACAAAAAAAAGTTTTTTTGCAAAATTATTGTAGAACTGTGACGTGAACACACACAGGAAATTATCTACAACCAAAAAATTGTGGCCAAAAGCTGCTGAATCAGTAAATTTTTGATATATAAGAACAAAACAATAATATTAGTACTGTATAGTACAGAGCAAATATTTTACTTCTACACACCTCAAGTGTGAACTAAACTTTCTCCCATGATTATATGAATAAAATTACTGCTGATTCAGTTAATAATTAAAATGGATCGTGTCAACATATTAAAAAAAAATTACCAAACAGAACACCATTGAGTTTACGCTTATATGCAATAACAGGGTGTCGACAGATCAGGGAAATCATGGAAAAATCAGGGTAGTTTATCGATCTGGAAAAATAATGGAAATATCGGGGAATTTTGCAAAAAGATTTAAAAATCAGAGAACTTTCGTTTTTGCCTAGTGAACTAGATCATTTTTAATTGTCAATCTGATGCGCAGCTCTGTTCTGGATCACATGATACTCAACTGATGCACAGATACAGACATTTTACGAATCCAAAACCAGAATACAGATCATACGAGAACATAGAAATATGAATCCGAGACTCAAGTGATTTAGGCACTATCACTATCACTATACGAATCCGAAAAAGGGCATGTATTCGGACTCACTCTAAGATGCAGATCATACAAGAAAGCGGATATGCAAATCAAATCGTCATGTGAATCAATTTCACATGTGAATTGCTACCTGAATAAAGTCATAATTAAAATGAATGGTAAAAGATGATTTAGTCTTCTACTGCGCCGTTGTGCTTTTTAAAGTGATGGGACATTTGAGTGATGCTTGCTAAGCTCCCCCGTAAGACGATTTTTTTTTTCATAGATAGTGCTCATTTTTAAGCCTTTTTACATATTTTTTAAAATTTCAAACGATACATTGATTGAAATAAAATAAGTTAACTAGGTGGCCAGTTTATTTTGATCAGTCATCCTTACGCTTAAAATTGAACACTATCTTTATAAATTGAGGAAACTTTCTTCTACATATTGTCTTTTAGTGTTCAACTAAATTTTATGTTTGGATTTATGAAACTGAACTACAATTTTATTAATATTAAGCATTTTTTTTGTTTTCTATTATTTATTTCCCTATATGAAGCATTCACCTGTTGGTGCATGATACATAATGGTGATTTACATGAAAGATTATGGTATGTATATAATTAGTTCTGGAAATTTGATATAGTCAGGGAAATCAGGGAACTTTTTTTCTCAATTTCTGTAGCCACCTTGAATAAAACACTGTACTAAAACAAATGTTATATACATTCCAACTATATAATTACAAAGTAATCTTATATAAATAATCTCAGTAATGAGCTGTTTGAACTTTTAACTAACTTCATCATGTAGACAAGATATTTAAAATGAAAATTAACTACAAACATTACAATCAATTTGAAAGAAATCTAACTGTTTAAAAAAATAACACTACTGATGTACTTCGAAAGTATTTATTTTTATATATGTCAGGCGAAATCTTGACGCATTGCATTGCTGAGAACCAGAAGTGGTTACTTACATTTACAGCAAATATGAAAAAGGTTGCTTGTGAAGTATAATCTAAAAGGTAGGGCCGCAAAAAATTGAACTTGTAGTGCCTCGGAACGACGATGGCATAAATTCGACAAGATGATGGGACACATAGTCATCCGATAAATTTTCGCATTTAAAAAAATTAATTTGAAAATCACAATACGATGAAAATTTCGCTGCACACCTCCAGATTCACTTATCTATCGAGAAAGCAGATCTATTCTTTTGTAGGCAGGATTAGTTTTTCTTCACAAAAGAAAACGACACATAAGAAATTTCCATCAGAGTTCACATGTATTACGCTAAAGAACAAATTTCGCTGAAATGATGAAAACTCACTTGAAGCATTTTTTTACACATACTTTTATTTAGACCTTCGAAAAATTAGGGCTTCTGGATTATAACAATTGAAAACAATGCACATTTATACAGCATAGGAACTTGAGGAAGCATCTTCATAAAAAAATTACAGTGTTGATGCCATTGCGGGCCTTGCATGTCTGTGGGCAAAGCCTCCTCACGTGAAGTGAGTGGCTTGCCCTACCGAAAAAACTGCCTAACTGCCAAAAAGTGACTGCTAACAAGCCGTTAAACATATTCCTATAGAAAAGAGAGCCTCGATTTTTCTGGAACAATCGAGGCATTAGCAGGTGTTTTACGATACGCCACGATATGCTCCTTGCGCAGCAGGGAAAAACTGCAAGAGAACACATCGGCTTCAGCCGGAACAGAGACATATGCGAGCGAAGAGGAGTTGATTTTTCTTTGGGCGTTTTCTTAGAGGTGTTGATTTCTTTTAGCAGGCGAAAAACTGGCTTCAACTGTTATTTTATTTTTATCATTAATGTTATTTTATTTTGCTTCAACTGTTATTTAAGCAGCTGATAAGAGCTAAATGATTTTGAAGTACATTATTGCGCTGCAAATGAAATGGCTAAAAGGACAATTGAAAGCTTTAAAAACAGTTACTGTTAAAAACTTTTAAATTAAATTTGGAATAGATTATTAGTTTAAATTTAGACAATAGTAATTAGGATTTGTATTAATAATTTTTCATAAAAAATATGCACATTATGTCAACGTGACAAACACTCACAAATAATGCAAAATAGATAATTGTAGTAAAGAAACACATTGTAGAGTGAAATAAATTTACGTGTTCAAACGTATTAGTCTACAAAATTACCTGTGGAGATAAACAGGATTGCATGAGAACGACGCTGGCAGCTGTGTTTTCGCAAGCAACACTGCTTTTACGCCACGAAAATGCAGCGGATGAAATCAGCCTCAAAATGTAAACAAATGAATATGCAATCTGCATTTTCACCGATCCCAACCGTTTGGGCCAATAGCTGTGTCTGCGCATGTTCGTGGCGATCGAGAGTGCGAAAAGAATGAAGAGCTTTAATGACAATGCTGGTGCCATCTGTTCATTCCAAATATAGTTAGTTTATTATAGTGATTATCCATATGAATTATTCAATAAATTAGACTATCTATTATCTTCAGTGAATATTTTTCAACACTTATTTTAATGAATCATAATTTTAGTTAATGAACATTAGTTTATTTTATAATAATCAAATAAGAATGACTAAAAATATTTTGAAAAATTAGATTTTATTACCAAATTTCAATTTTGCTGATGATAAATAAAAGCTTATAAAAATGTTAAATTATAAATTTAATTTACATATGAAACTCATGAAATGTAAATAAGCCACTTTAATGTAAATTTTAAAATTTTTCCTAAAGAATTTAGAAATATGTGAAGTGGCTTTTTAAAAGTATCTTTTAAAAATAATTTTTATTTAAAGAAATAAAACTTTAAATTGGATTTATCATTATGTATTGAAAAGCTCACTAAAGTTTTCCTATTTTAAAGTAACTATTGAAAGTAATAAACAGCAAATATACATAGTATTTGAAACAAGCCTTTTTAATAATCAATATAAACTGATGTACTGGTATTTGTCAATTTGAATGTACCACAATAAGTTATTAAAATTCAATTGATTTAAATAATTTTTTAAAACTAAAAAGCAAAAAGTTTAAATGAGTTTGAAAATAATAATAATAATGTGAAATATCATTTTTTAAAGTAAAATATACCTTAATTAAAATTTTAGACAAGTATTTAAATCAAATGAATTTTAATAACTTGTAGTACATTCAAGTTTACAAATACCAGTATATTAGTTTATATTGATTATTGAAGATGTTTATTTCAAATACCATGTATATTTACTTTTTTATTACTTTCAGTAGTTAAATTTGTCGTCATTCTCTTACACTCTGTGACATAATTTGCAAATAACACGAGCCAACGTTATTTGTAGTCTCAACTATAACTTTAGCTAGCGTTTTTTTAGAACGGCTTCACGAGCAGGATCATCATTGCTTATGAAGAGATTCAATATTACTTGTACGTGTACTTAAGTTGTTACGTATTAAATGTGTCCGTTTGTCTAAAAGTTTTCTAGTACTCTTTATTTAACTCATTCCAGATATTTTATGTTAAAAACTGCAGCCACGTGCAGTAGAAGATGATGATGACGACGCAGATGCTCTTACTCCAGAAGTTTCACAGAAAAAATCTGAAACTGAAACACCAAAAACTTCGGGCTCGACTAAGAAAAATAATCAGCCTGTTGTCACTCGGTATGGAAAAGTTGTAAAACCTCCAGATCGACTCAATCTCTAAAAGGGGGAGATGTGACATAATCTGCAAATAACACGAGCCAACGTTATTTGTAGTCTCAACTATAACTTTAGCTAGCGGTTTTTTAGAACGGCTTCACGGATTCCCTTTGCTGTTCGTACATTTACGACTCTAACCTTTCCGTCAGGTCCCGGGAAAACCTCTACAATGCGACCTCGCAACCAGTGGTTTACAGGAAGACCATCTTCCTTAACTAATATTAAAGTCCCTACTGTCAAATTTGGTTGATCTGAGTGCCACTTTGAACGTTGTTGAAGCGTGTTCAAATATTCTCTATGCCATCTGTTCCAAATAAGTTGAACCCACCTGCATGTTTTATGTCATCTAGACAGTCGGTTTTCATTAACATTTAGTAATTCGGGCTCAACGATAGCTGTCAAGGGCTTTCCAATGAGAAAATGACCTGGAGTTAAAGCCTCCAAATCATTAACGTCAGACGATAATGGTGTTATCGGACGCGAATTCAAAATGGATTCTATTTTAGCTATTACGGTTAATAATTCCTCAAAGGTTAACCTTGCGTTGCCTACAGTTTGTTTTAAAGGGTACTTAACCGATTTTATTCCTGCCTCCCACAACCCGCCAAAGTTAGGAGTTCGAGGATGAATAAATTTCCATTTGATTCCTTCTTCAGATAAGTAATTAGCTAACCTTTCATCAGGACGTCTAATTAGGTTGTTGATTTTCTGTAGTTCAGCGGTGGCTCCTATGAAATTTTTAGCGTTATCAGAAAATATAACTGCCACTTTTCCTCTCCTTGCTATGAATCGTTTCAAAGTGGTAATGAAAGCATCTGTTGTGAGTTCAGACACTAATTCAAGATGCACTGCCTTGGTTAGGAAGCACACAAAAATTGCTAGGTATACCTTATTTAAAATCCATTTTCTTTGTCCCTTATATTTTACAAAAAATGGACCACCAAAATCTGTGCCGACATAGTTAAATGGGGCACTAAGAGTTACGCGTTCCGTTGGTAATAGACCCATAATCTGTTCGATAGCAATTGGGTTGTTTTTTCTGCAAGTTACACACTCATGTATAATTTTTCTAGTTAAATTTCTGCCTTGTAATGGCCAAAATTTCTGCCTCGCACAGCACAACAAAGCTTGCGAACCTAGATGAAAATATTTTTTATGATAATATTACGATTAACTTACTTAGTTTATTCTTTGCAGGCAAAATGATTGGGTGTTTCTGTGAAAAATTAAGATTAGCATTCTTTAGTCTGCCTGCAACTCTCATTAATTTATTTTCGTCCAAAAAGGGAGTTAATGATAACAGCTTGCTTTTACTACAAAGTGGCTTACCTCTTAGCAAGGCTAGATATTCCACGGGAAATTCTCTTTTTTGAATTTCGCTAATCATATAGTTTTCTGCCCTTTGTAGCTCTTCCATACTTACCCATTCCGTTTTTTTGTTCAAAGAATTCCTGCCTGCTCTGATGTTCGTCACGAACCTAAAAATAAAACTACAAATGTGAAGTAATTTAGTATAATTATTGCTAATATTTAAAAGAGCGTCAATTAAGTAATTAGAGTCACTGCTGATAAGGGATGTGTCAGTCACTTTTCGGAATTCACAGGAGAACTCTTCAGATTCTTCCAGATGTTGCAGATCAATGTTCTTACTAGATTCGGGCTCTCCTTTGCATCTCAGGAAAGCAGGACCATGCCACCACAATTCAGCATCAACAAGGCGATCGAAGTTCACTCCCCTGGAAGCAAGATCTGCGGGGTTGTCTTCCGAGCGCACATGATTCCACTGGTAATGCGAAGTTAAGGTTTGTATTTTGGTCACTCTGTTAGCACAGAAGGTTTTGAGCAAATGTGGAGGACTTTCCAGCCATGCCAAGACTATGGTAGAATCTGACCACAACTGAACCGCACTAATAGTCAAATTCAGAAAGTTTATCACTTTTGTCACAAGCTGCGATAGTAAAACAGCAGCTCAGAGTTCCAGATGCAGCACTGTCAACGGTTTTAAAGGTGCCACTCTTGTTTTGCTGCAAAGTAAATTTGAAGATGGTTTACCATTAGTGACACATTGTAAATAGATGGCTGCTCCATATGCACGCTTCGATGCGTCACTAAATCCATGGCGTTGGACTTCAGAATAGTTATCGTATAAAACATACCTGTTCACCTTTAACTCGTTTATTGTTTGCATAGAAGCAATGAAGAGCTGCCAGTCCTTAATTATGTTTTCAGGTAGGGGTTCATTCCAATCAGGTTTCAACAGCCAAAGTCTTTGCATAAAAATGTTGGCCTTGGTTATTCCTGGCGCGAGCAATCCCAACGGATCCTAAATGTGAGCTATATCTGATAGAATTGTTCTTTTCGTGTACATGACTGGTTCTTTTACTGATGACTTAAAGGAAAAGGAGTCTAAAATTGGATTCCACCTTAAGCCTAAAGTCTTAATAATGTGCTCTTCATCTGACGCATTAAATAAACACTCGTCATTGTCCCTTGAACACTGCAAAAGTTCGGGGTGGTTTGATTGAAACTTGTGCAACTGAAACCCACCGTGTACAAGTAATTCGATTAATTGTGATTTTAAGGTCTGTGCTTCTGTCAAATTGGAACCTCCAGTCAATACGTCATCTACGTAAAAATCCCTAAACACTACTTCTGCTGCTAATGGAAAGTGTTTTCCCTTCGTCTAGCACGAGTTGGTTGAGTGTCCGTGTTGCGAGATACACAGCATTTGACGTACCGTAGGTAACTGTGTTCAATCTTAAAATCTTAGTCGGTTCGATTTCGCTAGACCTCCACAGAATTCGTAATAAATCTCTCTGGTGTTCCTTAATTAAGATTTGACGATACATCTTGATTATATCTGCCGTAAAAACATATTTGTATGTGCGGAATCGGCAAATAATATTAAATAACTCCTCTTGAACTGTCCCTCCGTTTAATAAAAAATCATTAAGAGAAAGTCCAGTAGAGGTAGCGGAACTTGCGTTAAAAACCACCCGCAGTCGGGTACTACTTTTTCCTGGTTAGTAAATGCCATGGTGGGGCATGTAATATGAAAAACAGGTGCTATCAGAATCGGATAATTCTTCTAAGTGCTCTAATGCTTGATATTCATTAATAAATTCTTCGTACAATTTTTTCATTGTTAGATTGTTTGATAAACGCTTGACTAAATAATTTAATCTCCTATTGGCATTTTTTATCGATTCCCCTAATTGCGCAAGCCCCTCTTCACGAATTGGCATTTGCACTATATATCTCCCATCTGGTCTTCTACAGTGCGTACGAAGAAAGTGTCTTCGCAAAATTGTTTTTCCTGACTTTTCAATTGTTTTGTTTCATGGACCTCTTCATTTTCCCAAAACGCCTTTAAAGTGTCTGTTAAATCGTTGACCGTCTTAACGTGCCCACAATAACTATTATTTTCCTGCTGCATACGTATTGACCCACTGGCAATATAACCAAATACGGATTCTTGAAATATCAGATCTCGCATTTTGAATTTGTTTTTCAAAGATCAAAAAATACTTTGTTCGATAGTAAAACTTGAATCGGTCCACCTTTTTGAAATTCTGGATCCGCTAAGTTAACTTTTCTGAAGGCGGTCAAATGCAAGAAGTCTAAATAATCGGCTGGGGCAATTTGTGTAGTATTAAGAACAACATAAAAATTTGAAGTAGGCATAAAACTCTTATCTGCGTTAGAAACACTTGTAATCACGCTTTCTCTAATGTTCATATTAATTCCGTTTAGTCCTGAGACGGAGGCAAAGATTTTCTTTCCTCGTAAATTCAATAATTGAACACATTCTTTGGTCATAAAGTTATTAAATCAGTAACTATCCAGTAGATTTTTTAAATTCTTTGACAGCCAAACAGCTCTTCATACAAACAGCCAGCCGGCCGGCCGAGAGAAAGTAACACTTCTTTCCCCTGCCTTGCAGCAGGCGGAACTTTGTACAATTGCTGGACAATAGCCGATAGGGGAGGTGCAAATACCTTCCACGACCCTCAGATGTATTTTCTCTTTCTTCGGCACACGAAAATTTCCCCAGTTATTGTTGCGCGGTCATCATAAATGCCAGCTCTCAAGGAAGTGGTGATTTTCACCACCACCCGCGGCGAATTCCCTTCAGATAATTTCTGAAAGAGGGAAGGCAATGTTCTTCGAATTTCGGCCATATGTGGACTTCTGGAGACTCTAGTTAAAAGCTTGCCCGAACGTATGAGGATTAAATAATTCTAAAATTGAATTAAAAATTACCCATGTATTTATACTCATTTAGAAGAAGACTATGCATTTAAAAGTGATTTTAATGTGTTTTTAATCCATTTGGATTGTTAGCGTATGTGTGCACCAAGTTTCGCATGCCATAAAATTTTAAAAAAAATTGTATTAAAAATTTTGAAATTTTCTTTTCTTCTTCATAATATAAAAATGCTAACTAATGGACATTTTGTGATAAGTACATATGGCCATAATTTTTCAAAAACACTTAATTTCTTATTTATTGATCCGTACGTCTTAGAAATCATTATTGTTGAGTTGAAGAATGGAAAATAAGTCTTGAAGTCTTTTTATTTTTACACAATTATGATATAGATATTAATAAAGAAAATTTAGCTTAAAAAAATTATTATTGCAGCATACATAAATTTAATACAATAAATTTTGAGATTTGGAAGGCCCTTATTTTTCAGGATCACCGGGCTATTGCTCGCGTGATAATCAGATTCTAAAAGTATGTTAAAAGGCTTGGCATGGTATAGTAAAGGGGGCCCCGAAGTAGCCCCTCTGAATATGATCAGCTCTGGACCTCTTTTTCTGTCCTTTTTCTGGCAGAGTGGTGATTCTACAAATAATACTGAGAAACTGAGAATGATCAAAAGGAAGTACAAGGTCAGGCGAAGCAAACTCCCTTCGCTTGTCTTCTTCCCTCACTTGTGTGCGTGTGGTGTGTGCCGCCTGGGAAGGGGGAGGGACTGGGTGTTCCTTATCAATTCCAGTTCTATACTTGGAGTCAGAAGAAAGAGCAATTGCACCATGTTGATCAATCGCCAGAAGTGATGATGCGGCAAAAGTAGCTTAAAAAGTAGCTTCCAAAAACCGCTACAAACTACTAATTTTTTGGAGTGCACTACGTACTGCACTACTTTATTAAAAAAGTAGTGCGCTACACTACAAACTACAAAATAAGTAGCGACATTATTATTTTGTTAGCAAATTTCTCAATTTTGGGGGGCGGGGGTCTGGTCCCCCCCCCCCCGTTTACGGCATTGTTCTAATATATAAATTGTTGTTCTAATTGTCCACATTGTTCTAATATTTATTTTACGTCAACTTTGCACGAATGTCTTCCTACACCTTGCCCCCCCCCCCCCCCCAAAAAAAAAAAATCCTGCATACGCCACTGGACGTAGTTATAGCTTTTACATGGGGGTGAGTTCCAGCCAGGGTGGCCAAAAAAGGGGTCCTTTTGACTGTCCCTGGATTAAAAAGGGGCCCCCTGAATTGGCCCTCGTGAACTTTTTTGAAGGAGGCCCCTGAATTTTAGGGGGAACCTTAAAATTCCCCAAGTTCCCTTAAATTCAAGAAAGTTTAGATATCACCCATTTGAAAAGAGTATTTTGTACATTAGGAAGCATTTTGTCCCCCAATGTTACATGCCAATTACGCCAATGGCACCCAGTCAGCAGTTTCACAGGGCCTAAATCAAACTACCTTTTTATTTTATCTCACAGGATGGAAAATTTCAAAGATTTCTTTAAATTATAAAAGTTGACTGATGGTTTTGTTACATTTCTGCATCTCAGAGAACGAAAACATCAGTCTTTCTACGTGTACAGTGTTCTTGGACAATATACCACAACTATATTCAAATGTCATTTATTTCATCTTTCACTGTGGAAGGAGAGAAATATGACCACTCACGGACGGATCTGTAGCTTCCACATATGGGGGTGCCCAAAACACGAGGGTGAATATATCCTCCCCCTCCCCCAGCAATCTCAATAATAAAAGTCCTGTTCGTAACGGTCTCCCGTTCGACTCATTGCTCCAGCGCATCTGTCGCCATGTTGAAATTTTGATAAAAACAACATTTTTATCTCTAACTAAAAGCTACATTTTTTAAATACAGTTCGAAATATAAAAACATAGCATTCGAAACATAAAAATTATAATAAAATGTTACAGAGAATAAACAACAATTTCAAACTCTGATTTTATTATTAGATTTAAAACTGGAATTATAATCAACAAAATGTTTTCATATAATAATAAAATAATAAAGCTGTTCAAACTATCTAATTACTAAAAGTATCTTAAATGCAGAAGCAAATTAAAATATTGTTGCAGAAAGCTGTGCTTGTTACCGGGGTTCTTCGTTCGAAAGTCCAGTTGGTATAGAAAGTTCTAGTAAAAAGTCAACTGGTCAGGATGGAACACAACTTTATTGCTTCTAGAACTTTGTCGAACAATCAGCTGTACAATTTTCACAAGCACAATCAATCAGTAATGTGCTTTTAACAGTCCGCTTAGATCTGAAGCTCTCAAAGATGTTGTATTTCTCACATAAAATAAGATACTTTCACAGGCAAAAATTCAGTGAAGATATTCAAGGGATATCATACACAATCCCTTAAGACACAGCAATGAAGAATTTACACACAGCACTTTAAAAACAACTTCGGAAAGCAAGCGACAATAATGCTTCTATAGCACTATCAATTCACAGAGCAAAGCAAGCATACTCACTCAGAGCTCAACTCACACTGAACTGGGGCTTCTGAAACATGCTTATATTTATACCCGACTACAAGAATCCTCGAGAAAAGCCTATTTCTCAAGGATTCCACATAAAGCGGAATTTTGATTACGTCATAGAAGAAAAATGTTAGGTTATTATGGGTTTTTAATGCAGGAAAACCAACTTCCAGGCCCCATTGGGAAAAACGTGCCAAATGACCAAAATGTCACCAAGCTTGGCAACTTTTGGAGAAATATCACCAAATTTGGCGCTAAAAATAAATCCTTAAAAGTGAAGTTACCGAAGGCCTAGGACCAATATTTGTTGAGATTTCTAGAAACCGCGTAGAAAAACAAAAAGGAAACCGAAACCTCCGTATCTCTGGTTCTAGTTGACCAATTTTCATGCAACAAAATGCAAAATTTAACTATTTGAAGCGTAGAATACGAATTTTGAACTATTTTAAGCCTGAGAAGAGGGGGTTGCACCGAAAATTCGTAACAATAGTCATTCTGCGCAATTTTCAGCTTTTTCTCATAGAATATTTTACTATTTAAAGCCAGATATTTTTGTTTATAGCTTTAATAAAATATTTAAAACTATTTTAAATTTCTGAATATGTTTAATAAAAACTGTTATGAAGATATCAATGCATAGCATTTTAATATAAATCAGGATTTATTAATTAAAATTCTGCTATAACTTGGTCGAATATCCGGGCAAACCACTGTTCTTTACTTTACTAAATAATCAAATGCAGAAATATACTATTTAATATTCATAATATATTTAATTTTGAAAATGCTAAGTGAATACATAAAATTTTCAAATTATTTCAGATACAGCTAAGAAATTTTTATTGAATATGCAAAATAATTAGACCTGAAATTATTAAATAAACAAATTAATTTTTCAGAATGTACTTACTTTTTTTTTCACTTGAATGACTTTTTGACTTTTCTTGAAATATGATAAAATGGATTCACACTTTCTTTTAGCAGACATAGTTTATGCCTGCCAACAGACTGCTTTTGTTGCTCACTTGAAAATATTCAAAAGAGAAAAACTACGGCTGAAAAAGTAAACATGTGTTGTCCTCAAGAAATATTTCTAAAATGAGTAACTCTGTAGTATGTACTGACTATTGTGATCCTTTACTCCAAAAAAAAAAAAAAAAAAAAAAAAAAAAAAAAAGGAGGCATCGATGGAATACATACAGCCAATGTAACTGACAGATTAGGCAATAAATTGTTTGTCTAGTGGGCAATAGTGTTTAAGGGGCTATAAATTTCTTTCTCCTTGTCCACCAGTTCCCGAACTTTCTAGTGTCTTGAAATTCGATAGCACTTGTATTGTGTGGCTTTATAATAGTGTAAGATAGGAAGCAAAGTTTTTAATGTTAGAGTTTCTGTTCAATGGTTCTAGATAACCATAGACCACCATATGATCTTTTTTTTTTTTTTTTACTTGTTGATGTTGTGAGAGTCACAACTCAAAGTGAAAAATTAGATTTCTCTGGACAGCTAACTTTCATCTATACTTGTGATGATGTGTAAAGAAACTCCATGGTTTCTAGTTATCATGATGCATGAACAAACCCAATAGTTTCTAGCTATCATAATGTGGGAACAAACTTCATGGTTTGAACTATCAGTTAACTGCCTTGTTAACTGCTTGATTTGTAACGTAGCATCAACATATGTGGCATCTCTACTGTATCAGTTGTTGATTTAAAAGTAATATACATAAATTATTAAATACAAAATGCTTGTGTTTTTCAATGTTTCCTTACTGCCTAGTTCTTGATTATCAGAAGATAACAATACTATGTTGTTGTATGTTAAAAAAACAAAAAAACAACTAAGGACTTTTCCCACCCTCTTCATCAAAAACCTTTTATGTTGTACTTTGAATTATACTTAATATAACTACTTAAAATAAGAAAAAAAAAATGTCACTAACACAACCATATTGTATTTTGTAAACAAACTTTTTACTATCTTTCTCAAATATGAAGTATTTTATAAAAAGCTTATTCTGATAATAAATAGTTGCTTGAATTTAAAAATGAATACAAAAATATAATATTGAAAGAACCTGGAGACAGTACTATATGACTTTTAAACTATCATGTGTAAATTTAAACAACTTTGCTGACCTGGCACTGTCAGCCATGTTGTGATGTAATCATGACAGATCAGGCTCAGTTAAACAAAATCAAGTTAACTTGATGGTTGTGTGTTCAAATATCAAGTTCTAGGGTTTTTTTTTTTTCTGTCAGGAAATGTTCAACCCCTTTCATTTAACTGTCTGTCATGCTGACACCTTGTTCTGAATGTTAAAATGCAAATTTCTTGTCATGTTGCAAGTATATATGGGCTGAATCTGTATCAGTTGGTTTGGCAGTATAGTACAGTGCAGTGCAGCATGCTTCTGTCCCATAGTTAGCAGGTAAAAGTAAAGGGGATCCCTCTCCAGGCTTAATTTTTTTTTTTTACTTTTATAGCAGTCTTGTGTTAGGATAGGTTTTTGAATTACTGTTTTTAATCCTAACCTTGTTTGTTGAAATTGTTCTTTTACTTATCTCTTGTTAAATTTTGTTGTTGCTTTTAGAGGAAAATTTATTGAATATAATTCACCTTGCACTTAAAAACTGGTTTCATTTTTTTGCCTACTGCACAGTTTACTCATGTCAAGGGGACGGTGGAGATTATCAAAGTTTTTTTTTTTTAATTTTTGACCAAAAATTATGCATTTTTGTATAGATATGCTTTGAAGTATGACAAAATTAAATACTTTAAAAAAAATTACTTTTTAAAAATTAAAATAAAAAAAATTGAATTTCGTAAAAATGTCTCTTGCTTGCCAATTTTTAATTTTTTTCCTTCAATTTTCTCTTGTTATTATTCAAAAATGTATTTCAAACAAAGTTTCTTATTGATTTAGAGATTCGTTGAAAAGTAAAATTATACGTTAACACTGAATTTTCACAAAATTTTCATGTTTTTATAAACTTATATTGAATTTATATAATCTGAATGATCACCAAAATTAAAACAGATAAGAAAATTTATTCTTATATGTATCTTGAGTCTCTGTTATGAATTTTATAAGACTTCTTCAAACATTGTGTTGCAAGGGACATTTTAAAGACACAGATCTGCGAAAAATATTCATTTTGCATAAAAGTCATTTTTTCGGACATTTAAAGGACCATTTATGAAATAATTACATATTTTAAACGCTTATAACTTTTTTACTAATTAAGTTAGAGACATGCAGTTTTTTGTTTCAGATGCAGTAAAAATCATAGAATATGGCTACATAAAAAAATGTGATTTTTTGGCAAATTTTTGGTAATGTCATAGCTCACCATCCCCTTAAGATATTTTAAGTTTTGTTTGGATTTAAACCACCAAGACCAATCTTTTTGTCCCCTCTTAGCCAATAGCAGGAGAGCATGGTTGCCTGGTCTTTTGTGATACAGAAGCTGAAATGGCTTTAAATGAAAATAGTCCTTTAAGTTTTCCTAAGCTTAATCGTGAAAATTATCGGTCGTGGAAATTCAATGTAAACATGGCTGTAACCAGTTTAAATTTTGATGACTTTATAGATAGTAATTGTGATACTAAAGCAGTAGTCTTTGAAACCAGAAGAGAAAGATACTTATAAGTTAAAAATGAATAAAGCCCTATCAATTATTTGTTTAAGCCTGTAGGAGGATATAAAGAGCATTGTTTATGAAGTTAAAAGCCCCTTCAAAGCCTGGTTGGCTATTAAAGCTGTGTTTGAACCCAAAGGTTGGGCCAGAATTGCTGCCCGCAGACGAAAACTTATGAATGTTCATTACAAAGGGGAGGAAAAGAGTGCGTACATCGGAAGTGCTGTCAGCTGCTAAGGACTTGGAGATGTCCGGTAAAAGTGTTTCTGATGAGGAGATTGCCTACCAGATTTTGGAGGGACTTTCAAGTACTTACGATTCTCTACTGACAAGTCTTAATCAATTAGAGGATGGAGTCTTCGGTGTAGAAAGCATTCAGCATAGCTTATTATCAGAGTATGACAGAGTAAAATGTAAAACTAGTGCAAGCGCTGATCAGAGCTCTGGTCGTGCACTAATATCCTTCAAGAATCAGTCGCCAGGCTCTTCCCAGTACCACATGAATAAAGGTTTGTCTTCAAGGAGGTGCTACAGGTACAATCTAAGTACAAACAATCGATATAGCTTTCTTTTCGATCCGATCATTTTTCAAAATTGTGGGGCTGGAGAAATGCTAATTCGCATGTGTCACATGCATATTTCTTTTGTACTGTTTCGGTACAAATGAAAATTTTTGCGGTACAATCTGGTAGAAACAATCGACATAGCTTTCGTTTTGATCCGATCATTTTTAAAAATTGAGGGTCTCGAGAAATGCTATATTCGCACGTGTCACATGCATATTACTTTTGTACTGTTCCGATACAAGTGAAAATTTTTGTGGTACAATCTGGTACAAAGGATCGACATACCTTTCGTTCCGATGCGATCATTTTTTCAAAATTGCGGGGCTGGAGAAATGCTAATTCGCATGTGTCACATGCATATTTCTTTTGTACTGTTTCGGTACAAATGAAAATTTTTGCGGTACAATCTGGTAGAAACAATCGACATAGCTTTCGTTTTGATCCGATCATTTTTAAAAATTGAGGGTCTCGAGAAATGCTATATTCGCACGTGTCACATGCGTATTACTTTTGTACTGTTCCGATACAAGCGAAAATTTTTGTGGTACAATCTGGTACAAAGGATTGACATACCTTTCGTTCCGATGCGATCATTTTTTCAAAATTGCGGGGCTGAAGAAATGCTATATTCGCACGTGTCACATGCGTATTACTTTTGTACCGTTTCGGTACAAAGTAAAATTTTTGCAATATAATCCGGTACAAACGATCGACATAGCTTTCGTTTCGATCCTATCATTTTTGAAAATTGCAGGGCTGGAGAAGTGCTATATTCGCACATGTCACATGCATATTACTTTTGTACTGTTCTGGTACAAACGAAAATTTTTGTGGTACAATCCGGTTTAAACGAAGTACAAACGATCCACATACCTTTCGTTCCGATCCGATCATTTTTCAAAATTGCGGGGCTGGAGAAATGCTATATTCGCACGTGTCACATGCGTATTACTTTCGTACCTTTCCAGTACAAACGAAAATTTTTGCAGTACAATCCAGTACAAACGATCGACATAGCTTTCGTTTTGATCCTATCATTTTTCAAAATTGCGGGGCTGGAAAAGTGCTATATTCGCACATGTCACATGCATATTACTTTTGTACCGTTTCGGTACAAACGATTGGCATAAGTTTCGTGTGAGCCTGCCGTTTCCCAGCCCCGCACTGTCACATGCGTATTACTTTTGTACAAAGTACAAACGATCGAGATAGCTTTCGTTTTCATCCTATCATTTTTGGAAGTTGCGGGGCTGGAGAAGTGCTATATTCGCACATGTCACATGCTTATTACTTTTGTACTGTTTCGGTACAAACGAAGATTTTAGCGGTGCAAACCGGTACAAACGAATGACATAGGTTTCGATTTTATGTGTCTGATAGGTGCGGGGGCTGGTGAAATGTACCTTATCTTACGTTGGTTAACAGGGCAATCTGGTGACCCTCCCTTCCGAAATTGTAGTTAAAAAAGTCATTACGAAAGTCAGGCCCGGACTGGCCAGGTCGGCGATCGCCGAGGGCCCCCAGCCCAAGGGAGCCCCGGTGAGGCATTCAAACGTGGATATACAACTTATAAGAGTATAATTTGATATAAGAGTATAATTTGATTATTTATTTTCCAGCAATCTTACGCAGTGATGCAGCGGAGGATCCCAGAAACCCCGCGACGCAAGGGGACCTCCGAAAAGTCAGGGCCCCTCAAATCTTTAAAATAGTTAAATGTGATTTTTAGGCGCGTAAGCCTAATTTTCAAGTATTACATATTCTAATATTCTATTCCCTCTAAATTCCTCAGTAAGAGGCAGGGCCTCATTTCCGGAAGGGCATTTGGGGCAAGCACCCGGGCCCCCAAATTGTTCTTAAAATTTGTAAATTTTGAAGTTGAAAATTTGAAGAATTTTTTTAATTTGTAAAATTTGAAGAAAAATTTGTTTTTCGATAGAGGGGGCCCCCAATGTAACTTTTGCTCAGGGCTCCCAAATCGACAAATCGGCTCCTGAAGAGGCCCCTTTTAAATCTCTAGCCAAGGGCCCCCAAGAGAGCCAGTCCAGGCCTGACGAAAGTAATTGACAGTTAATTGGGGTTGGGCACTTAAAATTCCCTGCTCACCCAAGCAATGTGATCTTGTTTACTGATACCTTTGAAACCTGAACAATGGATTCCCAGCTGCAGATAATCACCCACTTCCGCTTAAAAATAGTGTAGAATTGTCTTGCAAAATGGGAATGAGAGGGAAAATCAGTTTAGTCAGGCCATTTTCATAGAATCTTTTGTCTGGTTACAAAATTTCCTTCACTTCTCCAAAACAAAATATTTTCTAAAAAATCCCCAAAGAAACTACCCGACGGGGAGGGTAGGGCCCCCACAGTACCGGCTGCTGGTGCCAACCCTGTTCTTAAGTGTATTTTTAAACTAATATCTAAATATTTTTATGTAATAAAAAAAATGTATGTTTTCGAATGAATTTTTTCTGAAGTTTTGCACACAAAAATTTTTAAGAGTGATTTAAATCAGCAAACCCTGTTTCCTGCAATTTTCCCCTTCTCATTGCTTGTTTATGAGATTTGAAGACACTCTTTAAAGTGCCTGAGCCATTGAAATTGACTAAGAGCTCAAAGCAGAGTGCTTAAGTTTAAAAGTATGCATTTGTCATTTTTCAAAATACTTTTCAATGTTGCATCACATTCCAATTTAAATATTTTTATCAATGAGAGTGTCTCAATTGGTAAAGTGTTGAACCTGAGTCTTTTCAAATTTTGATTTACTGTATTTTGTGTGTTTAATTATATATCATTTTGAGCGGGGTTTTGAAACCAGTGGTGTTTTATTAAATGCTTTATTTTAACTTTAAATTTCTTAGTAAATTGTATTTGGAAGTCTTCAATAAATTGTGCATTTTAAGACTCAGTTCTTAACTTAAAAACCTTCATTTAGTGCTAATGCTGAAATTGAAAATGCTAAGAAGTCTGGTGATGCGGAAGTAACAGTTTTGAAAGCACAGTTGAAGAAAGCGGAAATGAAAATCTCAAGCATGGAAAAAGATATTGAACAGAAGGTATTTTTTTTAAATAGATAACTTTGTTGTGTTTAAATGTATAGCTTTTATTTCTCAAAAGCTTCAAAACTTGGTAAAAGTTAAATTAAATAGATTTGTCTTAAGATTAAATAACAAAGTAGAAATTTGAGAATGTTACTAAGTTTGGAAAATTTTTCTTTATTTTCTAGAAGAAAAATTTTACATACTGATATTGAAAGAATATACTGTAATTTTCTGAAGAAACACTGCCTCAGCAGAAATGCCACAAGAAAAATTTAAATTACACAGAAACACCACATTGGCATAATCACTGCACTAAATTAAATTACGAATGACACCGCGGTGAACATAATAGTCACAAAATCTTGACATTTGTCATGATGTATGGCACACCATTTAAGAGAGATGAATAGAATGAAATCATAACAGAAAAATAAATTTTAGGTAAGAAATTATACATTCATGAATACACCCACTAAAGAAATACATGTATGTAAAACTCAAACTATGTTATTTAAAAATATGAAGGCAGAAGAAGAATGATCGCTATTGTTATTTGCTATTGTTATCGCTATTGATCGCTAATGATCGCATTTGTTATTGCAACAAAGGTGAAGTCGTATCAGCATTCTGAAAGAAAATTATGGTAGATTTACAATAAAAATTAGAGAGGAAGGGATGGGTTCGGAAATATTCATCTAGAAACTGAGAATAAGAATAGAATCTGTTCAACCTGATGTAAAAAGAAAAATGCCACTCTTCCAAAATCTCGTTTAGGGTTATTAAGGCACTCAAGGGAGAAAACATAGGCATTAGATAAACACAATAAAGTTCGCAGCAAACAACCAACTGGTCTTCTCTGTAGAACACCAAAGTGCTGAGCTAATATTTCTTCAAGAAAACAATGGAATATTTTTTTACCATACTTAAGCACTGCATTGACAGAAACACTTCACCTGCTGAAACTTAAAGATTTAAACTTGTAACGACTGTGGCATTTCTTCCAGAAGTTACGGTAATTTAAAACAGTCTTAAAGAATTAAACATATATACATATACGATATGTTTCAATAGGAGTATACATTTGATTATACCGTAAAATCTTGCAATAACGATACTCGATACATTGATAAATACCTCTATAACAATAAAAGGTACTTACATATTATCCCGGCAGTCTGCCAAGACGAGCACTGTGTGGTTTGCTATAAAAAAGGGCAAATATTTTACCGACGGACCAAAACATGTCTCAAATAATTCAAACATCACGGTATTTGTCAAACGAATTACTTCAAGTTGTCAATCGCGTAATACAACAAAATGCGTTCTTTGCCCACCCAGAGAATGTACTGTTGGCAATGCTTGTCGATGAAAGAGGACAGCTCGGTTACAGAAGCATTGGAAAAGCTAGACTAACCGTCTCAAAACAGAAGTCTGTTAGAAAATTTGTACCACCGAAAATAAACTTTCAAGCTAAGGTTTACATCGAAATTATTAATTGGAATTCTTGTGTGCCTCCTCCATTGCTGCGGGACCTGAGTAATCTCTTCTGGTGATATTAGGTCAATCTTCAATTCTGACACTACGCTCATCAGAGAAATACAAAAATTTCCTTGTCACACCCAGGCTGTGGAGAGATGCGTTAAACTTGAGACAGAGGCTTCATATAAAGTATGTGGACATGAAGCTAGACATGGCTACATCCGAGCAACAATAAAATCCAGATCGGTTATGCCTCATTTCTCCAAAAATCATACTTTAAATGTGTCGCTGATTTAAAAATTAGAAAATAAAAAACACTGGCAAAGAATCCTACTATGGAAAATCTTTGTAAATATAACATAAATACCACACCCAACAATTCGATGGTTGGTTGGGTAGGTTGTGGGTGGTATTCGGCCTGCAACCACCTCCACGTAGTGAGTACTGGGCTGTCTTTTTCTGTTAAAAATAGCAAAGAGTTGCACAGTGAAAATTGCAAAAAATTGGTAAATTTTTGTTTTTTTGTAAGACGTTGCGCAAACTGAAAATATTAGATTATTGATCAGAATTTAATTTATTTAGGTTATTTAAACCATAAAACAAACATGAAAAACTAAAGCTTGTTTATTTTAAAAGTTTAAACTAACAGAAAAACAACAACAAAATATCGTGATTTTTTCAATTTTTTAATAAATTTTAAGTATGATGCACGAACGGAAGATGTTAACCAATTTGAATTTTTTTTTTAATGTCATTTTTGTTCTCATTACAATAGGCAACTTTTCCGCACTAAAGCCTTCCAAAAATAAAAAATTCATTTTTTTCGACCCACCCTAACCAGCATGCTGTGAAATAGTTTTCACAGATACTCGAAATACTTTGATAGATATTTTATTATACTTATTAAAAAGGAGAGAGAGGAAAATTTACATAAATTACGGTAGTACAGTAATGGATACCTTGTTACACGAGGTCTTAGTTTGTTGCCATCCGTCTATTACAAAAATGTTATTTTTACGGTTATCAAATATCTAAACAGTTAATGGAGTTCATTGAGTCAAAAGTCTAAACAGTTAATAGAGTTCATTGAGTCTGGATATACTACATCACTCCCCTTTTTATTGAAGATAACGCTGAGGTTTAATGCGTAGGCGTGGTGGGTTCTGACGATTACAAGTAGGTGTTGTATTTGCACTAAGCTGTACAGAAGAGTTGGTAGATGGTGCAACTTGTTGTGATTGTTCTTCTATCACAGCAGAAGTGGTTTCTGATTCTGGGTTTTCGTCTGTTATGGGGTCATCATAAACAAATGGGGTGGTTTTCCTGCTAATATTCAGGTCAATATGACTTGTGCGTTGGGGATCGTCAGTTGAATTCGGTCGAAGTTGGTCAAGACAGGGGCGTAGCTACCATATTTGTCACCAGGGCAAAGAATGTATTCGCCCCCCCCCCCCCAGTATTTTCGAATGAGTGATCACAATAAAAAAAAGTATGGAAAAAGTGAGCTGATCAATGTAGGGTTTTTTTTTTTTTGTGCTTTAAATTTGCTTATTTTTCAAAGTCACAAAACGAATTCAGAATACCCCGAAACGTATACATACATTAAAATTTCATAGTTCAAGTTTTTCAGGACAACAATATTTTCCTCAGATAGTACATGTTCGGAAAGTACGAATTATACAATACACATTAATTACACTTTTATAAATACATATGAAAGTCATAAGGCTATTATGAAAAAGGGCATTATTTGACACATGAATATATATATTCATGGATTTTACAGCAATAAAAACTTTTTTAATATATGTAATTACTAATTCTCAAGCCCCACCATGGCTGAGTGTATAAAATCATTGAATATATGGTAGATAGCTGAAGTGTGAAGGTTCCAAGTTCGGGTCTATCGATCTAACGGTCTGGAGTTTGGGGCAGTTTTCTCCAGATGGAAAGTGAATGCGAACTAGAACTCCTTAAAAAGTCCTCCTCCCAAAACATACCTCCTAAGGCAGACAGCCTTCGAGTAGTTTTTCCTAAATGCCCAATACAATATTAATCCTTAAATCCTAAAAGGGTTAACAATGCAGTAACTGAAAACATTAATCAATAAAAAAGAAAGTTGTAAAAATACCTGGGTAAATTAAGTAGCATTTGTCCCTCTTCTGGCAACGAAGAAAGTCCAGTATCTTGTCATGAAGCAAATTTCCGATATAATTCATTATGTTCAAAGTCCTCGAAACGCAACAAAATACTCAATTCTGCTTACATGCATTTAGGTGCATATATGTCATATTCATTGTCCTTATATAGGATTTTTTTTTCTTTGAAAGGAAAATACAGTTTTTAACTTTTTAGAGTTTCGATTATATACACGAAGTTTTACGTACATGAATTTCTTGAATACATGAATTTCTTTTTAATTACATTTATGATTTGAAGCTACGTCTCAATTTAAAATTTTATTTTTCAAGCCTATTATTTTTATATTATAAGATTATTTTTATAGATAAAAGTGAGAAGCTCAAATGGAGACAATTTTTTAACTTTTACATCTAAGTTTAAAGCATGATATTTAAAGCTTTCAACCGCCTGAATTTTAAGTTCATCCACAGACAAGGAATGAAACTTAGCTCCATGGAGAAAACTGAATTTTAAGTTAATTAGATCAATTGATTTGAATCGGTTTCGAAGCTCTGAAAGAACTCTGTCCATAATTTGTTCGAGTGATATTCGATGCATCATCTTCCAACACCTCACAGCTTTCATCATCAGATTCTTCATCAAACATCTTTTTTCGTTTTCGCTTTCTCTGATCAATTAATTCTGATGTTTGACCGATTGATTTAGCAATTTGTTTTGCTTCTGTGATAGCATCAGCACAATTAGTTTCTCTAACTTATTGTAATAGGTCAATTAGACCATGAATATGTTGCACAGGCATATCAATAGTAGTACCTTCTTTCTGGAGTAATTTATTAATTCGATCTATTTGACTCAACACTTTATACCAAAAAACAGACATCACGATGAATTCAAATTTTCTTATGTTTGTTAAAAGGGAAGCAGCTTCTGATTTGGTTTCTGCATTAATTCCAGGTAAGTTGGTTAAATCCTCTAAAGCATTTATTATCGTTTTTATGTGCATGTGAATAACTTTTACAGCTTCAATTTTTGCAGACCACCTTGTTTTTGCTGGAGATTTTAAAGTAATACCTACGTGCTTCTGTAAAATTTCCCATCTGAAAGTGGAGACTGCAAAAAATGAATACAAACGTTGTAGAGTACCAAAATATCTCTGAGCTATCGGAGAAACAGTAGCAGAATTCACTCCAACTAAATTCAGGGAGTGAGCTGCACAAGGAACAAAATATGCCAAGAGATTTTCTTCGAGTATCAGTGATGGAACGCCTTTATATTTTCCTGCCATATTGATACCATTATCATAAGATTGCCCTCTGCAGTTTTTAATATCCAAGCAATCTTTTTCTAGTATTTTAGTAATTAATTCAGCTAGAGCAGATCCTGTTTTGTCGCTGACAGTTAAAAAATCAATAAAACTTTCCACTATTTCAGGACCGTATTCATTAATCTTCACATATCTAATTACTTGGGGCATTTGTTGTAAATGGCTAACATCTGGTGTACAGTCAAACATTATTGAAAAATAGGTTGCTTCTCTGATGTCGTTCAATATTTGTTCCCTTATTTTCCCAGCAATTATATCTAAAAATTCATTTTGAATCTCAGGCGAAAAGTAGCTTACTTGGCCTTTTTTATGACGTTCTAGATGTTCTCGCAAAGGAGGATGATAGTGAGAGACTAGCTCGATTGCATTTAAAAAGTTTCCTTTTTTATTGTTAGTAGTATCAAAACTTCCGTTTGAACCACGTAGAGGACTGCCTTGCTTGGCCAAGTTTAAAATTACATCTATTACAGAGCGCAAAACAGCTCTCCAGTTATTCTCTTCATGTTTTATTTGGTCTTGCAATTCGTGATCAATACCAAACTTGCCTAAGGACGATTGTAATATTTTCCATGAACAGAAGTTTTTTTTTTGTGGTTTACAGAATTTTCATGTTCTGGAATTCTCTCGTTTAATTTTTTCCACTGTGTGAAGCCTTCTTCCTTTGCTAAACAAGATAAATTTGTATTTTGCACCGCAAACATTCTGCATGGTAAGCAGTAAAGAACATTCTTTACCTTACTGTAAACTAACCAAGACTGTTGAATTCTCTGTCCATTTGGCATCTGCTTAAAAAACCAATTTTTTGTGAGCTTCTTCCTTCTCTAACAATATTACTAATGTCAGGTACTTCAAGATCCCTTTCTCTCATACGTGTAATAAAGCACCTTTAAGCATCTGAAAGTTCACTTCGCCAGGAACCTGGATCTCAAAAGTCAAAATCAGGATTTTCTGTACTAGATAATCCGTCGTTTTCAAGCTCATGTATTGATTTGTCTGATAATACTACTATATCTTCATTTTCAGCATTTTTTTCAGGCTCTGAGGTACCTTCGCATGCTTGGCTTCTTGGTTTTATTTCACTATTTAAATCATCGTCTATAACGGGTTCATTTTGGCCTGTTCTATTGTTCAGCCATGATGTCATTAATGATGATTTTTCTTTTGCTTTTGCTCGCTTACGGTATTCGCTACCTGAAGGTTTCTTCGACATTGTTCAAAAATTCAAATTAATAAAAAAAACAGTTCAAAGAAAATTAATTATAAAAAACTACTGATTTTACTGTCCGAAATACAAATCAAAGAAAGTACGTTACTTGTTTGTGCACACCCACACACTGGGAACTGTACTTCCGGTTTTCCTTTTTTTTTTCTGATTCTTGAACATCCCTCCCCCTCCAATATCGCCATGGTAACTGTGAACATTCAACAATTACACAAAAACAGCATATTGCGCTGCTTTCCGCAGATCTCTTCTTCGGAATAGAATTAACCTTTGACCTGGTTCCTCTCCAAGGTCAAATGAACGGACTAACCAAGGGCCGAAGCATAGACAGTGATAAGAATTGTATCATATGGCAACTATACCAGGCATCCTCCCCCTTCGACTTTTGGAAACACCCCAGAAGGTAACAAGAAGGATCGGAGAAAATTTTTCCATCCCCCGAAAGGCGATAGTCTACATGCTTTCGGTTTTGCGCTACAGTACATTTTGAGTGCGGGTACAATGATTTTGGAAATCTACTTTCAAAGTAAGAGCTAAAATGAAAAATCTAATTCTGTAGAAACAAGGCATGTGTGCTAAAACCAAAAGTAAACTTAAAAATCGTCGCACTCACAGGTTTGATTTGAAATTTTCTTTTTAGTGCCCCTCCCCTTTCCGCGCCCTGGGCACTTGCCCCGCCTGCCCCCCCTAGCTACGCCCCTGGGTCAAGATGTGCAAGGTACTGTTTGTTGTCAACATCCACAATCCAGGTGTGCACTCCCTTTTGTTGAAGAAGAGTGCCCTTGCTCCATTTTTGGTTTTTGTGGGACTTTACAAAAACACTTTGACCTGTTTGAAAGTTGCGATTAGTATTATGCGCTCTATCATAATACTGTTTTTGTGATTTTTGCTTCTCTTTCACATTAATAAAAGTGCTTGGATTCAGGAGATCTAAAGGTGTGCGTATTTGTCTACAAAGGAACAGTTCAGATGGAGTACGCCCAGTTGTGGTGTGAGGTGTAGACCTGTAACTCATCAAGAACCAAGCCATCTTTCTTGCAAAGGTTGTTTTATCATGTATGTCAGATTGCATTTTGCTTAACGCACGCTTAAATGTTTTCACAGACCTCTCTGCAAGGCCATTTGCTTGTGGCCTATATGGTGGTGTCAGTGTGTGTATGATGCCATTGCACTTGAGGAAGTGTTCGAAGTCCTCAGAGGTGAACTGTGGACCGTTGTCCGATACCAGTTCCAGTGGTAGACCATATCTCGAAAAGATGTTTTGTAAAACTTCGATGGTGTTATCTGCTGTAGTGGAAGTCATGGACATGACTTTAAGCCACTTTGGATAACTGTCCACCAAAAGCAAAAAATTTTTGCTGTCCTTTTGTGCAAAGTCAATATGTATCCTGTCCCATGGTTTTCTGGCCCATGTCCATGGTCGTAATGGAGTAGCCAGAGGTGTTTCAGCATTTTCTTGACAGGATACACACTTTCGGACCATTTCTTCGATTTGATTGTCTAAGTGTGGCCACCATATGTGGCTACGGGCCACTGCTTTCATTTTTGTCATTCCCATATGAGTGTCATGAAACATTTCTAGGAGAGCAGCTCTAAACTTATCAGGAATGATGACACGCATTCCCCATAGAACACAGTTACTGTCAACAGATAATTCTTCCCTACAGTTGAAGTATGGTTTGATTTCTTCACCCTGAGGTTTGGAACACCAACCATTTTGGACATATTTGAGAACTCGACCAAGAATTGCATCATTTCTGGTTGCTGCTGCGATCTCTTTACTTGTGATAGGTAAGTCATCACAATAAGACACTTTATACACATCTGATGAAACTTCTTCACCGTTCACTGGAGCGCGGGATAAAGCATCAGCATTGCCATGCTCACTTCCCTTTTTGTACTCTATGTCATATACAAAAGAGGATAACAGTACAGCCCACCTTTGTAAACGTGCTGCAGCAATTGGCGGTACTGCTTTGTGTGGTGAAAAGATTGATACAAGTGGCTTATGGTCTGTCACCAAAGTGAATTTCCTACCATAAAAGTACTGGTGGAATTTTTTTACACCATACACAATGGCTAAAGCCTCCTTCTCAATTTGAGAATAATTTTGCTCCGCTTTGGAAAGTGTGCGGGAAGCGTAGGCTATTGGGCATTCCTCACGTTCTGTGACGTGTGAAAGAACCACTCCCAATCCAACAGGAGATGCATCACATGCCAGTTTAAGAGGTAATTTTTCATTAAAATATACCAGCACTGCATCAGAAGTTAAGATGTTTTTACTAAGCTGAAAGGCTTCAGCACACTCAGCAGACCATTACCATGGGGTATCTTTATGCAACAAGTTGTATAAAGGTGCAAGGAGCATGGAAGAATTACGAATAAATTTTGAATAGTAATTCAACAGCCCTAAGTAAGATTTTAATTCAGTTACATTTGTAGGTGTTTTAATTTCCTTGATGCACTTAATCTTATCAGTTGTTGGATGAATGCCTAACTCATCTACAATGTGCCCAAGAAATTCAACACTGGGTTGCAAGAATTTATACTTCTCAAGATTGAGTGTCACATTATAATCAGATAGTCTTTGGAAGACACATTTCAGGTTTTGCATATGCTCTTTATCACTTGAGCCTGTTATCAAGATGTCATCTTGAAAACATATGACACCTTTTAAACCTTGCAGAATTTGATCCATTACGGATTGAAAAATTGCTGATGCACTATTTATACCATACAGCAATCTTGATGGCTGCACTAAGCCTAAATGAGTATTCAGTGTAAGATACTCTTGTGATTGTTTATCTAATTCAACCTGCTGGTAAGCATGACTCAAATATAATTTTGAGAACAGCTTACCACCACATAAGGCATTAAACAGATCTTGTTGTGTGGGAAGCGGATACTGGTTTTGATCAATGATCTGATTTACTGTAATTTTAAAATCCCCACAAAGCCTTACATCATTATTCCTTTTGGGTACTACAACCAAAGGATTTGGCCACTGGGAATGCTGTACAAAATCCCATACCCCTCTCTCTTTAGTTTTTAAGATACATTCTTCAACTTTTGGCTTTAGAGCATAAGGCACGGGGCGGGCTTTACAAAATTTTGGTTTGGCATTCTCTTTTAATTTTAGAGACGCTTTCAAATGGCGTATAGGTTGATTATTCTCGGCAAATAATTTACTATACTCTTTTTTTAATCTTTCGATGGTATAATTACTCAAATCATCTGTTTTACTAATTTTATGCACTGAAAAAATCTTTTCCCAATTTAATTTAATTTCAGTAATCCAATTCTTCCCAAACAACGAAGGTCTGTCGCCTTTCACAACAATAGCAGACAGATTATGTGTTTGTGCTTCATATGACACAGTGATATTAACTTCACCCATTACCTCAATGGGTTGTTTGTTATAGTCATTTAGAACTATGTTTGTAGGTCTAATATTTATGTTAGGCAAATTGTCTCTCAGGAATTTTTCGGATACAATGCTGACGTCAGCAGCAGTATCAAATTCCATGTTGAGGAATTTTCCACATATTTCTAGTGGCACAGTATATTTTTGAGTCACTTTATTGACTGATTGTATAGAATATAATTCATATTCCTCGTTATCTTACACATAGGAATGGACGCGAGATGCGAGAATTCTCGCATTGTCTCGCATTCTCGAATTGTCTCGCGAGACAAGACAGGCATTTTTTTTGCGAGACGAGAAAGAAAATATTTTGCGGGACGAGACAGAGTCTTGTCTCGCGCGAGAATTCTCGCATTTTTTTCCGTCTCGCATAAATACGATCTGAAAAGCAACAATTTGCCTGAAGCCTCTACTGTTTAACTTGCGTCTCCTTCGTTTTTGGTCCTGGTATACTATCAGCACTCTACAATACGCACAAACACGTAACATTTAAAATTAGAACAGACGAGAGATATACAAAGCACACAAAGGAGAGGATAAAGAAAGAGGCGGAAAAAAAAGAAAACAGAGAAGAGTTGAAAGAAAAATAATAAGTAAATAGGAAAGGCGGTACGGTATGTTCAAATCTGACCACTTTTAGACGGGGCCCAGGGCATTAAGTTTGGGGCCCCCCTTACTATCCCCTTTTTTACGCATTAAGCCCCTTTACTGAGCCCCCCTTTTTTAAGCATTTTAACCCAGTTTTGACCGCTGTTGTACTCGAAAATTGCATTTCAGTTAACTGTAGTTTTTGTATTTTAATCAAATCGTATTTATCACCCCCAAAAAAATATCTCTAACTTGATCTAGTGATAGACAATTAGGTAATACCTATATTATAGAGGAAATTCAGTTTTTTCCCCCCAATTACTATTTCAGTACATATGAATTTATAATTTAGATAATCGGGATATATATGGGCCCCCTTTTTCTTCAGGGGCACCGGACTACCGCCCCCCCTTGACCCTGTGATAATCGGGTTTCGGGTATATCAGAGAGAGATTAGAAGTAGAGCAACTTGCATTCGCATTGATGCTTAGTCTGAGTAGGTTGAAATATGGTTGAATATCCTTGGTTGAAATATCCTTGTACCGATATTATCCTCAAACTTTCCCGCACGTTGCGGCGTGCATAGGGGGGGGGGGCGCCCACCCTGGTAACAACTTTCTAGGGGCGGTTAAATCCCTATTGTTGGCCTATTTTAAAGAGATTAAAATGACATTATATATTCTTATATATTAATATCGGACGGAAAGAAATGCAAGCAATTTTTTAAAAAACTATTTCTCTTTTCGTTTATATTATCATGTTTTCCCTTCCTTCGGCTTGCAAAACTTTTATAAATTTTTTTCCTCCCCATCATTTTATCTTGCAGTTGGGTTCCTATTCTAAAATTATCTTCGCCTGTTAGATGTCTTCTCATTTTTTTAAAAAATCCACACTGGATATACATTAGGGGGATTATGGTTTAATTTTTCTGTAAGCAGGGTGACCATAACGACTGTAGTACTATCGCTAAAAATTATTGTGGATAAGTACAAACGGATAGTCGTCAACAAATTAACTGTTCAGTAATTTAAAATATAAACAAAAAATAAGACGTCTATTAACCAACTGAGATACTATAATGAAATCTAAAAATGCACACACGGTAATGTTATTGAAAATATTAGGCAAATAATTATAATTATCGTTAATATAATCTTGTTTTCATTAATATAAAAATTACACATATTTTAGAGACTTGAAATTGACGTTAAAGTAAATAGTAGAGATTTAATAAAGACTAAAAGTGTTCTGTTTATAATTTTTCAAGGATTATCTTACAACCAACTGAACGATAAGTAATTCTAATTTGCATTAATATATCCCGCAGTAATTTCAACAGAGGAGATTACTTGAACTTTAAAAAAAAAAATCTCTTTTGTCTCATGCAGATATGATTTTAGTAAAATATTCGCTACTTCTCGTAAGAAGAGCGGGTGTGCAGCTATTTTAAAACAAATGGTTGTCCATTTCATGTAGTGTCTGAGGTATTTAATGCTACAACTTGAACAGTATGATGTAGAACTACAGTATGATGTAGAAATAACACATTTTGAAAGTCGGGAGTTCTCTGCAAACCGCTAAGCTTTTCACTTTTCTGATCGCGAATGACACTGACGTAGTTTTTTGAGTCATTATATTGCAATGATGCCAGGTTAATACTCATGACGCAAACTTTACATCAAGAGTCAAATAATTTTGCTTTTATTTTAGATTCCACATCACTGGAATTAATTAAAATTACTCATGTTAGGAAAATTTTCGTTTACTACAGTGCGAAGAACGGGCACGCAGCTAGTAAATAAAAATAAATATATTTTCGGTGTGACATTATATATACGGATTAAATCTCAATTTCTTTTACTTCAAATGCCGATATATGCTGATATAGTTATTAATATATCTACTAATGTGGCTATATGTAAGTAATTGTTATTATTAATATTAATTTTCAATAAAATCCCAATAATAAGTTAGTATAAAATGGTAACGAAATCGCAGTCCTTAATTTTGCGAGACTCCACGTCTCGCGCGAGACGAGACAGCAATTTCTTTGCGAGACGCGAGACGAGACACAGTGTTTGCGAGACGAGACGAGACAGCCCCGATTCTCTTCTCGCGTCCATCCCTACTTGCACAAATACCAGATTTGCACTAAGACTCTTACCTTTTGATCTGCACACTGGAGAAATGTGCCCAGTTTTCCCATAGGAATGACACTTGGCATTAATGTATTTGCAAGATTTAGCTGAATGAGATGCACCACATCGGTAACACTTTGTGCTGCCGGCACTTTTATTTGTACTATGTTTCTTAGACAAATTTTGCAGGGCCCGATCATCACAATATTTGGCCCAGGGCAAACACAATTATTTGGGCCTTTGCACTGGACCATAAATATTTTACGGGAAATTGCACGAAAACAGTATTATGCATCTAACAAGGAGAGGGCGCGACCTTGGACTCACCGATTTGAATGAAATTTGGTGCAAATATAGCTCACAAAACATACAATCACTGATGCAAATTTTAGGACGCAACTCTCAGGCATTCTCAGGAAATCACGCTCCGAACATTCGAAAGTCAGCGTATACAGCTTAAGTCCATTTTTTATGCAGTACCTAGGGACAAACTGTGGCGTAGAGCGTATAATCGCTGATTTGCAGAACCGTAGATAGCGAGTTCGATTCCAGCTGCCGCTTGATTTGTTTTGAATGTTTCTTTTGTTCATTTTAATGTCCAATTTAATTAAATAATAAAATAAAATTATTTTTATCATCACAACTTGCGTAATTGAATCGATTTCATGTAAAATTATTAATATAATAGGTATTTTTTCCCTTGAGTGGTATTTACAAATAGTATAGCAATTTAATAAGCAAAAATAATAATAATAAGCAATTTATTCCTAGAGAATGTTTCATCAAGGAACAGATGTTTGGAGCATGCAAACACATTTAATTTTGTGAATGTTTGTATTACGAATAATACAACCATTTGTTCCATGATGAAACATTCTCTAGGATTAAATTGTTTATTTTTATTATTTATTGCTTATTAAATTGCTATAATATTTGCAAATACTCCACAGGGGAAAAATACCTACTACATTAATAATTTACATGAAATCGATTCAATTACGCAAGCTGTGATGATAAAATTAATTTTACTTTATTACTTAATTAAATTGGACATTAAAATGAACAAAAGAAACATTCAAAACAAATCCAGTGGCAGCTGGAATCGAACTCGCTATCTATGGCTCTGCAAACTGGCGATCATACGCTCTACGCCACGGTCAGTCCCTTGGTATTGCATAAAAAATGTATTTAAGCTGTATACGCCGATTTTCGAATGTTCGGAGCGTGATTTTCTGAGAATGCCGTAGAATTGCGTCCTAAAATTTGCATCAGTGATTGTATGTTTTGTGAGCTATATTTGAACCAAATTTCATTCAAATCGGTGAGTCCAAGGTCGCGCCCTCTCCTTGTAAGTTATTTTAGACACATATAGCTACTTAAATATACTGTTTGTTTAAACACTAAATATAAATACGTACATAGCAATAAATATTAAAGGATTTTTGTATACATAAATAGCATGTATTTATGAAAGGAAATGCAAAACTTGCCTAACATTATAGGGGGGCTTCAAAATACTGTCACTTCTGCATATCAATATTTGTATAGACGAGTTATCATTGCCTAGCTGAAGTTAATAGGGAGTTAAAGCAACCCAGTTTCATTCACGGTAAGGTTAATGTTAAATGTCACCAGATATTACGGTGCATGCTTGCACAAACAGAAATTTTTAAATGTACATTTGCAGGATAATGTCGAGTGATTTTTAATATAAATTTTTTAATAAATGAAAATTTTTTATCAAACATAAATTTGTTGAAAAATACAACATTTTTGGGCCCTTGAAATTGGTGGGCCCAGGGCAAATGCCCCGGTTGCCCTGCCGATAAACAGGCCCTGATAGTTTGATGTTGACCGATTCTTTTGCTTTGTGTGTTAACTTTATGCACGGTTCCGGATCCTGGAATTTTTATAGTAGATGAGTCAAACTCAGCCAGGTCCATAGCTAAAGCGATTTCGTACGCCTCCTTTATTTTCAAATCCTTCTTCGCGAGCAAGCGCTTCTGAGTAGCTTTGCAGCGAAGACCGCACACAAAACGATCCCTCAACGCGTCGTCGAGGAATGCGCCAAATGCACATGTAGCCGAAAGTCTCTTCAGCTCCACCATATATGCAGCAATGTTCTCGCCCGCTTCCTGATTTTGCCGATGAAAGCGAAAACGTTCCACAATCAGGATTGGTTCAGGCAGAAGTGATCTTCCAGGTTCTTTTTCAACACTTCATAAGTGCAGTCCTTTGAAACTTGCAGTTGCATTAGATTTTGCAACAGTTTGTAAGTCTGCGGCCCCAATGCTGAGATCAAAACTGCTACTTTTTTACTATCTGGCACCTCGTTTGCAGCCAGATACTGCTCCAGGCGCTCCATGTATAAGGCAAATTCTTCGTTGGCCTCATCAAAGACAGCAAGATGGCCGATTAGGCCTAAGTTCGCCATGCTTATTTACTCCAACAGGGAAAATGACTTCCGTGAACGGGTACAATGGTTCGGTTACTTCACCTCATCGCCAATGAAATAGTTTTAACAGATACTCGAAATACTTCGATAGATGTTTTATTATACTTATGTAAATTTTCCTCTCTCTCCTTTTTAATAAGTTACGGTAGTACAGTAATGGATACCTTGTTACACGAGGTCTTAGTTTGTTGCCATCCATCTATTACAAAAATGTTATTTTTACGGTATCAAATATCTAAACAGTTAATGGAGTTCATTGAGTCAAAAGTCTAAACAGTTAATAGAGTTCATTGAGTCTGGAAATACTACATGATGGAAAAAATCGAGGAACACCAACATGCCGTAAAAAACCTGTATTTACTAGCATGCCAGAATATATGAGGTGCTGTTATTGAAAACATGACGGTTAGTACTGTTTTTCCCACACACACATTTTTTATAACAGTTCCAGTCGCGACATTCTAAGAAAATGGAGTGCAGGAATTCTCAAGTCTGGCAAACATCGATCTGCTTCTTATCTAATGATTGAGCAGTGGGTAAAAATTGGTTGGGAAAAAGTTTCAGTGAATTTCATCAATCTTTTACAGAATGTGGTTTATATATAGAAAATTTAAATATATTTCAGTGCCCTCATCAGCAAATTTCAAGAAGTAAAATTTTTTATGATGCCAAAAACAAACCTCATGGAAATAAAATAATCAGTGAAAACTGCATTTGAAAATAATAATTAGTCCTTTATTTATGAATTTTTGAGCCGCTACTGGCACATGCTGTTCTTAATCGATTAATTTTGAATTTTGCAGGAATTATTTATTTATATGAAGGAACCAACTGATGGGTCCTCTGTAAAATAATTTCAACTTATAAAATAAGGACCACCCTAATATATAGACACACCTTAATGAATACTAAATTTTGTTAATTCTTATATGTTTAATGTTTCTATAGATTACAAGATTACAGCTATTTAAATAACGCTTTTATGAAAGTAGGAATTTTAAATAAAGTAGACTGACTTTAATCCTTAAAAAGTGTTTTTCTGTTAAGTTCTTATTTATACTCCTTTTTATTTATTTAATTTTGCAGGAATGTTTTCAGTGATTTATTTTTCTTTTAGTGAGCATTAATCTACTATGTACTTTTTTCTTTTTTCTAGAACAGAGAAAATTTTGAGCTATCCAACATTTGTGATGATCTTATAGCTAAAGTTGGGAAAACATAACATGCTACTTATTTGATCTGCATAACCCGATAGAAAAAGGTTTATGGATCAAATTCAGTCCTTGAGTTATCACTCAACTCAACCTGTATGTTTGTATATTCTATATTTATTTTGTTTTGCGACCCCCCCCCCCTCTGTAGTAATATTTGAAACAAAAATGTAATTTTAAACTTCTCATTCTGAATGTTCAAAATCACAAAAATATGTGATTAATTTGAAGAACTGTGTTAAGATGTAAGGGGTAAAACCAAATTGAATAAGAAAAAACTTACTATGCAATTACAATCTACTTGCAGCTAAGTAGATTTAAGTCAGATAAATCAACTATCACAGATTAACTCTAATCATAATGCATTTAAGGTATGTATTACAAAACATACCTAATAGAAATAATAATTGCAGAAACACTTCATATGGGCCTAGAAACAAAATTTATTTTTGAAGACACTAATTTCAGCACTGTTCACAGTAAATTGTTGAGGATGTCATATGTTGTTACTAGAACCACATGTCCAAAATTGACATGTATGACTTAAGTTATAAATATATTTAATCTTAAAAACAAATCAGTATATTTAATTTATTTTAAATTATATTCAAACATATTTACAGAAGCTCGTTTACAAACAAGCAAGGTGTGCAATAAATAAATTAAATTATAGTGGAATTTATTACACCGGCATACACACAAAAAAAGTTGTTTGTACATCGGATGCCACCTATCTACCAGCATGTATTTCGACCCGCTGAATCCGAATTTTAAGTCAGTTTAAGCCGCACACCCTCGAGTATCGAGTAAAGTGAAAAAATAGCGTAAATTGGATAAATGGTAATTAAAAAAATGTATGAATCTAAACCAAGCATAATTCTTACGTATTTTGATCCGCTGAATACAAATTTAAAGTGTATTTAGATTATAAAGCGTTCTAAATCTCAAAAAATTGAAAAAAAAAAAACTTGAAACATGTTAAAAGTAACAAAAAATCACCATTGTATTAATGAAAAAAATTTTGTTGACCCAAATCAAAGAGGATTTTTATGTAATATAATTTGCTTAATCCGAATCTAAAATATATTTGGCTTAGAATCCCTCAAACAATCACAAAAAACCGATAAAATAGCAAAATAGCTTTTTTGCTATTTTTAACATTTTTTCAAGTTCTTGAGATTTAGAATGATTCATAATCTAAATACACTTTAAATTTGTATTCATCGGATCGCAATACATAAGAATTATGCTTGGTTTAGATTCATAAATTTTTTTAATTACCATTTATTCAATTTACTCGATACTCAAGGGTGTATGGCTTAAACTGACTTAAAATTCCGATTCAGTGGGTCAAAATACATGCCAGTAGATAGGTGGTGTCCGATGTACAAACAACTTTGTTTTTGTGTGTGCCGGTGTTATTATTGTGGGTTCATACTGAGTGTTTTAGACTTGATCCGTTCGGTACTTTTTAAATTTTTGACTTAAGCATTATACTGTCAGATAGAAAAAGTTTTCTAATCACACATTGCTTTTTGTGCCATAAATTTTATAAGGGGCCATATACTTGAAAGAAAAAAAAATCGAATCAAATCTCTAAATAAGTGTACATAAATTTAGAATTTTTTTTTCTATGTGTTTTTCATTTGGTTTGATAATCTTCTTTTATCCTTATGCTAGATTTATGAATACTTAATTTAGTTCTTGTTCATTTACGTATTTACTTTCTTACTGTCATTGCACTCCATGGTCAACACATCTTTAAAAGAAACTATAACAACAGAACGGCTGCCCAATTTTAAAACACAGTAAGGGACAAATTTAAAATTTTCCAAAAAATCAATATAACCTATTTTCTTTTAGTCGCACAAAACGGTATTTTTGCACAACACATTAACCGTTGATTATTGTCACAGAGTAGGATGACAAGATGTAGAAAAAAAAATACATCATTTTTACTTGTGTTGTGATATTTATTGCACTTACTAGGTTAAAAGGTTGTTGGATCTTGAAAAAAATTTATATTTGACCAATTCAAAAACACAGTAAATGCACTTACTTGGTTATTAATTAGAGATTTGTGCAATAAATCAGTAGAATAAACTTTGTAGATAAAAAAACAATATTAGGGACAGTTTTTAATTTTATTTATTGAAAACATCTGGTTATTAATAATTAAACAATGAACAGAAAATTAAAAAAAAAAACAAATTAATTCGAAGCTAGTGTGTTTTTCTAATTTAATTTTTTCCAATGATATGCATCTCGCACTGTATTATGTCTTAATACAGTGCGAGACAATATATTACAATAAATATTTATGTAATAACGTCTATTAACATTAAATAATAAATACAATTAATATATACTTTGGTTTTTTTTTTTCACAATGAAACTTATAAGCGCAAAGTAAATAAAATCACGACTTTCTGATAACATGACCAGATAAAATTACTTTGTCATTTTGCGCATTTTAAAAATATATTTTAGCTTAACAAATGATATGAAAAATTATAAACAATTATGAAAACTTACAATATTCTTACCAATGAATCTATTCTTCAAAACTTCCTATTGATTCGTTATTATCAATTAAGTCTTTAGACTTATCATTCACTTTCAGGAATTCCCAAAAAGGTTTTTAAAATTGTTGAAAGTGTTACTTTGTTTTAAATTTGTCAAATTGAAAAAAAAGCACTTACTAGGTTTATCGATTTTGATATCTATACGAAAAAGTTAAATTATTGAAAAGTACCAAGTAAATCATGTTCACACGACTCTCTTAGAACAAAAAATACTGAAAAATCCATTTTGAAAAATTTGTCCCTTACTGTGTTTTAAAATTGGGCAGCCGAGAAAGCTGTGTTTTGTATTAATGAAATCCTACTAAATGCTAACCAGATATTTATAATAAAAAAGTAATGCTAGTAAAACTTATGTAAAATCTCCCTTTTCATCTGTGAAATTAGAAAATACTGAAACAAAGATCTCCATCCAACTTCCAAAGCATATTTTAAATTTAAACAAAGTACAATATTAATGCTCAAGTTACAATGGCCAGGTACTGAGTTTCACTCATTTTTCTATGCAGTCCTGAATCATTAAAATATTTATTCCATGTTGTGCTTAACTTATCTTTTAGAAATTTAACAATTGCCCCTTACTGAAAATTGCTGAAAAACTCTGTATAACTCTATAGTCAAATAACTCTGTAAATGTTGTATTTGTATCTGTGCAGTTTTCTTTAAATGACTTTGTAAAGGTTGGGTTTTATTTTTCTCAGTGGACATTTTAAATATAGGGTTGTGCTATTTTTTTTAACTTCCTTTTTCAGTAAATGGCACCGTCTAAAATTTGTACATAAAGTGTAACTATATGTCATTAGAAAACTGTTTCAAACTGCAAGTATAGTGCTGAAGTCAATAATTTAAAGCAACTGCTTCACTGATCAAATAATTTGTAACACCTGCCATATTAATTAGTATTATAACTAATTTGCAGTCGAAAAGATTGAATGAATATTCTGTAATTATTAAACATCAGTAATGTCATAAATAAAATAATAGTATAATTGACAGCCATCATGATAGCATATTATGGTATCTATGTGTGTTGCATGTATCATAACTTATATTTATTTACTTCTTTTTGTCTAATGGCACAGCACTGCCACATTGAGCCTTGGCTTACCGGTTTGATGAATGTGATGGCCATTTCTGAAGGGGCAACTTATGGGCAGCCATCATTACCCCTAGCAAGGACATCATAAATATCTAAGTGCATGCTGGGAATTGAATCCAGACCCAGAGTATGGTTCTACACCACTTATGTAGGTGTATCATAACATGTCATACATTTGCTAATTTAGCTGCCTTATGAATGTTTGGCTTATTAATTTTTTAGCTATTTACTTGCATACTTAGTATTTATTTCTTAGCTTAAATTTAAGTACTGATTTTTACTTTTTTCAATACTTACTGTATTTTCCTGCCTATTGTCTGCGGCGGCTTATAATTCATATGCACGTTTTTCAGTGAAGAAAAAAAAATGTTTACAGATAGCACGTAGCGCCGTATAATCCGCAGTCAAAACGGGAACATCTGATATCGTTTCACTTAGTACTCATCCAAATAAACGTACGGGGTCGGCACTAGGTTCTGCGCAGCCCACGGTGCATGCACATCAGATATTTCTGGAAATAACTTCAACTATTTCTATTCATATTTTTCAAAAACATTTATTTTTAGTTGCATTTTCACATACACTAAGCAGTGAAAGAGAATACTGCTGAATTGTCTCTTTTTCTGGAAGGAATAAAAATATTAACTGTACGTTAAATAGCTTATTTTGTAAACTTCAACCACCCCTCTACCCGGGGAAAAAAAAAAACACACCTCAAGTGCAGCGCAGGGCCCAGTGCCGCCATTAGCCCCTGCCTTGTGCCGGCCCTGTGTGCATTAGGGTGGTCACAAGTTATACGGGGGAAAAAAAATTTTAAATTATTTTTTGGGGCACCCCCCTAAAAGTTGCCAATTGACTAGAAAATGAGATTGACAAAGTTTTAGCTCAATTGCATAATATTAACCCGTGCCGCATCGAGGTTGAATTCTTGAAAAATTACGATTTTTTTCCAAAAAATCTAGTTTTTCCTTCATTCAGTATAAACTATTTGCTCTACAGACCTGGTTCTTGTTTTATTTCATAAAAAATGTTGTTGCTTGAACTTTTACTCTCAACAAAACCAATAGCGAGTGCTTTCATAGAACATTAATATGTATGAGTTTTTAAAACGAGACAGCATGTTTACGCATCATTGTAAACATGTGGCTTCGGCTCCTTCCAGACACATTGCCTTGTTTCTAGACATCCTGTCACCGTGCGAAATCGTCAACTATCGCGGGAAGGAATTCGGCAGTGCTTTGAAAAGCGAGAGGGAAAGGAGGGAGGAATTGGTATGTTTCGACGTAATTAAGAAGCTGTGAAGAGACTGAAGAGAGTAAAATTGGGAATAATTCAGCTTGCAAAATAAAACTCTAGGGTACAAACTACGGAGGGATTTAATAAATACGATTTTATATCCGAGAGTCAAATGATGAATGTGCATTTGTTAATTAGCCAATTAAATACCGAAAAAAAAATGAAGCAAGTAAAATTAACCGATGTATTTAATGTAAATACAAAAGCTAATTACATTCTAATAATAATTTAATACACTTATTTTAAATTAGTATTTAAATAAATTTCAGTTACTATTTGTGTTATATTTTATGAAGATCTTCCAAAATCAACGATCTTTTCTGCTTTATAGTTTTTAGTTTGAATTAAACACTAAATTACATTTGTTCCAGTGTAGTTTAGTTTTTTTTTTTTTTTTTTCTTTGCGGTTTATACAGCGATCGTATGCATATTTTAAGACTACTTTTCATTGATAAATAATACACTGGTCAATAGCACGTGATCGACGATGGTTTTAATGGAAATTTTCAACACATCTGTAATCCGGAAAAATCGGTAATCCGGCACCGCGTCATTCCCGCCGATGCCGGATTATCGGTGCTGCACTGTATTACAGACATTTGTTTATTTATAATAAATATTTATGTAAAGGCATGATTCAACACTCCCACTCAGACTTTAGCCCCAATCAAAACTTAAAATTATTGCAATACGGAAAATTTGATAAAGAGGCTGCAAATAAAGATCTATGAAATGATAAGCCATCTTTGGTATCTTAACTTGGAGCAAGTTGCATTTCATTTTTTGATGACACTTGGGCAAAAAAAGGCAAAATATGCATGGCGTAAAATTAATTGCATTTGAAAAAAAAAAAAATGATGATGCTGAAGATGTAAGAGCAACAATGTTTTAACGAAGTGGATCATTTATTGAACAAAGTTAATTTTTTTATTTCATCTCGAACAGTAATTTTTTTTAATATTTAATTTTAATATACAATTTTTGAATACTGATCCCGATGTATGGTATGAAACTCATTATTATTTGAAAGGGAAAAAAATCTGAAAGCTTTTAAGGTTTTTAATGACTTAGATGGAAGGGGAGTAAAATTAATCCCAGGATTCAATTCCTGTTTAACTGAGGATGAAGAACAAAAGCAGTTTTTACTATAGGTAGTATCCGAATGTAGAAAAACTTTCCAGACTCTTCGAAAGAAACATTATCTAAGCCTTGCCACTTTAACAAAAAATTGTAAACAATAATATTTTTTTTATTTTTTATAATGTGCTTCCTCTTAGATACATAACTTTAATAATCAAATATATCTAAACATTAGTCGTTCCCAATTTTATGCCTTCTTTGACCTTATTTTCTGTTAACTCTTTTACTTAAATTTCATTTTTTTTAAATTTCAGATTTTTTAAAATTACAATCTTTATTTTGTATTTTTTTTAAAAAGAAAGAAAAACAAAAGGAGGAAAGATGAAATATAATTTTTTGAACTTTCATAAAAAAGCCAACTTTCAGTATTTGGATCGTATCTAGTCCTGAAAAAAGCATAGATATATGCTTTTTTTAAGGACTAGATATGATCCAAATGTTACCCTCTGAGCGTTTTGGAAATGGGCAAATAATCTAAAGTTGTTTTCACGGTAAAATTTTCATGCAATTTTTAAAAAAAAAGAAAATTTTTAACAGGAAGATTTGCAATTACTTTTTTAAAAAAAGGCTTCTAAATTACATACAAGCTTTAATATCAAACATATTTTATGATATCTCAGTGTTAATTACTATAGATGTACTGCAGTGAAAACTGAAATAAAGAGGACAGGATTTGACATCACAACCGCTTGGAGGGTTAAATGTGTAAGTTTTTACATAAAAGTGATGTGCAACTCATCAAGGCGGGATATTTTCTTCTGAAGCGAGAACAACATCATGTTTCTAGACTCAAATTTATCCATTTTATGATGAAAAAACTGCTTTTTTTGCGAAAAAACGCGATTTTTATAAACTTTAACCTCAATGCGGCACGGGTTAATATTATGCAAATGAGCTGAAACTTTACCAATCTCATTTTTGAGCCTATTGACAACTTTTGGGGAGGTGCCGCCCTAAAAATTCGAAAGTTGATTTCTTGTGACCACCCTAGTATGCATGCATCGTAAATATTATAGAGACATACGTCATAAAAGAAAAAAGATAAACAATACTAACAAGTATTGTTCTTATAGTGTATTGTCGTATATTAACAAGTATTGTTCTCTTGAGAAGGAAAATTATTTTTATTGGATTTAACCGTATCCTGCAGCTTTGTTTTTCTTGTCCACTCTGACGAATTCAAACAAAAACAGCTGTCTCACTTGCGATGTCTGCCTAGTTCCCCCTCCCCAAATGATTTTCCTGATAAGCCATCTTTGAGTGTTATTAACATAAACATTTTTTTTTCAGAATTATACAAGCAGTGAGATACTTGCTATTTATTAATTATTTTCAGCTGTCTTTTCGCAAGTTGTTTATTTATTTATGGATGGATTGTGAATAAAGTGCAGAGGAAAAATGTTTCAAGTTTCAAGCTATACCAAAATTAAAAATAATAGAGTTTTAGCATGGTAATTAAGGCAACATATTCTGAAACTGCGACAGTATTAATGTGAAAATGTGTTATACAATTACATATGTTACTCGATATTTTTTTACTCTAACAAAAAATAATACAGATAGTTTTTTTTAAACAGAATGTTTAAAAGTATTTATAGTTTTGTAAAAACTCAATATTTTAATGTTAATTAGACGATGCATTTTGCTGGAGCCATCCGTTATTGAATTTTGTTGTAAATTCTGTACTAAAAAGTTTTCAGGGAAAAAAAAAAAAGAAAACAGAAGATCAGCGGATTATAGGCTGGAAAATACGGTATGTGTTTCGTAAAGTTAAAAAAAAAAAAGATTTTTTTTTCAACCTATATAAATACATAGGAAAAGAACTAACAGAGATAAAATTTAAAAAAGAAATGGATTTTGCTTGAGTTTTTGATAGTGATATTTTATTAGGTTATATAAGAAATATAATCCCATATCATGCAAGGTTTACAAAAAAAAGAAAAACAAATCGGTCTCACTGTGCTCATATTTGTAGTTATTGAATAATCACTTGTTAAGATAAAATTAGTGTAAACATTAATACCTTTGATTACATCTTTCCAAAATTTGGTTAAAATATATTTATGTTTACAATGTAGGAGAAAATAACAATAGTCATTAATGTTATCAATCTTTATGTATATTTATTGTAAAAGCTGATTATCTAGTCTACTAGCATTTAATTAAGTTGTTCCTATCTCACAATATGCATGAGTGATTGTGTGGTTTGGATCATATCATTCAAGCTTCACATTTTTAAGGGAGGAAATTAAGTTTAAATTATCTTTGCTGAAAATTTTTATTCTAGTGAAAATTAATAACCTAGTTTCATAGTTCAAATTAATAACCTAGTATAATAAATACTAAAGGAATAAAATCAGTATTAAATTATGATTTTTCTGAAGCAATAAATACACTAAATCGAAATGGCTCTTATATTCTGATTCATAAATGGGCTAGGCCAGCCAGTCTCTTAACTTTATTATTTTGGTTACAGACCAGTCCTTAAATTGCAATGTTTAAATAGACTGTCCTTTACTTTATCATTATGTTTATAGACTGGGGCCCACTCCAATGGAAGGCATCCCCCACTGCCCATCGCCTCCCTTTTGGAGAGGGATCTTGCACCGCATTCGGTTGTCAGAGGGCATAAGCAACAACAACAACAAGCTTGAAATTTTCACTCCATATAATAAATCCATGTTTTCCAAACTCCTCTCGGCAGTTGCTACCAGTTTCTGAGAATTGTTGGTTGGTGTATGGTTGAGATTGCTGAATATTCAGCAGTCTCACCCACTGATTAAAAAACTTGTGGTGAAACACCTTAGTATTTCATGGATTCCTATCTGATGAATGACTATATTAAAAAGGACATTCAGAAAATAAAGTTTTTTTCAATTATATATTTTGATTGCCTCACCTTTCAAATAAAATTTTTAGATTCAGGAAACTCATTTATCATTCGAAATTTATGATTTTACCTCAATAAATATGAAAGTTTTTTATTTATCATTCACTTATTTCTGTTAAAAATATACACTGAAGAGCCTAAAAAGCTGGTACAGGCATGCGTATGCAAATAAGATATATGGAGCCAATCAGAGTACAGCGCTGCGGTCGGCAATGTCTATATAAGACAACAAGTGTCTGGAATAGTTGTTAGATCGGTTACTGCTACTACAATAGCAGGTTATTAAGATTTAAGCGAGTTTGAACGCAGTATTATAGTCGGTGCACGAGAGATGAGACTTAGCATCTCCGAGGTAGCAATGAAATTTGGATTTTCACTTACAACCATTTCACGAGTGTACCGTGAATATCCGGAATCCGGTGAAACATCAAATCTGCGACATCGCTGCAGCCGGAAAAAAGATCATGCAAGAACGGGACCAACGACGAGTGACGAGAATCATTAAGCGTGACAGACGTGCAACCCTTCCGCAAATTGCTGCAGATTTTAATGCTGGGCCTTCAACAAGTGTCACCGTGCGAACCATTCAACGAAACATCATTGATATGGGCTTTCGGAGCGGAAGCCCACTCGTGTACCCTTGTTGACTGCACGACACAAAGCTTTACAACTGGCTTGGGCCCGTCAATCCGACATTGGACTGTTGATGACTGTAAACACTTTGCCTGGTCTGATGAGTCTCAGTTCCAATTGAATCGAGCTGATGGACGTGTACGGGTATGGACCCTACATGTCAATCAAGGGACTGTTCAAGTTGGTAGAGGCTCTGTGATGATGTGGGGCGTGTGCAGTTGGCGTGATATGGGACTCCTGATACGTCTAGATACGACTCTAACAGGTGACAGGTACGTAAACATCCTGTCTGATCACTTGCACCCATTCATGTCCATTGTGCTTTCCAACGGACTTGGGAAGTTTCAGCAGGACAATGCAACACCCCACACGCCCAGAATTTCTACAAAGTGACTCCAGGAGCACTCTCCTGAATTCAGACACTTCCACTGGCCACCAAAATCCCCAGACATGAACATTATTGAACATATCTGGGATGCCTTGCAACGTGCTGTTCAGAAGAGATCTCCACCCCCCTCTTACTCCTACTGATTTATGGACAGCCCTGCAGGATTCATGGTGTCAATTACCTCCAGCACTACTTCAGACATTAATCGAATCCATGCCACGTCGTATTGCGGCATTTCTGCGTGTTTATGGGGGCCCTACACCATATTAGGTAGGTGTACCAGTTTTTTTGGCTCTTCAGTGTATTTTGCATCATATCTGAATTCAGTTTATTATTATTTTAGAATTGGTAGTTCAAGAGCCAGAGCCAAAATAAGCCTCTGAATTTACTTAAGTTTTTTATAGCTTATTACAGTGGTTGTGTACACAAACATAATGCGGTCAGTCAAGTGAAACTGAGAACAGGTTTCTCAAGTACACTATTAAAGCTGTCATACCTACCGAGGTAATAAAATGAATTTAACTAAAGCTGAAAATAGTTTTTGAATACTTCACTCCTGTTGTTGTAGCAGACATCGGCGAAGGCTTTTTGAAAATCTGCGCTTTGGTGAATCAGTTGCAGAGGCCTTTTTTAACCTTTTTTGTAAAATGCCTGGTTGAAATTACACTATTATTCGCACCAGTTTTACTTTTCGGTACTTGAAATGTGGAGCGCATTTTATCTTCTTTTTTTGCCAACTGACGGGCGTTGTCCTACAAAATTGACCATTTTCTTCATGATATAACAATTAATACCCTCAAAAATTTTTTGAAGTGCAGTAAACAAATTGCACAGTATTCATGTTTTTGTACATACTTTGGGGCCGACTGCCCTGTTCCGCCTCACATTCAGCCGACTGACTGTCATAACTTTAATTTATGTGCAATATGCAATTTGTATAATTATTTTCAGCTTTACTAAATTCATTTTATTACCTAGGTAGGTATGACAGCTTTGATAGTGTACCTGAGACACCTGTTCTCAGTTTCACTTGACTGACTGCAGTATGTTTGTGTACACATCCATTGTAATAAACTACAAAAAAAAAATAGGCTTAATAAATTCGGAGACTTTTTTTGGCTCTGGCTCTCCGTCTATAATGTAAATGACTTTTTCCTCCAATCAGATAATATACTAAACTATTTAGGATACAGTACACATACTACACAGTATACTGATCAGGTCAATGGAGGAAGCTCTTTGAGATGGCTTTAGCCTGCAGTAGGCTGTAGTGCAGAAAAAGAAGATTACATACAATTTATTTTATAAAGTGCCAAAAATCTACATACTTTCCGGACGTAGCTGTGAAATTCCAACGTGTAAATGAAGGTTTTGTCAAATCTGCAAAAGGCAGTCATTGATCAGTTTTTGAGCATCCGTATAAGAACTATTTCTCATACCCTATGGTTTATTTGGACAAACATTGTTGTGCAGATTTTCCTCTGTACTGAGCATACAGTCAACAGTCGTTTTACAAACCTCTTTTCTATGATCACTTGTGATTTTACAAACTAGCAAGTGGTCCTGAATACACACTCCTATAGATGAGTTTAATGAACTATTTGAAAGGCCCTTACGGGTTCATAAAAAAAACCATCGACCTGTAGACATGAAACAGGCTTATACCAGATTATTCATTTTTGCTATGCAATGGTGAATAATTTTTTAATGTACTTAATATTTTTAAGTATTTGCATACTGAAAAATGTGAATTTTTTAATCCTGAAAAAAGAAAAGCAAGGAACTAGTATTGTAAAATTTTTTAAAGGTGGTTCTCGCTAAGTTTTCTATCATGATATTTTGTTTGATTGTATCAGAAATATGATTACATGTTATATAAAATTCGTTGATGTAAGTAGCACCAAGTAGGTGAAACTGTGTGGGCCTTTGCTATTCTCGGGATAGGCAGTAGGTCAGATCACGTAAGATGTTGAGGGAGAGAGAGAGAAAAGTTTTAAAGCTTCAGACAAAATCTAGATAAGTAGGCTGGCTATTCAGTATATATCCATAACCAAGTAGTATCAATAGCACCAATCCATGAGAAAATATCAATCCGATCACTCTCATATTGGATTGTTGATAGTGGCATAAAGAAAAATTAAGTCTCTTAAGCTGTTGTTGATAAACATTACTTAGTGTTTTCAGTCAACAAAAATTGTTTTTCTGCACTGTCAAAGCTCTATTGTCTCCCATATTGAAATGATACTTCTGTGAGTTCCAATCCTGGGGCAAGTCTCTCATTATCTCACAAATTCGCTCAAAATTAGAAGACCCTGTTGGGGGTAATGCTGGCCCACCTATTGAATGCCTCGATAATCCAGTCTTTGTAGTGGTCAATGCCAACACTTCCAGTCTTTCTAGTGGTCAATGCCGATAGCAAGGATAAGAATCTTCCATGGATCCTCAAAATTCCACATTTTAGTAATTTTCCCCACTTTTTTTAAAAAAACAATAAGTAGATTATATGATCACTTCCGAGCTCCATATTTCATATCGGCCAGCTCAAGCTCTCTTTTTGCATCCATTTGGTAAATGCGTAGTTTGCTTTAAGTTTTTCTTTATCCATATCTCAGCAATTTCTAAGTACACGAATGCTTATTTCGATATATTTAAAAAAAAATTTCGTATGTTAAATACATCTGAAAGTTTGAATTCAAAGCTAAGAAATCGTTACACTAGTTCTGTAATTAAAAAAAGATATTGATTTTTGCATTAGATTGGATGGAAAAAGGAACTACTTTTCCCTCCTTTTAAGTAAAAATAAATACAGTTTTTACTAATTATTTTATAATCAAAATAAGGCATTTTTGTTAATGCAACTAAACACGAAAGTACTTTTTTTAGTATATTTATTGACCTTTGTCTTTTTTCCACTGCAATTTAAAAAATAAAAGAAATTGCTGCATCAGTATTTTATTTCATTCTCGTGTGCTGTATTTTTTACTACAAAAAATTATTTTTTTAATATTGTTTTAATTATAAAAAATATAAATTGTTTGCGCTTGATTTTCTGGCTCTTTGCAGCCAATAAGGCAAGAGCTTTTGTTCCTGGTTTGTTTCCTCCTCTATGTATCGGTACTGCAGGACTAGGAAGATTCTAAAATTTTATTTGGTAAAATATTTAGAGACATTTATAAAATGATTATTCATTTTTTAACTAAACGAAGTTTTTTCCTTTTTTTAATTCTAATCATTTGAATGCTTATTTTAGAAACTACGAGATGAAGAAAACTCTAATGCATTAATGCATCCGTTTAATTTTTACTATATTTCTGATAAAGATTTTCAGATAAAAATAAGATTAGACCACAAAGTCCCTCTTTATATGTTACTTTATTTTTAAATAAAAATAATAGTCTGAAATTCAGGCATGAAATTTGTGATTTGTCTTGGTCTTGGATTTTATGAAATTGCTCAAAATCCTTTTTAAATGATGATAACATGTTTTTCTATTGAATGTTATCTATCTAAAACTGATTAAGTATTTATTTATTCATGAGTGTTGAGGTGTTATTTGTTCAGGATAAAAGTAATTGATTTGCTTTGTGGTTGAAATTTAATGATAAAAATTGTGTGCCGCACATTGAAATTTTTTAAAGTTAAATTCAAGCTCACTCATTTTTCCTCTATTTTCGTCATCGTGCATTCTTATCCCTGCTACTGTCAAGTTACTGTCTTTAGTGTATGTGGGGTGGGGGATTTTACACAGCAAAATATCCACTTACCATCAGTCAAGAATGGGAATTCTGTGGTAAGCAGCACACTTTGCTTTTGCTAATGAATATTTGCTTTAAAAAATCAACGTCATGAATATTTTTCGTTTGAAGAAGGTGAAAGTTTCTATGTATAATTTTACTTTTACAAATTATTGTTAGATAGATCTATCATAACTATTTGTTAATATTTAAAAAATAATTTTTTATACTGTTAGCTCAAATGTATGATGTCAGTATACATGTGAAGTTCTTAAATTTTCTGGTAGTTGTTGGGACTTTAAAAGTAATTATAGTTGAATATCTTAAATATTGCTGATTAATTAAGTAAACTGAATCATTTGAAATATAATGGGCAATCAATGAAAACAAGACAGATTAAAAAAGTAAGCTGTTTATTATTTCAAAGTAACCACCTTAGCTGATTATACATTTATTCCACTGACAGTCAAAAGTTCTGATAAAAGATGGTCAGTGACTTCATAAAAAAAAGTTTTGTGGTTCTCTACTGAACCATAATTGTGCCCAGATTTGCACCTCTCCATCTGAAGCAAATCGATGATCATGAATGTCTTTCTTCAGGTCTCCAAAACTATGGAAAACACATGGAGAGAGATCTGGATTGTATGGAGAGTGTGTAAGAGCTTCCCAATGAAATTCCTGCTGTGTAATTGAAACAACCTGGCAGTGTATAAGCAGCAAGGCAAGAGTTTAAGCATATCTAACAAGCAAATAGCAGAGCAGTGAGCGCTTTCATTGTTCCTTCCTGATTTCCAGTAGAGGGTATTTCTATATACATACTTACCAATGTTACCAATTTCTGCATTATGCTTCTTATGTATTTTCATTTGATTGCCCATATCATTTTAGAAGTCCTGAAAAAAAGAGCTTTATTTGTATGGAATGATGCTTATTTGAACCATGATTTGAACTTTGGCACAAGTATAGACTGATTTGCATGAACTTTTATTATGTGTTTTTACTTTCAGAAAAATTCACAAATAGCTGTAAATATGTATTATTCAGATTTAAAAAGCTAATTAAGGTAATTAAAAGAAAATCATTTTAAGAATTATCAAACCATCTGTGTTGTCTTAATTTAAAATCATTTTAGTTTCATCTGTAAATAAATAGTTCCATGATATTGGCAGTGCACTTAATTACAAAAGGTGTTAGAACATTTATAATTTCTAATACTATCTGATGTGTGGATTTTCTACAAAAGCATAGAAAAAATGATTTATTTCCAGTTGGTTCTCTATTGAGATTTTGTCAAATAATTTTGAATTTTTTCTCTTTACAACAATTTATGGTATCTAAATAACTGAAACTAAGATGGCCATTATGTGACAAAAATACTAAGTGCAATTTTTTTTCCCCTTACAATGTTCCACTTGTTTTTAGAGTACAAGCACTGACATATGAGAAGTAAAAAATCAAACATTAATAAATTCTTGTACATCAGTACATGATATGCTGTTGCTTTTTTTCTTAAATAATATGTAAAGGTTTATCATGAAACCTATGCTACTGTACTTAGTGTGCTTTTTTATACATACAAATGATCTTAAGTAACACCTATATAAGCATATTGTCTGTTACATGTAGAACCTCATATCATTCCATGTGAGGTATTAAAACATTTTCAAAAAAAGTATTGGTACCCCTTTTTTAGCTTTCTACAGTCATTATTTTTATTATTGTTGTTTTAATTATCGCAATGTATACAAAGCTGTTGCTATATATTCTAATACTGTTTCCTTTGTTTTATTTAATAAGTTTTTCTCTCTGAAAACAATTTGATTCCATTTTAATTTATATATTTATTATGTTTTATTTTTGAGTCTTTTACAAAGTATAACTTTTGTTTGTTATTAGATAATTGTTGATTCTAAGTTTAGATTATGATATTATTTACTGACATGATGCTCATTAGAACTTGTTTCAAAAAATATTTTTTTCATATTTAAAATTTTAAAGTGATTCTTGTGTTTGGTATTTAGAATTGTTAAATTTTTGCAGTAAAATGCAATTTATTTACTTATGATGTTAACTTGTTTATGAAAAGCTATTGTTTAAATTGCTGATTTGCTTCTATTCTTCCATGTACATATTTACATGTTGAAATTCACTATGATAAATTAATAAAATTAATTTTATAAGCAATCTCTAGTTTTATCTTTTGGCCTATTTAATTTTTTTAATAATGATGCTATTAATTTTAATGTTTAATAAAATATTCTTTGAAAATTCTACATAGATCGCTACATCATGAGCAAGACTGTTTTATTATATTGGAAAATTTATTTATTATTATTAAATTTGAGCTTCAATTTTGAGTACTTTGGTTATAGTAAAAACCAAATATATTTTTGCAAATATAAATATTTGCAAAAATATATTACAAGGACTAAAATTTAAATAGCTATGTAGGTTACAAAGATTTACTTATCAAAATGTGCATCCAATAAAATGGTTATTATCAAACTTCAAATTAAAAAAAACTAAAGAACACGCTTTTATAGCAAATTGAACTAAAAAGTGAAATAAAAATATAGTTTTAAAAAACAAAAAACACGCTTTAGTGATAAATTGAACTAGCTAAAAAGCGAAAAATAATTCTTAATATAGAAATAAATTAATGAACGAAAAATAGTATTATTGTGAAAAAAGCGTGGGGCACTTTGTGCTATATTTTTTGTATCATTTTTGTACTAATCGTACTGATCAAATATTCTCAAGAACAGTTATATGGAGCACCCCACACTTTTTTCACAATAATACTATTTTTCGTTCATTAATTTATTTCTATATTAAGAATTATTTTTCACTTTTTAGCTAGTTCAATTTATCACTAAAGCGTGTTTTTTGTTTTTTTAACTTTATTTTTATTTCACTTTTTAGTTCAATTTGCTATAAAAGCGTGTTTTTTAGTTTTTTAAAACTGTATGTATTTAAAAGTTATTTTTAATTTTCGATATCTCTCATAAGACACTAAGGAACACTAAGTTGGAAAGTACAAACTGTGAGATAATTTATTTTCACTGTGCACCAGTGGCGTAGCCAGGATTTTATTTCGGGGTGGGCTGGGTATCAATTTAAAGCTAAAATTCAATTGTAAGCTAAGTAAAGGGTCCCATTTCAGGGGGAGCAGCCCCCTGAGCCCCCCTTTTGCTACGCCCCTGCTGTGCACCAAAGTATTAATCAACCTGCAGTTAAATGCTACCTTCCTCACTAAAAAGGAAAAATAGGTCTCTAATCAACAAATAAAAGCATGTTAAAAAGAATGGCCTTAACATATTCTTGTACTCAACTCTTCCATAATGTGATGGATCACGATATTTTGTAAAAATAAAAAAAATGCCGTGCCCAGGATTCGAACCTGGGTTATTGCTGCCACAACGCAATGTACTAACCACTATATGATCACGGTCACAGTGAAAAAGGTTTTCTTAAGATTGTAATCTTTGGAAGTGTTCTACTTTCAATCAGGATAAGAAATGAGGAAATTGTTTAATCCTGGCGATCCTGATCAGGATAATGAGATAAACTTATAAAATTATTGTATTGTCACCGGTTCTTCATAAATGTACAAAGTTTAAATTATATCTGACCGTTTAAAGTGTGCCAAATTTGAGTTCAAAGGAGTCGGTTACAAACATACATACAGGTGAAGCTAATAAATAAAAGCGTGTTAAAATCAGGATAATGGGATAAACTTATCAAATTAATGTATTGTCATCGATCCTTATCTGCAAAGTTTAAATTAAATCTGACCGTTTAAAGTGGGTCAAAATCGAGTTCAAAGGAGGGGGTTACAAACATACAAACAGGTGAAGCTAATAAAAGCATGTTAAAAAGGAGGAGTTTCTATATTTGATTTGATTTTGTTTACTTTTTTAATTACTTAAAGATATAATTGTTGCCAGTAGGTATATTGGATTGGATGAAGTTGGGGAGGGGGAAGAGGGTAACCTATCACATAGCTGCCAACTCTTTCGATTTTAAAGTAAGCCCAATTTTTGTCAGGATATGACACTTAGCAGGTTAAAGAAAGGCAGTGGGTGTGTGGAAGACAGTCATGACAAGCACATAGTATAAAAAGTATTTTATTAGCACAATTTGGTATAAATAAAACGTATGAAAAACAACCACGGTACCTGGCCAGTATAACAGACTGCTTGTCGTCTCATCTAGAGCCCCTGGAATAATGACGAGAGGCTGGGCAGGCCGGATTAAAGTGCTCTCTGGCGATTTGGCGTGCATCCTTTGGCAAGAGTCGTTTCTCCCGCTGTTATATACATATACACTCCACGCTAGGGGTTGCTGCCCGCACCGCAAGTTGATCCGCAAAAAACAGCAATATTTTTATTTTTTTTTTGTTGTTGATTAATTGTTCTAAATATATATTTTAATGCATTTAAAATTGCAGTCTAAAAAAAATAAAAAAGAAACAGTGGACAGTTAAAAAGCATCATTTGAAATGAATTGATGAAATATAATTGATGCAGATCCCATATATTGCATTATAATTTTTTTAATTTTTTTGTCTTAATTATCTGTTCTTTTAAAATTCATTCGTTCTTATTTCCCCCTTACTTTGGCTTTTAAAATTGCTATATTTTGTATGTTTCTTTTTAAACAAACAAAATCCTAAATTATCCTATACAGTATCTTAATGTTAGCAATTCTGAGGTCGTTCTATTCTAATCGAAAATTCCCACAGCTAGGTTTAGAGGATGGAGAACCGATATTTTAAACACACTTTTCTAATGGATATTTTTTGCTTGTAATTTTTTTAAAAGCACACTTCATGTAATACACAAATGAAAAAAGAGATCTAGTTTACATGCAAATGAACTTTACAAGTCATGACCTGCAGGCTCTCTACTTTACAATGTTTAAATTAGGATAGTTAGGATGTTTAAATTGACTAGTGCCCTTATGCGTCCAGCGTTGCTTCCTAACTTTAGTCTTTCAATGCTAAAGTGCGGAAGCAATGCAATTATTTGAAATGAAAAATTGATGAAACATAACTGATGCAGATCCCATAAATTGCATCAATCCATAATCACCCCACAGGCCTCAGCGTAAGGCAACGTGGAGCGCTCTATTTATAAATCGAAAAGAGCAGAAAAACTATTTCGTTTGCATAGATCAGCCTTTCTTAAAATGTGTTCCAATTTTAAAGTTTAATATCTCTTAAAAATCACTTATCAACACCAGTCAAAACATTGTCATAGCTGCGAGATAAAATTTCATGCGGGTGGCAACCCCTAGCGTGCAGTGTGTAACAGCGGGAGAAACGACTCTTGCCAAAGGATGCACGCCAAATCGCCAGAGAGCACTTTAATCCGGCCTGCCCAGCCTCTCGTGGAATAATGTGGGCCAGCTCACCAGCGGCCATCTTGGAAACAGGGATTCGGCTGGCCGTCGTATTTGGCGCGCTCCTCACTGCGTTGGCGCGTTTACGATATCCTGCCATTTCACTCATAATTTAAGTTGTTCAAGCTAGATTTCGAAACGGAAAAACCTGCGACTTGAGCAAGCATTTTTAGTTTAGCGGACACCGATAAAAAATAACATACAGGATAAAAGAAATATTTGAAAAAATGCAATGTTAGCATTTATTGAAATAAATAAAAAAACTCATAAAATAACATTAGTTAAAAATATTTTTTTTAAATAAATTATTTATGAATCACAGTAACATCTTTTAAATAAATGAGAGAAAAAAAACAGTACTTTACTATAGAAAAACTTAAAATTCTACATTTTAGACCTTAACTATTGTATGTAAATTGTACACAATAGAAAAAAAAAATGTCTTTTGAAGCAAAAACAATCAAATCATTAGAACAACTAATAGAACTATTATTACATTTCAAAGGGCTAGTATATGGCCTGACTTTTTTTTATTATTATTATGTTATGTTAAAAGGCATTTTGCTACTTAATTGTTAAATTTGAAAAGATCTTGTTTAATACTTTACAAATGTTTATTTAGGCCTTTATAGTATATTTATCAAATTCACAAATATTAAATGCTTTTAAATCTAACTTTTTATTTAATCTATATGGATGATAGATATAAACAGGTTCCTGAAATCTACTTCTCGCAAATGAGGTGTTATACGAATTTTTCTTTTGGAAATTCACCATTCTGAAATATTTTCTACATATGTACAGATTTGTTATTATTCTTTTTAAGTAAATAACTAAAAATGTCATGAGGTAAATACTTGATCTACATTCTGTACAATATGAAATTTATACATAATCTATCAAAATGTAAAAGAAAAATAAGGATGGGGGGGGGTGCAGAAAATGGTTTTACTCCCAAAATTTTCACCAATCCATATGAAAAAAACCCCCAAAATATTTGATATTTGAAAAAGGAGTCTGAATAATGGGAAAATGATGACTACTGAAACAGAATAACATACACAAATGAATAAACATAATGATTTTTAAAAACTTTTATTCATTCAAAACATACAATTACAAAAATTCATCAAATAATAAAAACTATTATATAATATATTAAAGTTATAAGAAAAAAGTAATAAATATAGCAATAAGAAAAACCTCTACTGTAGAACTACTACAAATCAAAATTTAGTTACTTACCTGTGCAAATAAAAATAAGTCATTTTTAAAGCTGTAAGAAAATATTACTTTTTTGATAATGACATATTTTGTACAAAAAGAAACAGACACTAAAGTGGTATTGAAAATATTTAAAATTTTAATAATTAAGTGTGAAGGTCCCGGGTCGGGTCCCATTGCACGGCTGTCCATCTAATGGTCTGGCATTTTGGTAGGTTTTCTACAGATGTAACGTGAATATGTGTTAGAACCCCTTAGAAAGCCCTCCTGCCAAGGCACCTCCCCCCCTTGTGTAGTGTTGTCTTAAACACAAATCAAATGAAATCATCATGTTCAGGAGACGTGCAATTTCGTTTGTCATTGTAAATGTTTCCTGCTTTCGAAAAAATGTGCTAACTGTAAGCAGTGCTCACTCAACACATGTAGTAACATACTTTAGTAACATACTTTACACATGTTCATATTTCACACAGTTTTAAAAGTAATGTTTGTTTTATTTACTTATTTGGCAAAATAGTCATTAAAAAGTGCATAATTAATTATATTTTCAATTGAATTTATGTTAGCTTAAGACAATTACAAGTTTTCATTAAAAAAATTGTAAAATTCCTCATTTGCACATCAGTGGTTTATTTTTGCTTATTTACTCGGTACTCGGCCCAGTAGTAAATGCTGACTACTCAGCTACTCGGCCAAAGTGCTACTCGGTACATCACTAGCAACAAGTGAGCCCCATGAAAGTCATTTTATAAGCAATTTTCCATGCCACCACAGAGATATTGCATTCGATGCATTAACAACTTTTCTTCAACTTCAGAATATTACAACTGATGAAATCTTCAATAATAATTATTTGCTGAATTTGAAATATTAAATTTTTAAGAGTATAAACACTTGAGCAGACATCATGATTAGATAAGCATACTGTCAATGAAATGAATCCATACAAATTTTTCAAGACATATGAAAGCTTCTGCATTATTCTTTGTATGGAAAAAAAAAACAGCATGGGCGCCGGAAGAATATTTCCCGGGGGGGGGGGGGGGGGAAAGACTACGTCAACGTATGGTTACCATCTTGGAAAGAGCAAAAAAGCAAGGGAAAACACTGCGTACAAAAATCTAGGGGGGCCATCTTCCCCCTTGCCCTATGCTGCTAGTGCCCATGTAGGGCAGTATAAATTACAATAAACCAACAAAGGGAGGCAGCAGGCTTCGTGAGACAGGAAGAATTTTCTCTTATACAAATTTTCTCAAAAACTCTTAAGAAATAACAAAAGACATTACTTGACTTGAAAAAGGCAATTTAAAATTATGTACACTGGGAGCAGCAGCAGGCATGAAAGTGCAAATTGGCAGAACAGCCTGAACTTTGCATGTGATGCAAAACTATCTCATTAACATACAATTACTACATTACCGGCTATTAATATCTTATATATTCGTTATTTAACTAATATAAATGAATAGAGTAGAACTTATATAAAAAAAAAAAATTCCGTCTTTTGACGGAAAACTTTCATGCCTGCAGCAGTCACAATCTGGTAAGATTATTTTGAATCAAATATCTCCGTAGAAAATTTTAAGACAAAGATTCAACATACATTATTCTTCGGATTCAAAAAAGGAAGCGGGTTTCAGGAGATAGGAAGACTCTTCTGACTTATACAAATTTCCTGAAAAATTCTTTTCAGAAATTGACAAAAGGCATTACTTGATTTGAAAAAGGCAAATTTAAAATTATATACATTGGGAGCAGGCGTCATACCAAGATTATTATGAAATATATCTGCAGAAAATTTTAAGACAAATGAAAGATTCAAGATGCATCATGCTTTGTATGCAAAAAAGGCAGCATAGGACAGAATAAATTTCCGTGAACCAACAAATGAAGGCAGCAGGCTTCAGGAGATGAGAAGATTCTTCTTAGAAATTTTCTATAAACTTGAAAATTAGATATCATGAGATGAAGGCCATGTGGCCTTGGTTGGGGAGCAAATATCGAAATCAATTTGGGGGCAGTATTTTATGCTGACCTGCTATCCTGCCCTATGGGCCTTCACTTAGTAGGTTGCTCAGCGATACTGTGGAGAGAAAATTTGAAATTGTAAATTTGTCAAAAAATATTACGATTTGATAAAGACATTTTTAAAAGTATATACACAGGGAGCAGACATCAGGATGTTAAAATTAATGCTAATAAAATTAAGGTTTAGAAAATTTTACGTTCATAGAAAACATAAAATCATACTTTCTTTTCGTTTTTTTGTTTGTTAGCAGAGGCAGATGCATAGCTGCTTGGAAGAGGCCTTTTGTTAGGTAATGCATTTTTGAGGCCTTTGGATTTGGTAATTAGATAGTATGTTATTATTTTTTTCTTTAAGACAGAAACAGACCAATTTCTTCATTTTTGTCAGAAGAACAAATTGAATCTCTTGGGAGTTACATTCCTCATTGGAGTAATGAGGCAATTATAAAAGGGTTGAAGTTTGAGATTTGCTCTGTGAATTCACGGATATAACCACCTCAGAAGCACTAGATATCCTTTGCCTTGTTACAGCACTTCACCTTCTTACAGCAGAAGAATTCAGAATATACGGATTTCATTTCGTGTCATGGTTCACTTATTATCAATTTTAAAATCAAAGGTAGACAGAAATTGCAGCGTACTAGTGGATGAGATTGAAATCTCTGATATTCCAGATTTTGATGTATCCTCGAGGTCTTATGTTAGCAAAGCCACACTGGGGAAGCCTGGTGCTGCTAATCATTACACTTTTGTAATGCTTCGAGGATTGAAATCTCAGTGGAAGCAGCTTAGAGCTAGCAAAGCGACTGGTGCTTCAAACAGTGTTCCGGATATGCAGTGTCTTCTGACTGATTCAATAACAGATGCCAGGAACATCGGTTTAAAAATTCGGGCATCTGTTTCTGACATGGGAGGAAATAACAAAGCTTTATGGAAGTCTTTGGGAGTTTCTGTAACAAGAAATGTGCGGCAGACATCATTTGTAATAGGGAACATCCATGCAATTGCTCATGTTCCACATCTTATAAAAAATTTAAGAAACACCTTTTTAACAAGGCTTTTTATTTTGCCAGTACACATTTGTGAGGAAAACGATTTACATTTACGTCATATCAGTGGCGCCGACTACGTGGGTACTCCGGGGCTCAAGCACCCACTGAAAAAATTCTGTGGGTGCTCCGCACCCACAAAAATTTTAGTGCCAAGTCAAAGTTTGAAGTTCCCAGAAAGGGCTAGGAAAAGACGTTTATGTGGGTGCTTTGGGCTTGTAAAAAAAATTACGTTGGATGCTGAGCACCAGCAATCGTCTGATAACCCCAACATAGTGATGTACACTCAAGAAGGGTCCCCCCCACCCCGCCCAATTATGCCATTACGTAATATGAATCTTTGTAAAGCATACGGAACTTTTTGCATTATTTCAGTACTAAAATGCTTTATTTGCTTATTAGTTGTGTGATATTTTAAAAGTTTAAAAGAAAATCTTTAATGAGGCCAAATGTATGTGGGTGCTTCGGCATGGACGTCCATATGAGTACTTTAAGACGAGGGGGGGAGGGGTTATTTCTGGCATTTGTAAGGTCATCGGCAATCGCGCTTTCAAACATTTTAGTACTGAAATAGTGAAAAAAAGGTTAGCTAATATAAAAATGTTCACTATACCGACGGCTAGAGGGAGGGACCCGAGCCCCCACCTACTTCCCTATATATGCAGCCATGCCCTTTATAATTTAGATGCGCATATGAGGAACTTCGATGAGACAATCACTGGCGTAACTATAGGGCGGTAGAACGGGCAAAAGCCACGGTCCCCCGGACGGAGGGGAGCTTTTCCCAAATAGAAAGCTAGAAAAAGTGAACTGCAACATGTTGGTTGAGATTCTGTACAGTGAGGAAGGACCCTATCCAATGAATTCATTACGGGCCCTAACGGTATAGTCACGCCACTGATGACGACGAGTGCTTTGCAACTGCATAATTCGAAAATAAAATTTTAGTGAGGGACAGATTTTTTTTTTTTTTTTTTTTTTTTTTTTTATGTAGCATTTCAGATCTCTAGCACCCACAGAAAAGTTTTCGTGGGTGCTAAATACTTTCATGTATTTAAAGGAAGTGCTTAATTTGCATGGGAGGGAGCTCAGCTCCACTACTTCTTTTTTCTCGGTGAAATTTTACACTAAATTTAAATTTTTAATTACCATCGTAATTGTTTCTTTTGATATTAATTTTATTACATCGCATACTAATACAGAGCTAACAAAAATTAACTTAATAATACCTTAAATTAGATAATTAATTTTGTAAATTGCAATGCAAAAAATCAGGGCTCTTGCACTATTTTTGGATAGAAATTAAACCCTGTTTAAAGGCAACTGAATGACAGCTACTTTCAGCTTATCGCTGTAGTTCGGGAAAAAAAAAAAAAAAAAAAAAAAAAAAAACCATGAAATTGTGGTACACAGATTCAAAAAAATTAATTATGTCAAATATTTCAAATTTTTAGGATTTATGTTATAGAAACTGCACTATACACTAAAATAAACAATAAACCTGTATCATTTACGAAACTTTCAGAAAAAATTCTTAAAAATCGAAAAGTTTAAAGAACGTGTTATTCTTTATTTCGGTATGTAGTGCAGCTTATAAAGAATCATCCTAAATTTTTTCGAATCTTTGATGCGATAGTCTACTTTAATTTGTGTACTAAGACCGTTATGCAGATTTTGTTTCTTCGGCATACACCCTTATGTGCCTCGGAACTGGAGTAATTATAATAAAATTCCAATAAGTAGTAACTTAGCACATACTCTAAAATTTTAAAAAGTGAATGAAAAAAAAAAGGAATCCAAACAGGTAATATTTTTGTCTACTTAAAATAATAATAATTATTATAATAGTTTCTCATATGAGTACTAATTTAGAAGTGTATGGGTGTCATCTTAACTTTCGGACATTTTAGCACGAAAATAATACTTAGAAGTTCAGTATGCTGTAAAAATGTTTACTATGCTAGGCGGGCTCAAATCTCAATCCCCCACTGTCACTTGCCTTCCTATCTGGCGCCCATGGAAACAATGTCTTTCTAAAATTCAAAGCTTTTTCACAATGTGATGTGCGACTCCCTGCAGCCCCACCGGCAATGCCTTTGCCCACTGTGCCCCCCCCCTTTCTGACCCACACAAACAGACCTCATCCCAGAATCCTCGTCCTCCATGGGAAAATGTATGAATACAAGGATACTATGTTATCCCAAGAGTACCGGAAAGCGGAGAATTTGAGACAAAGCCGCTGGCTACAATCAGAAGTTCACGCGGGAAAGATAACACAGGAGTTAGGTGAAAGACTCATTCCCATTATGGAAATGTTTTGAGATAGTTCTAATAATATTACTTCAGGATTCCGAAGTGAGTAGTTTTAATTGTTTTTATTGTAAATAGAGAACATCAAGGTCTGACTGTTTACAAGCACCTAATATACAACACTTTGTATGTCTCTGGAACAAAAAAAGATGCCCATTCATCAAAAAGTGTCGGCGCTTTGGTGTTAATTGAATGAGACTGACGCGAGGCTTCTAAGGTATAAAGGTTTGTCTCACTTTCTTCTAAAGTCTCAATTTCCTTTTCTTATTTTTGAATGATTTTAGTGCTCAGTTATTTATTGAAAAGGGTGGAACAGACTGTCGTCCACACTAACATTTCGAGATGCCTTCCGTTTCATTTTCTGCGAATATTTTATTAATTTTTGTTCTTGTTTGACAAAGCGGAATTACGTACTATTTGCTTTGATCTAGCCCAATGCTGTTTTGTAAAATTATACTGAAATCATGGACGCATGAACACACATTACTGAAATGTATGTCTCTCGTAATTTTGCAAATTTGACCACATAATGGTAGAGGGTGAAATAGCTGTACTTCAGGACAGAGGCGCCGACTATACAAAATTTCTGTGGGTGCCCTAAAAGTCCGTGGGGGGGGGGGGGTTAATAAAATGTTGAAAGTCGCACAAGGTTTGTAATTTTTGATAAAGGATCGCTAAGTTTGGTGCCAAAACGAGACAGTTTATTTTAAAGGGGGAGTATAGTTGGAATGTACTTGGCTAAGATTGTAAAATAGTTTTAGTAGGTGATTTTAAGATAGATTTCGATTCCGAAGATGGGTTTTTATGGAACAAGGAAGAAAAATACGGCACACTCATGAATAACGATACACTTTCCAACTTTATGGAATCTTTTCCAACTACCCTTCAATCTTTTCCTATTATTATTTGCTTCCTTGCTCGTAACTACTCAATCATTTGACTTTTCGTGCACATTTTTACCAGTGGGAAATGGGTAATACAAATAATCATTTTGGCTCCACATAAAATATCCAATATCTGAGGATATAGATCGAAGAAACGATATCTGTCTCACGGTTTTGGTACACAAATTAAAATAAACTAACTGCACCAAGGATTCGGAAAAATTCAGGATAATTATTTACAAGCTGCACTACACACTGCAATAAATTCGAAAACTTTCATGAAACTTTCAGAAAAAAATCTTAAATGTGGAACTGCACAGCAAAATATTTCTAAGAGTGGCCATTCTGCAAAAAAATTTTCGTTTATTCGGGTGTCTAGTACAGCTTGTGAACCTACATCCTAAAAATTGTGAAGTGCTTGAGATAATTAGTTTTCTTTTTTGTAATTATGTACCAAAATTGCGTGTTTTTTTCCTAGCGCTGAAGGTGACATTCAAAGTTTAATTTAAGTGAATAGTGTGAATTTTGGCGTCCGATTATCTGTACTACGGTGAAGCAACGCTGGGCATAGAATGAAAGTCTCCACCGTTGTGTCTTAGTAACGATAACAGCAAACCAGTTAAAATCAAGATTCTTTTTAAAGTAATGAAGTATTTCTGATGAAATGCCCTTCTTTTAGAAAAATCTGCTTATGCTGGAGTCACCTTAAATTTGTTTGCCTTATGCAAATTCTCTGTCAAAATTCGAGAATTCCTGGGCGCACACCCCCTTTGCCCTTGTAATAAATCAGACCCGAAAGAGGTGTATTACACTATATAACTTTTTTTTTTTTTTACTTTTAGCGATAGAATTTTGATTGGTTTTAACTAATCATTATAAATTTCAAAGCAAAGTGTATTGGGGGGAAAAAACATGCAACAATAATATCACAATCAGTCAAATTTCTTGTCATGTAAATGGAAATTTTGTATAAAAAGTGATTAACTTTTTTCGTTAATTAAATGTAACAATTCACGATCAATGTTATTCTTGTTTAATCTATCTCATCCCTGTCTGAAATCCTCAGAGTTTTCAAAAAATGTTATTCATAGTATTGTTTCTCAGCTCATTCATTTCCTGTTTTTTTTTTTTTTACATTTTTGTAGACCTATAAACAGCTGCAGCTAAGCCTTGACTCTTTTCTTTTCTTTTTTTCCCAACAAATTAAAAAAATTACAAACATTATACCTTTAAAATTAAACTAGATAATTTCCTCAGAATGAATTAATGCCAATGCACCGTTTTCTATGTTGAAATGTGTGTAGGACCACATAAAAAAGATTGGTAACTATTTAAATGCAAAAAAAAAAAAAAATAAATAAAATAAAGCAGAACAAAAAAAGTGTTTATCTTAGAGTTAATAATTATTCAAAAAATATTTTGAATTGTTGGCCATATAACCTCCAGGCATGATTTTGAGCATCCTCCTGAAGTAGAGCTATTTTACCCTCTACCATTATGTGGTCAAATTTGCAAAATTACGAGAGACATACATTTCAGTAATGTGTGTTCATGCACCATTGATTTCAGTATAATGTCACAAAAACAGCATTTGGCTAGATCAAAGCAAATAGTACCTAATTCCGCTTTGTCAAACAAGAACAAAAATTGAACAAAATATTCGCAGAAAATGAAACGGAAGGCATCTCGAAATGTTAGTGTGGACGACAGTCTGTTCCACCCTTTTCAATAAATAACTGAGCACTAAAATCATTCAAAAATAAGAAAAGGAAATTGAGACTTAAGAAGAAAGTGACAGAAACCTTTATACCTTAGAAGCCTCGCCTCAGTCTCATTCAATTAACACCAAAGCGCCGACACTTTTTGATGAATGAGCATCTTTTTTTGTTCCAGAGACATACAAAGTGTTGTATATTAGGTGCTTGTAAACAGACAGACCTTGATGTTCTCTATTTACAATAAAAACAATTAAACCTATTCACTTCGGAATCCGTAATGAAGTAATATTATTAGAACTATCTCAAAACATTTCCATAATGGGAATGAGTCTTTCACCTAACTCCTGTGTTATCTTTCCCGCGTGAACTTCTGATTGTAGCCAGCGGCTTTGTCTCAAATTCTCCGTTTTCCAGTACTCTTGGGCTAACATAGTATCATTGTATTCATACATTTTCCCATGGAGGACGAGGATTCTGGGATGAGGTCTGTTTGTGTGGGTCAGATCTATCTATGGGTAAGAAAGGCGGGGGGTACAGTGGGCAAAGGCATTGCCTTTGGGGCTGTAGGGAGTCGCACATCTCATTGTGACAAAGCTTTGAATTTTAGAAAGACATTGTTTACATGGGCGCCAGATAGGAAGGCAAGTGGTAGTGGGGGATTGAGATTTGAGCCCGCCTGGTATAGTAAACATTTTTACAGCATACTGAACTTCTAAGTATTATTTTCGTGCTAAAATGTCTGAATGTTAGGATGGCCCCCATACACCTCTAAATTAGTACTCATATGAGAAAATATTATAATTATTATTATTATTTTAAGTAGACAAAAATATTACCTGTTTGGATTCCTTTTTTTTTTCATGCACTTTTTAAAATTTTAGAGTATGTGCTAAATTACTACTTATTGGAATTTTATTATAATTACTCGAGTTCCGAGGCACATAATGGTGTATGCCGAAGAAACAAAATCTGCATAACGGTCTTAGTACACAAATTAAAGTAGACTATCGCACCAAGGATTCAAAAAAATTTAGGATGATTCTTTATAAGCTGCACTACATACCGAAATAAAGAATAACACTTCTTTAAAATTTTCGATTTATAAGAATTTTTTCTAAAAGTTTCGTAAATAATACAGGTTTATTGTTTATTTCAGTGTATAGTGCAGTTTCTAAAACATACATCCTAAAAATTTGAAATATTTTACATAATTGTTTTGAATCTGTGTACCAAAATTTCATGGTTTTTTTTTTTTTTTTTCCCGAACTACAGCGATAAGCTGAAAGTAGCTGTCATTCAGTTGCCTTTAAACAGGGTTTAATTTCTATCCAAAAAAGTGCAAGAGCCCTGATTTTTTGTATTGCAATTTACAAAATTAATTACCTAATTTAAGGTATTATTAAGTTAATTTTTGTTACCTCTGTATTAGTTTGCGATGTAATAAAATTAATATCAACAGAAACAATTACGATGGTAATTAAAAATTTAAATTTAGTGTAAAATTTCACCGAGAAAAAAGAAGTAGTGGAGCTGAGCTCCCTCCCATGCAAACTAAGCACTTCCTTTAAATACATGCAAGTATTTAGCACCCACGAAAACTTTTCTGTGGGTGCTTGAGATCTGGCATACTACGTAAAAAAAAAACAACTGTCCCCTCACTAAAATTTTATTTTCGAATTATGCAGTTGCAAAGCACTCGTCGTCATCAGTGGCGTGACTATACCGTTAGGGCCCGTAATGAATTCACTGGATAAGGTCCTTCCTCATTGTACAGAATCTCAACCAACATGTTGCAGTTCACTTTTTCTAGCTTTCTATTTGAGAAAGGCTCCCCCTCCGTCCGGGGGACCGTGGCTTTTGCCCGTTCTACCGCCCTATAGTTACCCCACTGATTGTCTCATCGAAGTTCCTCATGCGCATCTAAATTATAAAGGACATGGGTGCTCATATAGGGAAGTAGGTGGGGGCTCGGGTCCCTCCCTCTAGCCGTCGGTATAGTGAACATTTTTATATTAGCTAACCTTTTTTTCACTATTTCAGTACTAAAATGTTTGAAAGCGCGATTGCCGATGACCTTACATGCAAGAAATAACCCCCCTCCCTCGTCTTAAAGTACTCATATGGACGTCCATGCCGAAGCATCCACATACATCTGGCCTCATTAAAGATTTTCTTTTAAACTTTTAAAATATCACACAACTAATAAGCAAATAAAGCATTTTAGTACTGAAATAATGCAAAAAGTTCCGTATCCTTACAAATATTCATATTACGTAATGGCATAATTGGGGCGGGGGGGGGGCCTCCTTGAGTGACATCACTGTGTTGGGTTATCGACGATTGCTGGTGCTCAGCATCCACCATAATTTTTTTACAAACCCAAAGCACCCACATAAACGTCTTTTCCTAGCCCTTTCTGGGAACTTCAAATTATGACTTGGAACTAAAATTTCTGTGGGTGCTCCGCACCCACAGAAATTTTGTCAGTGGGTGCTTGAGCCCCGGAGCACCCACGTAGTCGGCGCCACTGCTTCAGGAGGATGCTCAAAATCATGCCTGTAGGTTATATGGCAAACCATTCAAAATATTACAAACCATTCAAAACAATGGAGCGAAACGCTTCTTGAAGCTAGTCTCTTTACTGAACCTTCAAGCAAAATTTATTTGTTGAACTAAAAACTCTAAATTCAAATGGTGATTTGCATTCAAACATACATAAGATACATAAATATTTAAATTTTACCACTTATTTTTAAAACATTTTTCTCATTTCGGCGCCCCTCTCAAAGAAAAAAAAAACGTGTGCGGTCGCACACGTTGCACACGCCTTAGGCCGGCCCTGCCTGTTTGTACAGGTTTCCAGTCTTTGCCAAACTGCGTCTCCTGAATTACACTTATGAAAGAGTTCAGAAATCTGAATTTCCGATCCTTATTCTTTAAAGTAATGGAGTATTTTCTTTGCCGAGCAGTCATGAAAGCGAACCACTCGGCTATGAGACGTATCCTCCACAAGGCTGTTGTAAGTGCTGCCCTATGAAGTTGTTTCAAACATACAGCCTTTTCTAAAGTTGCAGCAGTCTTCACTGAGAACAGCTGAACAGCTGAAGCAACATTCATTTTAGAAAAATGTGTCGGAAACAAATGATGAACTTTAAAGTGATGCAGAGAACGCAATGCTGAATCCAAAGGCGGATCCAAGGGGAGGGTGCAGGGGGCACGTGCCCCTCCAAGAAAAATACATTTGCACTACATAAACGGGGCTTTCACCAAAGTCAGTGGGCTTTATACAACATAAAATGAGTATTCACGATTTGCGCCCCCTCTGAAAAAAGTTTCTGAATCCGCCCTTAGCTGAATCCCACGATAATTCTTCTGCAAACAGCTGTTTTACAAAGGAGGACTGCACATGACGCAGAGGCGCCGACTTTACAAAATTTCTGCGGGTGCCCTAAAAGTCCGTGGAGGGGGGGGGGGTTAATAAAATGTTGAAAGTCGCACAAGGTTTGTAATTTTTGATAAAGGATCGCTAAGTTTGGTGCCAAAACGCGACAATTTATTTTAAAGGGGGAGTACTTGGCTAAGATTGTAAAATAGTTTTAGTAGGTGATTTTAAGATAGATTTTGATTCCGAGGATGGGTTTTTATGGAACAAGGAAGAAAAATACGGCACACTCATGAATAACGATACACTTTCCAACTTTATGGAATCTTTTCCAACTACCCTTCAATCTTTTCCTATTATTATTTGCTTCTTTGCTCGTAACTACTCAATCATTTGACTTTTCGTGCACATTTTTACCAGTGGTAAATGGGTAATACAAATAATCATGTTAGCTCCACATAAAATATCCAATATCTGAGGGTATGATCAAAGAAACGATATCTGTCTCACGGTTTTGGTACACAAATTAAAATAAACTAACTGCACCAAGGATTCGAAAAAATTTAGGATAATTCTTTACAAGCTGCACTACACACTGCAATAAATTCGAAAACTTTCATGAAACTTTCGGGAAAAAATCTTAAATGTGGAACTGCACAGCAAAATATTTCTAAGAGTGGCCATTCTGCAAAAAATTTTCGTTTATTCGGGTGTCTAGTACAGCTTGTGGACCTACATCCTAAAAATTGTGAAGTGCTTGAGATAATTAGTTTTCTTCTTTGTATTTATATACCAAAATTGCGTGTTTTCTTCCCAGCGCTGAAGGTGACATTCAAAGTTTAATTTAAGTGAATAGTGTGAATTTTCGCATCCGATTATCTGTACTACGGTGAAGCAACGCTGGGCATAGAATGAAAGTCTCCACCGTTGTGTCTAAGTAACGATAACAGCAAACCAGTTAAAATCAAGATTCTTTTTAAAGTAATGAAGTATTTCTGATGAAATGCCCTTCTTTTAGAAAAATCTGCTTGTGCTGGAGTCACCTTAAATTTGTTTGCCTTACGCAAATTCTCTGTCAAAATTCGAGAATTCCTGGGCGCACACCCCCTTTGCCCTTGTAATAAATCAGACCCGAAAGAGGTGTATTACACTATTTCCCCCTTTTTTTTTTACTTTTAGCGATAGAATTTTGATTGGTTTTAACTAATCATTATAAATTTCAAAGCAAAAGAAAAGTGTATTGGGGGGGGGGGGGAAACATGCAACAATAATATCACAATCAGTCAAATTTCTTGTCATATAAATGGAAATTTTGTATAAAAAGTGATTCAGTTTTCGAATGTAACAATTCACGATCAATTTTATTCTTGTTTAATCTATCTCATCCCTGTCTGAAATCCTCAGAGTTTTCAAAAAATGTTATTCATAGTATTGTTTCTCAGCTCATTCATTTCCTGTATTTTTTTTTTTTAACATTTTTGTACCCCTATAAACAGCTGCAGCTAAGCCTTGACTATTTTCTTTTCTTTTTTTCCCCAACAAATTAAAAAAATTACAAACATTCATAGGCGCACCCACGGGAGGGGCTATGGGGGCTTAAGCCCCCCTAAAGGTGAAGAGTTAGAAGTGAAAAACTTTTAAAAAATGAAAAATGTCACTAATTAATTATTACTATTATTATTATTTATTGTCTTCAAATTATTTCTAAAGTATTTTTTACCTAAAAAGATGTTAGTTTTTAAATAAATACTTACAGAGAGTTTATGAAACACTGTTAAAGTCGATTACAATATCACTGAAAAGATCAGATAATTATTTTTGATCAGATGATTATTTTATTAATTATTTATACTCTATAATGAGTTTTTGTTTGTGGGCTTGTGTTGTATGGGCAAATCAAGTGGTACAGAATATTTTGACGTTATAAGAGGGTTGTAACTATTATCGATCTCACTATAACCGAGTTCAGCAGTATTTTCAGCTCAGCCCCCCCCCCCTAAACTAAAATACTGGGTGCGCCACTGCAAACATTATACCTTTAAAATTAAACTAGATCGTTTCCTCAGAATGAATTAATGCAACGTTTTCTATGTTGAAATGTGTGTAGGACCACATAAAAAAAATTGGTAACTATTTAAATGCAAACAGAAAAATAAAGCAGAACAAAAAAAGTTGTTTATCTTAGAGTTAATAATTATTCAAAAAATATTTTGAATGGTTTGCCATATAACCTCCAGGCATGATTTTGAGCATCCTCCTGAAGTAGAGCTATTTCACCCTCTACCATTATGTGGTCAAATTTGCAAAATTACGAGAGACATACATTTCAGTAATGTGTGTTCATGCGTCCATGATTTCAGTATAATTTTACAAAACAGCATTGGGCTAGATCAAAGCAAATAGTACGTAATTCCGCTTTGTCAAACAAGAACAAAAATTAATAAAATATTCGCAGAAAATGAAACGGAAGGCATCTCGAAATGTTAGTGTGGACGACAGTCTGTTCCACCCTTTTCAATAAATAACTGAGCACTAAAATCATTCAAAAATAAGAAAAGGAAATTGAGACTTTAGAAGAAAGTGAGACAAACCTTTATACCTTAGAAGCCTCGCGTCAGTCTCATTCAATTAACACCAAAGCGCCGACACTTTTTGATGAATGGGCATCTTTTTTTGTTCCAGAGACATACAAAGTGTTGTATATTAGGTGCTTGTAAACAGTCAGACCTTGATGTTCTCTATTTACAATAAAAACAATTAAAACTACTCACTTCGGAATCCTGAAGTAATATTATTAGAACTATCTCAAAACATTTCCATAATGGGAATGAGTCTTTCACCTAACTCCTGTGTTATCTTTCCCGCGTGAACTTCTGATTGTAGCCAGCGGCTTTGTCTCAAATTCTCCGCTTTCCGGTACTCTTGGGATAACATAGTATCCTTGTATTCATACATTTTCCCATGGAGGACGAGGATTCTGGGATGAGGTCTGTTTGTGTGGGTCAGAAAGGGGGGGGGCACAGTGGGCAAAGGCATTGCCGGTGGGGCTGCAGGGAGTCGCACATCACATTGTGAAAAAGCTTTGAGTTTTAGAAAGACATTGTTTCCATGGGCGCCAGATAGGAAGGCAAGTGACAGTGGGGGATTGAGATTTGAGCCCGCCTAGCATAGTAAACATTTTTACAGCATACTGAACTTCTAAGTATTATTTTCGTGCTAAAATGTCCGAAAGTTAAGATGACACCCATACACTTCTAAATTAGTACTCATATGAGAAACTATTATAATTATTATTATTATTTTAAGTAGACAAAAATATTACCTGTTTGGATTCCTTTTTTTTTCATTCACTTTTTAAAATTTTAGAGTATGTGCTAAGTTACTACTTATTGGAATTTTATTATAATTACTCCAGTTCCGAGGCACATAAGGGTGTATGCCGAAGAAACAAAATCTGCATAACGGTCTTAGTACACAAATTAAAGTAGACTATCGCACCAAAGATTCGAAAAAATTTAGGATGATTCTTTATAAGCTGCACTACATACCGAAATTTTTTACCGACCTTTTTTAACTACAGCGATAAGCTGAAAGTAGCTGTCATTCAGTTGCCTTTACACAGGGTTTAATTTCTATCCAAAAATAGTGCAAGAGCCCTGATTTTTTGCATTGCAATTTACAAAATTAATTATCTAATTTAAGGTATTATTAAGTTAATTTTTGTTAGCTCTGTATTAGTATGCGATGTAATAAAATTAATATCAAAAGAAACAATTACGATGGTAATTAAAAATTTAAATTTAGTGTAAAATTTCACCGAGAAAAAAGAAGTAGTGGAGCTGAGCTCCCTCCCATGCAAATTAAGCACTTCCTTTAAATACATGAAAGTATTTAGCACCCACGAAAACTTTTCTGTGGGTGCTAGAGATCTGACATGCTACATAAAAAAAAAAAAAACTGTCCCTCACTAAAATTTTATTTTCGAATTATGCAGTTGCAAAGCACTCGTCGTCATCAGTGGCGTGACTATACCGTTAGGGCCCGTAATGAATTCATTGGATAGGGTCCTTCCTCACTGTACAGAATCTCAACCAACATGTTGCAGTTCACTTTTTCTAGCTTTCTATTTGGGAAAAGCTCCCCCTCCGTCCGGGGGACCGTGGCTTTAGCCCGTTCTACCGCCCTATAGTTACGCCAGTGATTGTCTCATCGAAGATCGTCATGCGCATCTAAATTATAAAGGACATGGGTGCATATATAGGGAAGTAGGTGGGGGCTCGGGTCCCTCCCTCTAGCCGTCGGTATAGTGAACATTTTTATATTAGCTAACCTTTTTTTCACTATTTCAGTACTAAAATGTTTGAAAGCGCGATTGCCGATGACCTTACAAATGCCAGAAATAACCCCTCCCCCCCTCGTCTTAAAGTACTCATATGGACGTCCATGCCGAAGCACCCACATACATTTGGCCTCATTAAAGATTTTCTTTTAAACTTTTAAAATATCACACAACTAATAAGCAAATAAAGCATTTTAGTACTGAAATAATGCAAAAAGTTCCGTATGCTTTACAAAGATTCATATTACGTAATGGCATAATTGGGGCGGGGGGGGGGGACCCTTCTTGAGTGTACATCACTATGTTGGGGTTATCAGACGATTGCTGGTGCTCAGCATCCAACGTAATTTTTTTTACAAGCCCAAAGCACCCACATAAACGTCTTTTCCTAGCCCTTTCTGGGAACTTCAAACTTTGACTTGGCACTAAAATTTTTGTGGTAGCACCCACAGAAGCACCCACAGAATTTTTTCAGTGGGTGCTTGAGCCCCGGAGCACCCACGTAGTCGGCGCCACTCACTATGTTACCCCAAGAGTACCGGGAAGCGGAGAATTTGAAACAAAGCCGCTGGCTACAATCAGAAGTTCACGCGGAAAAGATAACACAGGAGTTAGGTGAAAGACTCATTCCCATTATGGAAATGTTTTGAGATAGTTCTAATAATATTACATCAGGATTCCGAAGTGAGTAGTTTTAATTGTTTTTATTGTAAATAGAGAACATCAAGGTCTGTCTGTTTACAAGCACCTAATATACAAACTTTGTATGTCTCTGGAACAAAAAAAGATGCCCATTCATCACAAAGTGTCGGCGCTTTGGTGTTAATTGAATGAGACTGACGCGAGGCTTCTAAGGCATAAAGGTTTGTCTCACTTTCTTCTAAAGTCTCAATTTCCTTTTCTTATTTTTGAATGATTTTAGTGCTCAGTTATTTATTGAAAAGGGTGGAACAGACTGTCGTCCACACTAACATTTCGAGATGCCTTCCGTTTCATTTTCTGCGAATATTTTATTAATTTTTGTTCTTGTTTGACAAAGCGGAATTACGTACTATATGCTTTGATCTAGCCCAATGCTGTTTTGTAAAATTATACTGAAATCATGGACGCATGAACACACATTACTGAAATGTATGTCTCTCGTAATTTTGCAAATTTGACCACATAATGGTAGAGGGTGAAATAGCTCTACTTCAGGAGGATGCTCAAAATCATGCCTGGAGGTTATATGGCAAACCATTCAAAATATTTTTTGAATAATTATTAACTCTAAGATAAACAACTTTTTTTGTTCTGCTTTATTTTTCTGTTTTCATTTAAATAGTTACCAATTTTTTTTATGTGGTCCTACACACATTTCAACATAGAAAACGTTGCATTAATTCATTCTGAGGAAACGATCTAGTTTAATTTTAAAGGTATAATGTTTGCAGTGGCGCACCCAGTATTTTAGTTTAGGGGGGGGGCTGAGCTGAAAATACTGCTGAACTCGGTTATAGTGAGATCGATAATAGTTACAACCCTCTTATAACGTCAAAATATTCTGTACCACTTGATTTGCCCATACAACACAAGCCCACAAACAAAAACTCATTATAGAGTATAAATAATTAATAAAATAATCATCTAATCAAAAATAATTATCTGATCTGTTCAGTGATATTGTAATCGACTTTAACAGTGTTTCATAAACTCTCTGTAAGTATTTATTTAAAAACTAACGTCTTTTTAGGTAAAAAATACTTTAGAAATAATTTGAAGACAATAAATAATAATAATAGTAATAATTAATTAGTGACATTTTTCATTTTTTAAAAGTTTTTCACTTCTAACTGTTCACCTTTAGGGGGGCTTGAGCCCCCATAGCCCCCCCCCGTGGGAATATTTGTAATGCCTATGAATATTTGTAATTTTTTTAATTTGTTGGGGAAAAAAAGAAAAGAAAATAGTCAAGGCTTAGCTGCAGCTGTTTATAGGGGTACAAAAATGTTTAAAAAAAAAAAAAAAATACAGGAAATGAATGAGCTGAGAAACAATACTATGAATAACATTTTTTGAAAACTCTGAGGATTTCAGACAGGGATGAGATAGATTAAACAAGAATAAAATTGATCGTGAATTGTTACATTCGAAAACTGAATCACTTTTTATACAAAATTTCCATTTATATGACAAGAAATTTGACTGATTGTGATATTATTGTTGCATGTTCCCCCCCCCCCCCCAATACACTTTTCTTTTGCTTTGAAATTTATAATGATTAGTTAAAACCAATCAAAATTCTATCGCTAAAAGTAAAAAAAAAAAGGGAAATAGTGTAATACACCTCTTTCGGGTCTGATTTATTAGAAGGGCAAAGGGGGTGTGCGCCCAGGAATTCTCGAATTTTGACAGAGAATTTGCGTAAGGCAAACAAATTTAAGGTGACTCCAGCACAAGCAGATTTTTCTAAAAGAAGGGCATTTCATCAGAAATACTTCATTACTTTAAAAAGAATCTTGATTTTAACTGGTTTGCTGTTATCGTTACTTAGACACAACGATGGAGACTTTCATTCTATGCCCAGCGTTGCTTCACCGTAGTACAGATAATCGGATGCGAAAATTCACACTATTCACTTAAATTAAACTTTGAATGTCACCTTCAGCGCTGGGAAGAAAACACGCAATTTTGGTATATAAATACAAAAATGAAAACTAATTATCTCAAGCACTTCACAATTTTTAGGATGTAGGTCCACAAGCTGTACTAGACACCCGAATAAACGAAAATTTTTTGCAGAATGGCCACTCTTAGAAATATTTTGCTGTGCAGTTCCACATTTAAGATTTTTTCCCGAAAGTTTCATGAAAGTTTTCGAATTTATTGCAGTGTGTAGTGCAGCTTGTAAAGAATTATCCTAAATTTTTTCGAATCCTTTGTGCAGTTAGTTTATTTTAATTTGTGTACCAAAACCGTGAGACAGATATCGTTTCTTTGATCATACCCTCAGATATTGGATATTTTATGTGGAGCTAACATGATTATTTGTATTACCCATTTACCACTGGTAAAAATGTGCACGAAAAGTCAAATGATTGAGTAGTTACGAGCAAGGAAGCAAATAATAATAGGAAAAGATTGAAGGGTAGTTGGAAAAGATTCCATAAAGTTGGAAAGTGTATCGTTATTCATGAGTGTGCCGTATTTTTCTTCCTTGTTCCATAAAAACCCATCCTCGGAATCAAAATCTATCTTAAAATCACCTACTAAAACTATTTTACAGTCTTAGCCAAGTACTCCCCCTTTAAAATAAATTGTCGCGTTTTGGCACCAAACTTAGCGATCCTTTATCAAAAATTACAAACCTTGTGCGACTTTCAACATTTTATTAACCCCCCCCCCCTCCACGGACTTTTAGGGCACCCACAGAAATTTTGTAAAGTCGGCGCCTCTGCGTCATGTGCAGTCCTCCTTTGTAAAACAGCTGTTTGCAGAAGAATTATCGTGGGATTCAGCTAAGGGCGGATTCAGAAACTTTTTTCGGAGGGGGCGCAAATCGTGAATACTCATTTTATGTTGTATAAAGCCCACTGACTTTGGTGAAAGCCCCGTTTATGTAGTACTTAGTAATGTAGTACTTATGTAAGACTTAGAAGATCTCCTTTCGGATGGGGATGACAGTGACATCAAAGGAATTGAGTTATGCGAAGAGCTGATCTCTTATCAAGAACCTCATCCGAAATAAAGATATGATATGTAACACTTTTACATTGTAGGTATTCAGATTTACCAGCTTGATTTAATGTTCAGTTAGTTAATTCATAATGATTTTAGTTTTAATTTCTCTTTGTTTGATTTTGGCCGAGAAAACGCCTCTGAACGTGCTGAACTTTTTGTTGGAAACTGGATCTGCAGACGCTTATGTAAAAGGGTTGCTTTACGAATACTTCTGACAATGCCGTTGTTGGTAACGTCGGCTGAGCGAAGTTTTTCTAAATTAAGAATAATATTGGGTTGGCAACAAAGTAATTGCGTTTTTCCGTATGTCAATATTTCGCCTGGCCAAAACTACTGAAGTTAATTATGCGAAATTTGGCACGTACGTGAGTTCTTCAACATAGGTTGCTAGATCAGAGAGCATTTTCCAAAATTCGTAATCTTAGGGGGGTAAGGGACCAAAAAGTTCTTTTCACATATCGCGCGTGATCTCAAATAAAAATAGATATATCCGTGAAATTCTTTCTGTAAAATACAGCAGTCACGAATACCTAAAAATTAATTTCAGGACATTTTTAATATTGTCCTCTAAGGAGGATAGAAGCGAAAAAAGGGGGAGGGTGGCCATCTTTTATGGACGAAAAAAAATACTGCCAGTGAAATTCTTTCTTTAAAATGTAACAAATATGAATCGTATGTTCAGGCACAGCTTACCTGTAATTAAAAACTTGTTGAAAACTTATTTGCTTGAATTTTATACCAGAAAACGCAATTACTTTGTTGCCAACCCAATAGAAACTTATCACACTACTACTACATTGATAGTTATATTGATGTATCTTTGCTAGACAAGTGAAAGCCAAAGTTTATATATCTGCACATTTTCGTACTTTTTTAATGTGCTGACTGTATTAAATCAAATAAAACTTTTGCTATAGTTAAAAATGCGTCTGTCATTTTCTACCACACAAAACAATACGAGTAAAGTGAGTAAAGGTATTTATTAGGCGTTTGCCCGTTACACAAGTACAGTACAACATGCTAACTGAAGTTTGAAAAAGTGAGTAAAATACATAATATTAGAAGAAGTTGTTAAAAAAACAAAAATGAATTAATGAAAAGATACTAAGTACTCCACTTTAACATGTACTATTTAGTAATTCATATTCGTTTTAGCTTTTGATTTTTAGTCCCTTCAAAATGTCATTTTTAGGTATTACGTTCCCACGAATTTCAGTTATTGAGCACACATACTTCTTACTGGGTTTCTTGTATCAATTTTTACAGTAAGGGGCGCCAAAACTCATTCTTGCACACACAGAATTTTGCCCTTAGGCCGGCCCTGCAAACAGGTTTAATATTATCAACATCCAGCATCATCAACCTGACAGAAGAATTATTTTTGGTAGGCTTTACATTTGTCATGGCAGGTCGCTTAACGCAAGATGCCTTAGAGAATGTGTTTGGCCAAGTAAGGCAGAAAGCAGGCTCAAAACCTTCTGCATTGCAGGCTAAGGTTGCTTTAAGGTTGATCTGAATTTCACAATTTATATCAGATATGAAAAATTCTAATTATGCTAGTAACAGTAATTTTCACTTGCTAGATGCATCAACTTTAAGCAACTCTTTTATTTCAACATCTCACAGTGCCACTAATTTTTCTCAACAGCCATCAACATCTACTTCAGCCATCCAGGAAGATCAAAGCCCAAAGCAGGTATGCCAAAAAACCCCTACCATCATTGCAGCAGAGGAAAATTATATATATTATACAGCAGGTGCAACTTTAAATGCACCTGCAATTTTTGAAAAAGAAAAGCATTTGTGACATCTGCTGATCTGCAATAAAAGAAGCAGAAGATAGCTGTCAGCCTTCTGTACCTAGGTACAGAACTCTGCTCACTGAGTACAGTGATATGGGAGGAAGAAAGCAAAATCTGGAATGTACAGTATTTGTAGAGAAGCTGAGAGAGCATTTTCTCAATCTAAGGCATCACAACCCTCTTTTTCATGTCTACAAATTCCTCTTCACAGTTTTGCTTAAAAAAAAAACAAAAAAACAAAAACAATATATAAATATATATATCTTAAATTAAAAAGTTTAGTGAGTAGGAGTAGTATTGGTTTTAGTGAGTTTTAATCGCATTATTAATCTGTTTCACATCACAGTAAATTTTGCTCAAAAGATAGACATTCTAGTTTTGTAAATGGTTCTTACAATGTTAAGTCCTGTTAACACTGCATATTAAACAATTTGATAGATCATTGCAGTCAGATTTGATAGATCATTGCAGTCAGAGATATTTTGAAAGCATCTACAAGCATGTTTTACGCATTAAACATCTATAAAATTTTAATTGTGTGTATTTCCACGTTCTGTAATTTTAATAAAATTTTATACGTATTTATTGTTTAAATGGAGGTCTAAATAATTACAAAAGCATTATGTTGCACCGCATATGAGAGGAAAGGTCCGAAATTGTTGGGGAAAAAAAAATGAATGTTGTTCGCTTTATTAATTTCAGTGATGCTATTTTGTTGTGAAAAATTCATAAAAAGGAGACGGAAAGAACTTTAATATGTAACAAATGATGACTAAATGGGAAATTTCTTTTAACATTAAACTAACCAATTTACTTCATTAGCCAATTAACTAACCCCCCCCCCCCACCGCATTGGTAACTTTCATAACTGTCTTTATTTTTTTATTCTTTAAACTTCTAATTTTACTTCTCTAAAATTAAATTCACTCCTCCAAAATAAAGCAAGAAGTATTTTCACTCCTTGACAAAATTTCTAGCAGCATCTCTGATTGCAGTTCTGGTTATTTCCTAGATCATGTGAAAAGTCAACTCATATTGTCAAGGTCTTAAATATATATATATATAGTATGATCAGTATGATATGTATATCAGCAGATTTAAAAATGACAGTTGGCGACCCTGATTATTTTTTTAATATAAATAGAAACAGATCTGTTTGATTTTTAACTTGTAGAAACAAATTAATATTAAATCAAATATGTAAGCAGGCATGCTGGGGTAAATCTCACCCCAGCAGCATTTTTTTTCCGTAAAATGGGAGAAATTTTTTGAGAACAAGTTTGCCGCATCTTCTACCTTTCAAGATCTAGGTCTAGTTGGGGTGGGTGAAGGAATGTCATTTCTTTGTTATCCGGAAGGGAAGTAAATTCCACTTCGGGATTAAATACTCCCGTGCAACTAACAACGTTTCATTACGTTGTTAACGTAAACTAAATGTAAATTCAATATAAATTGACGTTATACTACTGGTATGTATTGACAAAAGACTATTAGGTGAAATTAATATTAATAGAGTAATTACCTTTTTTAAGTATAAAGCATATCATATGAAATTTTCTTCTCAGAAAGCATGATATTTAAAGGAACTGGCACATAACATAAATTACACTTTAATTCATTGTCTTCTTTTTATCCAACCCTAAATTAGCATCTGCCTGTAATGTTATTTCAGAGACAAATAGGGGTTTGACTGTATTGAAAACCAAAACATATTTAAACAGTTTTTCAATGCTGGAGGATGGCAAAATACTTTAGTGGAAAGTTAAAAACATGTGAATTGGATAAAAGTAAGTATATTTTAACTTAGGTGTATAAGGACTGATAACTTTTGTCTATAGGAATATTTATAAATTTCAAATTAACTATAAATATTTTAACAAAATGTTTGCAAAATTAATCGCACTTTAATGCAATTGGGTTCACCATTGTAAGCATAAAATTATGAAATTAAAAAAGAAAATGCTTATGAAAATAACAGCGTCTAAAATAATTACAATATCAAGCCAGTTTTAAGTGAACATAAATCTAAATAATCTAATAACTGTCAAATTTTGCACAAAATATTTCTTATAACAGAAATAATAAATTCATAGATTTATATAGTTAAGTGATTATGTAGATATAAAGAAAGCATTTTATAAGGTTATACATATAAATTTACCTGAATGGGAACATCCAAATTAGATATCAATAATGAATTTGGCTTTGGGCATCCAAATCCTTTCACCCTTTTATCAGAAAACCTTGGGAAGGGCATTTGGCTTTAATTTTTTTTTTTTTTTTTTACATTGTCTACTCTATTCCCTTCAAATGGACAATCTTAGAAGCGATCCTACAACTAATATAATAATAATGAAGCAAGTAATACACACAACAGTAATTTTATAATTACATCTTACTACTTACTAACATATTCTTTAAGATAAAACGATTAAAATACAATAAATGTTATCTACAAGGCGTTCTTAATGTTTCAATATAATTAATATGTAAGATCTTGACTTTTATAAAATGAAAAACAGAACTTTTTTTTAACAAAAATAAAAGCAGTATAAAAGTTTTATCGTTATCTAATTACTACCATTTGATGATTTACTATCATTCATGATCTATGAACATAACCTTTTTAAAAGTTCCGTAGTTTTGTTTACAAACAAACCACATGTCATGTATGCCAGGTAGACCGACAGACGATACGATTCGTTTTACATACAGGCAAAGAACATTTATTAGCATTAAGATACACAGGCACGAACGAGCATAACAACAACTACACCGAACATGTACAATACGAAACTACGGAACCCAAAAAGGTAAACAAAGCAACAAGCGGATGGCGATAGAAACATTGCTTATACTGGGGCCGTCGTTATTAGCAACCGGGCCTGCTTGTTCGTTGCCACCGGAAAAAATGGGTGAATCATTGAGGCCTAATGTTTGCATTGCGCTGTTCGATTGTATGGGATTTGGTATTATAAACGTTATTTTATTTTATAATTAAAAAACAATTTTGTTATAGTTTTGTCATAGTGATTTAATGACAAGGTGATTTAGATGTAGGTAATGATTTTTTGAAGATTGCGCCTTTATTTATGGATATAAATCAACAAAGAATTCGAACTTTCAGTTCTGAATGTAACGGCAAGTGTACACCTGTATAACTTATTTAGAAATTCTACAAATTTATAGGATATAAACCATGTTTTGTGAATTAATATTCATTTGTTATTTATAAATTATTTTAATCTGAAATCGTTTAACTTCGGTAGTATATTATTCGAGTAAATGAGCTTTCGTTGTAATACTAGTTACCCTAGTAGCAATGACTGCTTGTTTTCTGCTCGGTCGTTGATCGACTCATCGTTAACTGATCGACTCGTCGAATTCAGTCATCGGCAAGTGCACTTTAGTTTATCTGCAATAGATGAATTTTTATTCATGGATAGAAGTGATCTAGACGAGCAGTTTCGCCGATGGGAAACCGAAAAACAATATCTTATCCGAAACTGCAGCCCTATAGTCATCGGTCCTTGCAGGTGTCCCCAGTGGTTTACACTTTACCCAAATTCCTATAAATGTTTGCGTAATTTAGATGTGCTTTTGCATAATCTAAGGAAAATTTTGAACAATTCTTGAATTAATCGCATAATTTACTTCAAATTCCTTGTATTGGGGTTGGGAGGGGGCAGGGGGGTGGTATCCCTCCTTGCCCCCCCACAAAATTTAAATTTGAAAAGAAATATTTACAAAAAAAATGTAAGTGTTTATTATATAAAAATCGTTTGTAATATTTAAATAATTTTTAAAAAATGTGTTTAAAAAAAAGAAAAGAAAATCTATTTGAGCGTCAGCTGCATTATACGAAAAACGGAAACTTCATTACAATGAGCAACTCTTTTGAAACCTCTTTAATGTAAACAGCAAAAAGAGAAATCAGTTAATTTTTAAAAGTTATCCAAGAAATATGAAAGTTAAAATCACACTAAAATTCCTATTGGCAATATTGTTTTTTAATTATTAATTATGAATGTTGTTGCTACTTACATACATTGGTAAAAAGTGAAATTAATTTCTTACCAATCGAATAATTTGACTATTATTAATAATAGCTGAACGACACTTTGTCAAAATTTCACCCAAAGTCCCAATCTGAGACTAAAATAAGCGGTACTTCACACTTTGCCTTACACATAACAAGATTCGATGGTCTAGAGGTAGCGCGCTTAGCTGGAAATCGGTACGCTCAGGGTTCGGGCCCTTGGGAGGAAGAATTCTTTTTTTTTTTTCCTCAGAAAAACGGAAATTTAGCATACAAAAAACGAAAACACAATAAAAAGAACGGACATTTTTTGAAAATTTTGCTGCCAGTCGTTTATTTTTTATTAACAAATATATTTTAAACAGTTTATCGGTTTCTTTTCGTTATTTCATCGGAGTCATCGGGAAACGATGATCGGCTTTATGGCCCCCCGAGCGGACATTTTGTACCAGTTGCCGATGAAATTTCCCCTTTTTTGGATGAAAAGCCGTGATCGGCCATTGCTCCTTCTCCTCGGATTTAACTCACCTGCCTCTCATCGACCGATGGGTTATTGCTACTAGGGTAGACATTCTCATCTGTTTAATACTAATAGCGAAGGCCCCGCTTATACTATCGGACTTGGTCGAATTTTCAGACTAATGTAAATAGGGGAAATTCCTTCTCGTTTCCCTACAGCGTATTTCAAATATCCACCGCGATTGTGGTCAATGGAGGATAACAGCCAATGAGAGGCGGAAATTTGTTGCGCATGAGCTTTAATCTGTTAGCAGACAACCTTGCGCTAGAGCTGAAGCTGAAAGATAGTTTCGGATTTTCGTTTGGTCTTTACGCATGCGCTTGCAAATTAGTTCTGTGTGAACGAGAGCAGAAAATTGGCTTTTGAATTCATTTAGTTATTCTGCATGCTTGAGAATGTACACTGCTTCGAATTTAAATATGCTCACAATACGAAGGCCTTACGAAAGCAATTTTTGTGACAGTTTATCGTTCGTATTTAGAATAATTAATGTTTTATTTTCTTAATAGTATCACCTAAATTTAATAGATGATTTTGCAAGTCAAGCTGGTGGAAGTAAAACATTACTAGAGCAGCCAGTATAAAAATAAATGCATTCTTTTCAGTGTTATTGTATTTTGGTAAAGTTTAAAATTTTAAAGCATACAATTTTCGCCCCCCCCCTCCGAAACTGATCTTAACATAGCATGAATGTTTATTTACTATAGAAGATTTCTCAAATACTTGTTCTATAAATCAGTTCCAAATACATTGAATTATTTTTATCCAATTGTCCAATAGAAATTTTTTCAAAGAATTCTAACTTTTTTTTTTTTAATTACGAGATTTTTTTTTTTTTTTTTGTATATAGGGTTGGGGTGGTGGTAATATTGAAAAATACACCCTCTCAAAAAGTGTTCACGTATGAGAAAAACTTCTTTATTAATTTTTCGATAATACATGCAGCTCAAATACAAAAAGTTGCTATAATAAGCTATGCAATCTACTTCGTACAATGAATAACATTCTTTAATGAGGGGTATATGGCAAAACTGACTTGTGCTCAAATGGTTTTTTGAGAGTGTGTACCTTTCCCCATGAAATTGTTTCATTTTCTTTTTCTATTTGAGATATATTTTAAGAACATCACAGGTGTTTCTAATGAAGTTTTGGGATTTTTCAAGTACATTAATGTGAGCAAACCTTTTTGTTTTAGATCTATACAAACTTTTCCGTTAACAATAGTGTAAAACTTTGTTCTAGATTCCTTTACATGAAGCATTTATATTTATACTGATATGTATTACTAGATTTCCAGAGAACTGGATTATATAAAAAAGAATACATTTTTTTTTTCGGATAATTGAATAATTTATTTATAGAATAAATTTAGAGGCTTAATCAGGTCAATTTTTTTTTATTGGTTTAATTTTCACATAGAATTCGATGTTTTGAATTTTCACAGCTCCCCAGAATTCTTTGATTCGACATGTTTAAATTGGTTTGAGAAGAGGACAAAAAATTTAATGTATATGCAAAAATACTCTGCTATGCTAGCAATTACTTTTCAAAGGTCTCCTTGAAAGTTCCCTTTCAGTTCATAATTTAAAGTCTAGCAAGATATTTGCATAGGTCTAATGTTGAATTTTTACTAAGAAGGGACTGTAATTATAAATAAATCACTGAAATTTTTTACAGTTCCATGAAGCTCATGCAAAACATGTAATACCTAGTTTTTCTAGCTTTCGAAAAAAAAAAAAAAAGCAAAAAAAGCTGTAATACTAGGCACGTAGAGATATATGCCTTTGACTTCTGTCATTGGCTGCCCTCCTTGTCGAAAAATATAAGTTAGAAATCTTTTTAAAACTTATCAATCAATTAAAATAATAGGATAAAAATTTAAAAAATATACAAATCCAAATTACCAAATCAAAGAAGTGACGGACGACAATAATACGAGAATCAAACCGAAACTTTTTTGCTAGCGCATGCGCAACAATTATACGAAAATCAAACCGAAACTTTTTGCTGTGCGCTCTGCTGAGTTAGTTAAAGCGCATGCGCGCGTTATTCTCCATTGACCACAATCGCGGTGGATATTTGAAATACGCTTCCCTGCAGCGTGGTTACTCGTTTCTTTGGAGTAGAGATAGTTTTGGCAAGTGCTCGCTCTTCTGGCAGCTTGTTTTTTAATTATTTCCCCCCTATTATTGCTAGCACAACTTAGTTCCGATCTTAGTTTTATCTGGAGTAAATAAAGTTATTTTTACGCAATGGATTTCCGTTGTATTGCATCTATTTATGGATAGTGCTTGCTTTAAAAATTATTTTAGAACATTTTTTTTTTTTTTTTTCGTTTAAGATAAGCAGGAAATGGTAACTTTCGTTTACAACTTTGAAAATTTCAACATAAGTTTTCATCACATTCTAAATAATTAATTTTAAAAGATTGTATATGCATTTTACGATTTCTTTTGCCTTCCTACCGAGAAATAGAAATTATTTAAACACAATTTGCATGTTTTCATGAGTAATTTTAGTATAAAATTAGGTAATTATATGAATGTATATGTATGTATGTACCCAGATAACCAGTTACATCCGTTGGATATCCTACAGCTATCATGAGATCCTGCAGCCGTCATATCATACTGTAGGCGTCTATAGAAATCCACTGGCTACTTTGTATATGACAGATGCTAAAGATCCAGTCAGAGAATCCGACGGATGCCCGCCGATGTCACTTTTAGACGAGCGTGCGCAGTTATCAGAACTTTCGGAATCGGAAGTGATCGGAAGACAGTAGCCATTTTGTTGAGCGCGAAAATGTGTGTAAGTGTGGCAAGTGGCTTGCAAAGTTAATAAACTACAATACCCAGGGCCGGTTTGAGGCGTAGGCGACGTAGGCGGTTGTCTACGCTTAAGTTTCAATCGAGGGGCGCCAAATTTAACTTTTTTTTTCGTATTTCCGAACATTTTCCTTTTTTTTTTCAGATAGACGTACTGACTGCTCTCATCAAGCTTTTAAATAGTATTCTTATCACAAATACTTTTAAACACTCCTGAAGTCTCCGGTGTGTATTGTCAGGAAGCGTTCTTTGATCGCTTCGTTTTTCATTCATGGGAAACGTCCAGATGTCCACTGAATGTCCAGGCCTCCACCTCCAGGCTATGCTAAATTACCTTCTTCCGTACGTCCTCTGAATGATCTTTGGACCTGTTGATTCATTACCTCCGATAATCATTTTGAGTTGTCACTGCCACCTTACAGCAGATCTTATCGGGATGTTTGGAGAAATGGTTTCTAAAGTTACCTTCCTTCCTGTTATACTTCAAAAGAAATGCCGCAAAAATATACGCCAAAACAGACAAGTTATAATTAATTTTGAACAAAGCCACACAAAATCGAGTTTTTTTCATCAAGTTAGCCCCTGCTTAAACAAAAATATTAATTTTAGACAATTCTGAGCCCCGGTGAATTAAAGTTCTGGGATATTTCTGCTTTCTCAGCCCTTAGAATCGGCTTTCCAATCAGGGCCGTAGCGAGGTTACCGCAGGAACGGTCTTCGCCTAGGGCGCAAACAGAAGAAGGGGCGCAAAATCAGAAGGATCACGAGTTTTAAATAGTTTTTCTAATTAGTGTTTCTTTTTTTCCCGTTTTTTCCAAAATAGTACATCTGTAGGGGGGAGGAAAGGATGGTATTTATTAGTATAATGATTCCGGACAAGAGCGACAAATAGAGGACGCAGTCGGACCCCAAAATAACAAGCATTTTATTTATTTCATATTCTGGATTTTAGAGCATCAAATATCGCACCCCCAAATGAAAAACTGAAATGCCACTTCCCACCTCTGATTCTTAAAGAATTATTAAATTGTCGTTGAATCTGCAGAAAGGGGGGGGATAATTCGGACGGTTCTGCTAGGTTACACCGGGCTACACTGCTGTTTCCAAATTAAACAGTAAACAGATATATATCACTCCAGTAGACAGAGATTTTTCAGAGCGTAAATAAACGAAATTTCTATACAGTATAAAATTTCAAAAGATCATGCTAAAAAAAGTTTCAAAGGAAGATACAGTGTTTACTTGCGTAATAGTCAACCTTTCATATAATCGCATCCCAGTTTTGAAGCAGGAAAAAATTGCTTTAAAATTACAATATTATGATGTAGAAAATTTCCCCTCATAATATTCGCACCTACACTTTAACAATGAAAAATTGGCAAAAAAGTGCGACTGTTACGAGAGTAAACGCGGTATATTTCGGATTTCACTCCCTTAGTACTCTCTGGCAAATCATAATATATTCTAGAGCAAGGGCGACAAAGAAATCTTCAAAGTCATTTCACAAGAACAGAAAAATAAATTAAAAAGTAAATTTTTGCAGTTTTTTATCGCGTTGGCAAAAAGGGGGGTAAAAAAACCCTCAAATTACTGGTGTTAAACGATAAAGTAAATAAAAAACTTTGTAAAAAACACACATAAGAAGTTATAGGTAAGAAGAAACCTATAACTTCTTATGTGTGTTTTTTACAAAGTTTTTTATTTACTTTAAAAGGGAAATGTGTCTAATTTTGACGCCCTGCTTTAACAAAAATGTTTAATTTAGACATTTCAACCCCCCTGTGAATTACAGCTGTAGAAAGCTTCAGCCTTAAGTTTTTTGTAAAAGGGATTTGTTAAGTTTTTGGCAAAAGGGAAATGTGTTAGATTTGACGCCCCTGCTTTAACAAAAATTTTTATTTAGCATTTTCTGCACCCTTGTGAATTATACCTCAGGAATGCTTGAGTTGCCACTCAGAAATGCCTGAGTTCGCCGCTCCTAGAATCGTTTTTTAAGCAGGGTCGTGGCGGGGATAGCCCTTGCCAGGGGCGCAAGCAGAAGAGGGGCGTAAAATCAATCGGATCACAGGATGCTTATTGTTTTTCTAATATTTTAGAGGACAAAACATAAATGTGTCTATCATGGGCGCCACCAGAATATTTGCCCATGCCAAGGGAAAACACTGCCTACAAAAATTTAGGGGGGGGGCAAGTGCCCCCCTTGCCCTATGCTGCCGGCGCCCATGGTGTCTATAGAATAGTAAGAATTCGTTTACTGGGAATTAAGCACAGGGGTGAAGGTAGATCGCCACTATTAAAATAAGTAAATATATTCATAAAACGAGCCTGAGCGATGAGGTAAAAAAATCAAGCAGAAAGCGATTATTTCAATTTGTGCACAGCTTCTGAATTAGAGACTTTAAATTGATATTTTAAGGATAAGGGCAAAAATTGAAATAATTTCCTAAAAAAGTGTCATTTTTGAAGCCTTAATATCTTATTAAAAATGCTTTTAAAAAAGGATTTCTTTTTTCAAGGAAATGGATTTTCAAAGATTCGACTTAGTTTTTCTCATTGGACTTTTTTATATGCAGGTTTACTTTAAAAAGTTATTTTTGCTGTTTCTTATGAAATATACGGTTTCTTATGAAATTTATGGTATGAAAAGTAACTGCAAGTCCTGTTGGAATTGCTCTTGCTGAAGTAATTAATTTAAAAAGGGCTGTACTGATAAAATAAATTTGAAACAGAAGGTTAAACTCACAAGTGTACAAGTCTGCCTTCGGGAATTATCAAAAACCAAATGATAATCTTTCTGATAAACTATGCAAGTTGTGATTGTGAAAAATTCGGACTCAGAAAAAAAAATTCTTATTCGCAAAAGCGTATGGAAAATTCCTCTGAAATACGACTCCTTTTTCAAGAATAGTCCTTTAAAAAGGAATCCTTTTTAATTTGTCTAAGAATTTTTCTGTTTGTTCATAGCTCCCGAAGGCTTATTTTTTATAAGAACATATAGTACTTCTACACGTTTTTATAAACTAAGTAATAAATTATAATAAATGATACTTAATAAACTCTTTTTTTTCTCAGCAAAGTTTTTAGAAGAGTGTCACTTTTCACAAAATTTTAAATTTAAGAATTTTTCCTAAAAGTTTCATACTGATACAGGTTTACCGTTTATTTCAAAATGTATGGAACAGTTTTTACTTTTAGATGACTCATTACATCAAAATGATGCCAATCTCGCTTTTTATTCCTATCCTTACATGAAAAAAATCTCATATTGGTCAGTTTTTACTGGACAGGGTATAGTCGGAGAAGCTTTTTAAAGATGATACTCGGGAAAATACTTTAAAAATCCGTAAACTGGTAGTGTCTGAGTGGATAAGCCACTGAACTTGGTAGACGGTTGAAGTGTTTTGGTCGGTTTCCTCCAGAATACGCGTTAGAGCCCCTTAAAAAAGTCCTTCGACCAAGGCACTTTCCTCTTGTGTAGGCTTTCCATAACACAATTCAGACAACACAATTCGAAATTATGAAGTCATCTATGAGCTTCTCCATGTTGTTTTACAAATCTGTGCAAAATTGCAGGCCGATCGATTAGACGGTGTGGATTTGTATTAACACAGATAGACAAATTTTCACATGTATACACATTAGATAATACTAATTTATTAGGAACATGAAGCAATTTAAAGAATCATATTGGTGATTTATCTAAAAATGTGGTGCTACAGTTATTTAAGGTAAGGGTTCAATTATTTTTCTCATTTAGAGGAAGTAAGAAGGAAAGCAAATGAGCATGGGCGACCATACGAATTCTTTTTTTTTTTTTTTGGAGAGGACAAACTTCAAAATTTTTTTCTAGAGGGTGTCAAATTTCAACAACTAGAATACCGATTTTGCTTTTTGATTCCCTTTTGTTTACACCATAATCTAATATGCTAAATCTCATGATGAATGATCCATGTGTAATGAGGGGGGGGGGGAGCAAATGCTCTGCCTTGCCTCCTAATGAGCGCCCATGCAAATGAGAGGGGGGGGTGTAAAATCAGATCTCGCCTACGCCAAAAAAATGCCTAAAATCGGCCCTGACAATACCTGTATTTGAACTTCATACCTTCATGTAGATAAAGTAAGTTTTTAAATGCATACGTACGTGTATTACTTATTGTGAAAGAATTATTAAAAGAACTTCTTTTAAGTGTCGAAAAACTTATGATTGTTTGGTTTCCTTCACGTGGTATGTGTGTGTGCTTGCTAACGTTGCTTTATTCAATGCCTAGTAATTAGTATTTTCAGCCGGAAAGGAGTAAATAAATAATAAAAGATTTGTACTACTACAAAGATTTAAAAAAATCTGCGAGTTTGCAAGTCGAGTTGTTGACTATCCATATTTGTTTTGAAATTGCCTTTTTATAGGTGTCAATCTCGATATTTTAAATGGTTAAGTTTTCTACATTAAAAAAAAAAGGTTGAAAATAACATGTTACGTATTAGATAAAAAGAATGCAGATTTATTTTGGGGGAAAATGTTTAACTAAATTGCTTCTGTTGTGAATTATTTATTTATTTTTGCTACTGTGACGAAAGATTAACTTTTTACACTACTTTAATTTTCCTAGACTTTTGATTTTCCCAAATACATTTAATTTCCTTAAATGCTGATAGAGCTTCGCTTTTATTTTCCAAAAATTTAACTGCACAATAGCGCGAATACTCATCAATGAAAGTCATAAAATAAAGAGACCTACCTATTGAAGGAATCCGAAATGGCCCACAAAGATCTGAATGTATAATTTCTAACAAATTACTTACTCTCTCTGACTTTTTAGGGAAAGGCGCTCTCGATAATTTGTTTAATGCACGCACTTCGCAATTAAATTCATCCGATGGTTTCGCAATATTTAACCCCTTAACCGTCGTATTATTTTCAAGAAAACGGTCATAAAAGTGCTTATTTCTTTTATTCCAGAAAATTGTATAAAACAAGTGCATATATAGTATATTTGTTCGTTTTAAGGTTTTAGACATTTTAAGCACTAGATAAAAAAAAAATAATTTTTAGGAAAAGCCAACATTCAGGGTCATTGTGACTGAATGTGTGTTTTGTAGTAAGCAGGGAATCATTAAAAATATATGTTTTAAACACTAGAAAATGTTATTAAACTTACTACGTAAAATAAGTAAACATTTCTATAATTTTCTTTGAACATAAATAAAAAAAAAAAAGTAAGCTAAGATTGCATAATGCATATCACAAATACACGTGTGTTTGAGTACTGCTACCATGTATTTAAAAATAAACTATCTCCGAATTAAGTTAAAAATACTCTGGTATTGTCATCTGTTGTGTAAAATTATATATTACAAAAAAATCCGTGCATCAGAATTGGAACGCTCTTATCTTTCTGGCGCATTTTTTTTGAACAGTATTGCCCGGAAATTTGACGGGCACGAGAAATAGAGGGAGAAAGCTTAGCCCGTGATTTTGACGGGAGCGAAGGTTAAGGGGTTAAACCCCTAATATTACCTTTACTTGCTGAATTTATCAGATCTTTTAAATTAAGGTGTCCCATTCTACAATGCCACCTTGTTATATCACAAACCTTGCTTTTCGTATCAATGGATTCACTTACATGATTGGCATTCTCATTACATACTTTTAGATAATAAAGATTGTCTTTCCGATCAGCAATAAATTTAGAGTCAGAATTTTCAATCGTTGCACCAGAGTTCGTGAAAGTCACAGTAAATCCTTTATCGCATAGCTTTGCAACGGATAACAAGTTCGTTCTCAAGTCAGGTATCAGTAAACTGTCGTGAACGATTATATCTTCCACTTTTCCGTTGATCTTGGTTTTCACTGCAACATTTCCTGTTCCAGTCACTTTAGTTGTCTGATTATTAGCTAGTTTTAGCTCTGCAACTTCAGATTTTTCGATGGAAAGGAATTTAGATTCATCATTGCACAAGTGAGCTGTGCACCCGCTGTCGAGGCACCACATTCCTTTTGCCTCACCGTTAGAGAAAGTTCTGCTATCTGCACTGTTTGATATCACATCTGTCATAAAACCTGTTGCTTGTTTCTTTGCATAACACTGAGATGACCGATGTCCCATTTTTCCGCAAGTGAAACATCTTATTTTGGATAAATCATTTTTCTTTATATCATTTTTCACACCTTTAGCGATTTTCCATGATTGTTTTTGCTTTAGAGGTTTCGCCGCGAACGCTCCAACTTCCGCTCGGTCAGTATCCGGTCGTCTGGCATCGCCCTCTTCCACGATTTTGATCCTTAATATTTCTGGCGCAGGCAACTCATCTCGGGACTCAATGGCACACCGGAAATTTTCAAACGTCGATGGTAGACTGTATAGCATCATCACGGATAACAAGTCTTCATCGATTCTTATTTCCATCTCGGAAAGCTTATCCACAATGTCGAAGAATTTTTCCAGGTGTCCTCGAACATCTCTCGATCCGTCTGGCATCTTTAGCTGAATGAGAGATTTTAGCAGCGACGCTTTTCTAGCGGGACCTTTTGACATATATATCTCCTCTAATTTTCTCCATATGTCGTTGGAACTTTCACAGTTCTTGATTTGCTTTAATTCGGACGAGGAGCAGATACATAATATAATGTCCGATTTCGCCCTCTCATCATTTTCAATCCATAATTCATACGCTTCTTCTGTTTTTGGATCTGCGGCAACAACTACTGGTTTCTTGAGTGTTCCATTTACGTATTTCCAATTTCCATTCTTGATCAGTACCGCTTTCATCAAAATTCTCCACGTTTCGTAATTGTCCTTACTTAAAAGCTCAATTCTAGACGCTCCGAACGAAGCCATTTCCAAGCGTGTTCTCCACAGACAAAGAAAATCAGTTTTCTCCATTCAGCGCTGTGGTCTGTGGTCTGCGGGCTGTGTCACATAACCTGTGAGGAAGTAATCACTGACGAAACACAAATCCATGTTTGGAGAACATACATTTAATAAAGATACGCCACGAAACAATTAACATACATAACAATAATAAAAACATTCAGTAAGCTTTGAGCAAAGCTACTCTCACTTCGCGCATCCGCCGGGAGAAACAGAAGAAGTGGGAAGAAAAATACATACACAACCCTTCGCCTCCTGCGCTCGGAGAGAAGGGGGAGGGAGTGACGTCACATCCTCCAAAGGGACCAGTAGTGAGAGCTTGCTCCCCGGTGCAGTGCTTCGCAGGAGAGAATAGGTGGCATTGTAGATATGGAAAAAATATTTTATACTCTAACAGAGGATACATCCAAACTGCTTTCATTATCCTTATGATGTACAATTTTAGATGAACCATCCGGATAAAAGTTCAAAAGCACCCCTAGCAGCAATCTTTGCTCGGGCTTTACCAGGCCTATGATCGGTGTATCGGCTATTCATCGCCTGATCATTACTGATCATCCTTAATTTTTCGTATGTTCATCTTTTCCCGATGATCGAATCTTTACACTGAGGTCTGATAGGCGCTTTCAAGATTGCGAAGGGTAAAGCGAGCAAGCAGGTTTAGATCGGTCTTTCTCCCAAGTAGCTGAACGGCTCGATATCTCCGTTCCTTCATTAATGTGCAAAGAGCATCATATGCACACCATATGTTTGTTTTAAGGTTGCTGATTGGCTAAGCTATTACGCGGAAGCAGTTTGAACAGTTTTCGCAAAATCTCAAAATCTAATCCAAATTTTAAGACACTTTAGGGGCATAGTTTAAATTGTACGACCACCTATCGTGTCACTAAATTTTGCTTTATTCACTTAAGTCGTATGTGATGCCCCGACAAAAATTTACGCAGTTTGAAACGATTTTCAGAAAAATCTCAAACTCTAATTTTTTTTTTTTTTTAATCCGACGATTATAGCTTAAGGTGAGTGATTGCCTATCATGTCAGTAAATTTCATTCCTTTCGCTTTAGTCACTTTTGCGTGATGTGCGAATAAAAATTTACGCAGTTTGAAACAATCTTCGAAAAATCTCAAAATCTATAGAGAGATTTTTAAAATATTCATTATAATGAATATTTTTAAAAATTCGAAGTTAAGTGACCACCTATCATGTCAACAAATTTTATTTAATTCGCTTCAGTCAATTTTACGTAATGTGCGAATAAGAAAAGACAGAACGACAGACAGACAAACTTTTTTTTTTTTTTACGGCCGTACACAGGTCCCAAATGCTTAAAACGGATAGAAATCGCAAAATCTTTTTAATTTTGAGTAGTGTACAGGAAAAGTCTAGTTTTATTTAAATAGAAACTTAAATGTTCCAATTCCGAACTTGAAACAACAATCACTTCGAATTTTAGTTTAGCCAATAACTAGTGGTTAGAATGCCCGGTTACCAAGCGTTAGTTCTCCAGTTCGAAACCAAGTCTCGGAAGCTTCAAAAATGAAGTTCAGATGGCAGCATTAAATTTCAAAGAGAAGAGGAAGAAGTTCGAGTTTGCTTTTTTTTTTTTTTTTTTTTTTTTTTTTATCTAGCTGGGATATACCCCAATTTTTATCGATTGTTTAGTTTAAAACTTTTATCAAAGGTCATAAGGCTTCACATCCTAAGTTGCAAGGTGTTTGCTCTTCCGAGATGAATATAACCCCAATCGCATCGGCTTTACAACGGCTCTACGCCCAATTTCCCCAACTTGCCGATGATTGAACCCTACTATTCGGGAGAGGACATGCCCGAGCAAAATCCGAGATAAGAGCCCCCGATGCGATGAAGAACCTTGCATGGCGCGCGCTGCGCTTCCTCCCTGTCCGATCATCGGCGTTTCAGGAATCGATGACCGTTTGCTACTAGGGACGTAGTTGAACTGTTGACTCGTCGCTGTTTGTACATCATCACGCAACTTTTGAACAAGGGGGCACCAGGGATGAGTTTCAACAGATGTTCCGGAAAACTGGTAGATCAATCCTTCATCACCGAATGCCAGCACGTTCCGATTGGGGGTATATTTTTTACCCGAAATTTGCAGAGTGAGCGTTTGAAATGGCAGCTGCAATAGCTCGTTGAATATTTCGTCTGCCTCGTTCTTAGAATAAAATTCTGGAGTGTATTTCACATTTAGTTGATTCTCGGTATAAGAAGTCCTTTTTGAACTTTAAAACACTTGTAAAAAAACTATAAAGCAAGAGCAGTCAAATTGCGTTCGATCTCATAGAAATTTAAACTGGAAATGGCTTATCTATCGCATTTGTCCTCTGAATGTGCAGTACATGACTAAGCGGGGGTAGCATTGGCTTATCAGCGATCGAGGGGCAGTCTTATCTTTCACATTTAACCTTTGAAAGGGCAGTATATGACTAAGCCAACACCATCTATAAAGGGGGAAAAGGCCTTGTAGCTGGATAGACCAGTTCCTCGTGACGTCACAAATGAAGATCGACACTTGCTCCACCTGCTTCTCCGACAGGTTAAACAGAATCATTTTTAGCAGCGCCTTTTTCCACGTGGTAAACCAGATAAAAATCATTTTCCATGGCTTGATTAATTGTAAATTTAACAATGCCGTCATGTTGCATGGTTCCAGGATGTTCAAGCAATTATGCTTGTGGAAATACAGCATCTGTTTTTCGCTTTCCGAAAGACGATCAAATGAAAAATGCTTGGCCAAGTGATTCCCCGGAAAAATTACAAAATTACCAAGTCATCTAGGGTAAGTTTCCATTTATTTATTATCCAGTTTATTTAGTGCATATTATGAGATATATTCTTATTTAAAGTATTCAGTATATGTTTATTTATTGCAAATTATTATGTGAAGTATCACTTTACTATTATCTAAAGTACCCTATTATTACATTATTTTTATCTGAAGAACCTTATTATTTCAATATTATTATCTGAATTACCTCAATATTACATTATTATTATCTGAAGTATGTGTATTACGATTTGTTGAATTTTTTTAACCTTTTCATGAAAATTTCGTTTTTTGATGTGTGTTGCACTTCATTGGTAGTATAGTGTATAATAAACTTAAAATAACTACATATGTATAAGAAAAAATCATTTATTTGATTTCTTACATTGCATTAGCTGAAAGATTATTTATTTGTACTCTGACAGTTTATTTTATTAATTTATGATATGGCGAAAGAAACAAGAAAAACAGTACTATATTAATATTTAACAATTTTGTAAGTTTTGGAATAGCTCTTTTATCTTAAATATATTATTGAATTATGCACAAGATTTATTTTCAGCTGTTTTGTTTTATTTTTCTATAAAACTTTGTGCATAGCTGTCGAAAGATTTCGGCTTTGAATCTAAAATTCCTGCTTAATCATTTGTCCAGAGTTTTTTGCTTATTTACTTATTTTTTAAAGTATTAATTTGGTAACAGTTTATATGAAAGAAAATTTTGGATGAGTTTAATTAGCTAGCATAAAATATACGGATATTATTAAAAAACTTCACAATTATTGTTTCTAAAGAAGAAAAGCATTGAAGTCATTAATAGTCATTAATAGCATGCAAATACATATATTATAAAAAGCACGAAAGTACTGAAATTGCATTTATATTTATGTCGCTTATATTATATTATATGTATGTGTTTAGAGTTACAATTCTAATAATTAAATCTATTATTTCTAAATTCTACATATTCAGCTATTTTAATTGTTCATATAAGTTTTTAATGTATAATGATAATTAAAAGGTAACTGCTAGTGATAGTTTGCTTCACATAAAATTGAACTTGATATATATTTTTTACATGAAAAAATTATTCTTGTTAAGTGTTTTTATTGTAAATATATGCAAATATAATTTCTAGCATAGTATGATTGCAATTATTTTTCACAGAAATTTATTTTAGACATATAATTATGAACGTTTTAAGCTAAAATTTTATAATCTATTACCATTCTTCTTTCATAGGCTAGCTTTTTTAGCAATACTAAACTTTTGTACATTTTTTTATTTCAAGTATTCTACCTAGAAATAACTTTGAAATCTACTTTACCTATTATAGATATTTTCGTTCATTTTCTTCACTCCCGTTTCTATTTTAATTTATTTATTTATTAATTTAGAAAAAAATCCTTCTCTCTCCACCTGCACCCCCCCACCCCCAATTTTTTTATATTTTGCAGTCATAAATTTTCAGCTTGTATTGCTACTTGTATTTATATTTTTCAATACGGGATAGCCTCTAAGATTTCAATTTTGATTTCAATTTAACATTATTCCTATTAAAAATTGAAATAAAAATTTACCCCTATTTTCAATATTTATCCAATCAGTTCACTTTTTGGTTTTAGTTATACGCAAAAAAGTATTTTTTTATTGAATAACGTAATTTTCATTTAACTATGTAAGCAGTTTAGTACTTCTATTTTTATCAACTCTTTACTGTTTCATGTAGTGTACTTACAATAGAAGATATTTTTCACTCTTATGTACTTAATGATAACCGTTGCACTATTTGTTTGAATTAATAATTAAAAATACATTTCTCAGCACCTGTAATTATTATGGTCTGATTGTTTTGTACTACTGTGACAATAAAATATTTCGTTTATTTTATTTGTTGAATTTATTTATTTTGTTTACTTATTTTATTGTTACTTTGAAAAAAATAACTAAATATTTTAAATTCTGTATTCAAATAATTGAAATTTAATTAAGAACAAAGAACAAAGGAAGGCAAAATGAAATTATGAATATCTGATCGCTTGCTGATTAAAACTACAATGTGCTTTAAATTTATATATGAAATAAGACATGGAAAAGCTTACAATCTAATAATTATTATGGAAAAATTTCAAAATTTCTCTTATTTTACGCATTAATACTTATAAAATGTAAAAACATAAGTTATATCCAATAATTATCTTTTAGTGACAAAATATAATTTTTTTTTCAAAAATTTTAGCTTATCTAGTTCGTTTGTATAGGGCAATTGCGTCAATGAAAGAAATTGAAGTGTTTATATTACTAGGGATAAAAATATACAAAGTTCTACTTCTTTTAAATAATGCTGTTGAGCATGTATAAATTAAAACTTTGTAAAATTATCAACAAATCTTTCTTCGTCAAGGTTTTTCTTTTCTTTTTAAGATTTGTAATAAATGCGTGAATTTTTATACTTAAGACTTTAAATAAGTAATCTGAAATGATTTTAAATAAATGAATGCCAAAAATGATATATAAATAGTAGGGATCGACCGATACTACATTTTCGCTGATGACCGATACCGATACTTTACCTATAAATTCATTTTCAGAAATAGCCGATACCGATACTTTTAAGTTATGGTATCGGCCGATACCGATACTTAACCGATACCGATACTTTACATAATTTAATGTCATTTAAGCCTATATCTGTATTCTGGGCAGTTTTTGTAACGAGAGTGTAGTTCTCGTTAAAATGAATGACAGCATGATGAAATTTGAGCCCATTAAAAAGAAAAAGAGGTGGATACATTGAAGTGTGAATTTATAGTAGTTCTAGTCTTTCTTTTCTATTCAATCATGCCGACGAATGGCCGAATTTATAAAAAGCTGAGCACTGGGAAGCGTCTTAGTGTGCAGGTTCGGAATTCTTTCTCCTCGCGTGGCTGTGGGTCTAGTTTTGGGCGATTTTCTCCAGATGTTACGTGTGTATGCGTTAGACGCCCTTAAAAAGTCCTCCGCCCAAGCCCCCCTATAGGTAGATGCCCCTCATTTAGGCTTGACAGAACACAAACACGGAGGGGGGGAGTTAAAGGGATATATTAATAAGAGATTCCATTTCTAGTGCCGACTGGTGCAAATATTTAAATCAATTTTTCTCAACCTCTATTTTGTCACATAATTGTTGCTATGAGCCAGATAAAAGGTTTCCATATTAGACCCAAAACAGCTTCCTGCTTGCTCTTACTACATGTGTCTTATTTTTGGTTCATGTCTCGATTTTGTGCTTACAAATGTAAACTCATGAAATTTATTCAACTTCAAAGCTTGCAAGTTTTATTTAGATTTTCTTTAATTATAATTCTTTCTCATATGAAAATATTTTTTAGATTACTTAAACTGCATTAAATTATGATAATGTATAAACTGTACAGTATTATGTAAGTACATATGTATTTAGATATTGTTCATTAAATACGTATGTAAATTCTTCTGTTAAAATGCATTATAAGTTTACATTAATTAATGGTTTTATTTATCTGCTCCAATTATTTAACCACTAAGTGAATTTTTAAATGTTTTAGCAAGATTAACTTCTTTGCGACACAAAAAAGGAATAACTTGTTTTTACATATAGGTTTCGTTTATAATTTTAGTATCATTAAAATCGTCCTTGAAACAGCTACAATATGAAGAAAAATATTTTTGCTCGTTTTCAAGCTACGCCTTGGAATACGGTCTTGGATGGTCTGTATAAAAGATGCTTAAAAACGACGAGATTAAATGAAGGTTAAAGAAAAATCCAAAAATGATAAACTAAATTCAATTTTCAAGTCTTAAAAAAAAGTTGCTACTTAAATTATCCATATTTAATGAAATGGATCTTCAGTGTTTCAGTTTTTATGATCATTGTTAATATGTTTTTCTGTGATTGCTATGAACAGATTCTATCTGTTTTAATTCTAAGCTCTGAGCAGGTGCGGCGTGGCACGGTAAGCAAGGTCTGGGTGCCATCGTCGAAAAGTGGGCCATTTCGAACTAAAACTGAGAAAATCTCGATCTAGAGCAGTGGTTCCCAAACTTTTTTGCACCGCTCTTCAAAAAATCTTCAACTAGTTTTTTTTTTTAGCGACCCACTAATACATAATGATAACCGATATAGGCTATATAAAATAGTATAGTTTACTATATATATAGATACTAAAGTTTAATTTTTCCCACCCTTTTCGACTTACCGAAATTGCTCCGGTGACCCAACAATGGGTCACGGCCCATAGTTTGGGAACCACTGATCTAGAGCACAAAAGGGGCACCTTTTTTAACGTTTAGAAAGGGGCACCAGGGGGGGGGTATGTCCGACAAATGTCATTCGGTTCAAACCTTACCCCCTTTTGCACGCGCAGAATTACGATTCATTCCCGATAGCAGAATGCTACTTTCGGTTTCAAATATTTCCGGCTGACTAATATTAAAATGTCTGTATCTGAAGTTTTATAAACTAAATAGAAACAAATTCCTCAAACGTATTTCGAAGGCTGAAATATTACACTTTAACACACATATGGGCAACCGCGGGCCGGATGTGGCTCGCCACGGCTTTTGATCCGGCCCGCGGAACATTTGAAAACTCCGTATAAACCATTCAATATCCCATATAAATCCCAATTATACGGCCCGCTACTTCGCTAAAATCCGCAAAACTTTCTCCAACGATATCAAAAGCCTATATATACAGTAGAATCTCCCTATAACGAAGTCTTCTTGCAACGAATTTCTCCCTATAACGAAATTTTTCATGGAAACGTAACTTTAAGGCTTAAATAACACTATAAACATTCTCCATATAACGAAGAGCTTATCTTCCCATAGCGAATATTTCAGATTTACCTTTGTTTTTTTTTTGTTACTTTTGAAGAAAATTTTTATTTTTGAACAGACCACTTAGTGGAAGAGTAACGGATGATAAAAAATGGAGGCAAGGGAAGTGAAACTGACTCCGATAATGAAGAAACTTCACCAGCGCCCGATTATGACTAACAAGGGCACTGGGCATTGAGAGATTTGGGATCCCCCTATATTTTTCATAAAATTTTGAGATAAAAAAAGAATCTTTCAGAAAAACATTTAAAATTGGGGGCCCTTCCAAGTCGGGGGCCCTGGTCAAAGTCCCGATTTGCCCATATAATAATAAGTCCCTGCGCTTCACGACCAAAACCACATCAAACTTTAATGCTTAATTTAACCTTTCAAAACCATTAAAAAGAGGTTTCCAAATGGAAGAAAATGTGCCTCACTCCATTTTCAGCGGACTTTTAAAATGTGAATATTTTTATGAAAATTTAAAATCACAGAATGCAACACAATGTAAAATAACAGAATTTTGAAGTAAAATAAACGTAAGTGTATTACATATTTTACTCTCTAAATTCGTGGATTGTCTTTACTTTTGAACATTTGATTTTTGCAATGAAAAGTAAGAAACAGCAAGTTTAACAAATTTATAATAAATACCAATTTATTTTTAATTGAAAGTCATAATTTAATAGTACTTTTAAACATCGAATTAACTAAAAAGTTTGTAATATTTGCTGAGATAACTGCAAAAATCTCTAATCTCTGTACAACGAAATTTTCTCTATAGCGAATTTTTTAACTGGAACCGAGCGAGTTCGTTATAGGGAGATTCAATTGTGTGTGTATATATATATATGAATGAACTCTTTTTCGAGTCCACACAGTGAGAAAATAAACGTTTATAAAACTGAAGCCTACCTCTCGACATTTGTTTTTTGCAATCCTTGCAATAGCGTATTTAGTGTGTGGCACCAATTCAAAATAATTTAGAATAAACGATTGTCCTGTTAAACTGTCATCTAACGATTCTTCGTCCATAATTTCGACCACACTTGGTGATACGACATCCATTCAGCGATGGTTAGAATTTAAAATTAACACAGTTCGAAAACACTCGCGCAAACAAATGTGCCAATGAAACGACGCCTCTCATCTCATTGCCAAAATAAAGATTCTAGAATAGTGTTGCGCCTGCATGGTTTCTTGTGAAAAGCGAAGTATCGGTTGGAAAGTATCGGTGAAAATGGATGAAAGCAACAGAAACCGATACTTTTAGAATCGAAAGAACCGATACCGATACCTAAAAAAATAGCAGGTATCGGCGCCGATAGTATCGGTTGCCGATACTATCGGTCGATCCCTAATAAATAGTATTGATATTACAAGAAAAATATTGGTAAGTAATTTACATTATGCTAAATGAATTTAAATACACTGATCTAATCTTTAATTTTTCTGATAAGAAGTCTTTCTCTATAAATAGTTTTTTAGAAGGCTTGAATTGTTATCTCGAAAAACAATCATGAGTATTCAAAACACTATATATTCTGCATAGTTTCCTCTTGAGCATTGCAGCAAGACCACTTAACTGAAGTAAAGCTTTAAACTGAACGATCTTCAGATCTTCATCTGGTGACGTCACAAACTAGTTGTAAGGCCTATTCCCTTAGAGACGGTATTGACTAAGCGAAGGAATCGTTGGCTTATCAGAGAAGGAGGGCAGTTCTAAGATGACCAATGCATAGCCCACTCACAATGGCCCGGAAGCGAAATCGAAACTAACAGGTCATGTGATCATCGGAACCGATCGGAAGCCATCTGAATGGCATGCCTTTTGAAGCATAATGTGCGAATACGATCTAAGCATTCATTATCGCACTAAAACAAAACACAGCGGTCCTTTTCAAATAACATTGTAATAAAACACTGGAAAATAATTAAAAGAGGCAGGGAGTTAGAAGAATATTAAAAAAAAACATGGTAATATGAGCCGGTTTTGTGAGCCGGTCCATTTTTGTTACATGGATAGATTTAAATATTTATATTTGTTTACATTTGTAATTTAATCTACTATTACATATTTATATTGAGAAAAATACAATACATAATATACATCTATATTGACAAAATGATGAGAATTTTGGCGAATTTTTTCGGGGGGGGGGGGAGAAAGTGTTTATAAATAGAAAGCTCATAGCAATTTGCATTCATTCTTATTAAATAATTTTTTGTCAAAAATCGATTTAAACACTTTCAAGGAAAACAGTTTATACCAATTAAATTTAAAAATTCCATTTTTTTTCGTTCTTTTAAGATTTTAGTAGATTTTTTAAAAAATTAAATGATAATTGTAAAAATAAAATTACTCTTATTTAGAAAACAATTATACAAATATCATTTGAAGTCAACTTTTAAAATCAAAGAATCCATACGAAGTCTAAGAATTCAGGCAATGAACCAATTTAATAGTATAAAAAGATGAAAGATTTAAGCAGGTGCATGCAATGGTTATGGGTCCCCCAGCATATTCTGGGTGTCTCATTAATTTTCAAATGCTGTATTAACTGCTCAAAGGGCAGGGGTTTCATCGGAGCCATCCGACTCTTTGTAGCCCATTTTATGCATGTACATTAAATATAAATAAATTCAATTTTAAAACAATACGTTATTAACATATATACATACATACATATATTTTTATACATAATAGCAGTGTGGCCCGGCCAATGAATGGCACACATGTGCAAAATATTGGCTTTAAAAAATAACAAAATAAATAAAAGCGTAAAATCTTACTTTAAGAAAGCTAATTTAAAGTTTAATAAAACAGCGTGAATGCTCGATATACATTTAAGCGCAACAATGTTTTTCTCATTCAAAATTTGAAGAGCTAATTTAACATTTTGCTTTTGGATACTAGATGGATGCAAACCTTTATCTGAAAGTAAATGACCATATTTTAGGGTAGAAGATTTTTTCAATGTCACACATGGATTCTAAATCTTTATAATTAACTCTTTTTAAAACAGTATGGTCAGTAAAATTAGGAAACATTATGAGCTTCTTATTGAACCAATTATTGCGAATAGATTTCAACATATGGACCATATCAAAAAGAAAGAAGAGAAGTCTTGCTCCATCAAAAGGATGAGTAATATAAGGCTATAAAGTTTTATTTGGTGCCATTAACTCAAATGCACATCTATTAACAGCATTATTATCTGATATCAATGAAATAACCTGAAAACCAATATCTTCCAATGCCTTAAAACCTGCAAAATCATATTATTTAAATCTACAGCTGTCAATTTATTAACTGGGACAATTTTCACAACATCTTTATAAGATGAAAAAACAGAAGTTATCATGAAAACCCGAGCAGTTTTAGCAGCAATAGAAGGATTATTCTCAGAACTTCCATAAATAGAACCGTCACCCTTAAAATTGAACATAGGTTGAACATATATTTCCTCCAACAAAATATTTATAGTAAGTTCATGATTTTCAAGAAACTGTTTATTTCTTTCTAAATAACTAATGCTACCTTTTAAGTTTAGTTTCGATAAAGAATAACTACTCATAAAATTGCACAGAACACGAATGCTAGGCAAAAATAAATAGCCACATTTTAGTAAAGCATTATATGCTGATGATGACTGTACATATAATGTACAAGCTAAAATTAATGTATGATTACTATAACGTCTGTTATTTTTTTGTCATTTTACTCAACTCTAACTGTTGAATAATGAAAGAAAAAAAAAACAACATTAGAACTATCAGAATCACTAACAGATTTTAACAGATGAATTACAGATTCTAAAACAGTAGTTTGTGATGGGCTTATTAGAAATTTATCAACAGCTTCAATTAAAGCTTCTAGTATATGAACATTATTAATTACAGAAAGCTTAGAAAAAGTAATATTATTCAATTTTTGATTATTGATATACACCTCAAAATTTAACTCATTATTTATAACAATACAACCTAGAATAACTGGACATACATTAGGAGCTTCATAAAAGCAAATTGTTATATTTAAATTATCTTCTATACAAAACAATTTATGTTTTAATTTTGGAATTAAATTTTGCAGATGATCTTTTACATCTTGCAAACATTTTAACTGATTACGTTCAACATATTTTTTTTGCTCAAGAAGACTTTCTTGAATAGCCTGCAAAAATTGTTCTTCTTCAACATCAGCTATTCGATGTGTTTTGGGTTTATTTGTACTTACATAGGCTGGCGCATTTGGGAAAATACACGGTACAGTATTTTCAGCAAGTTTCGGGATTTTCCTCTCATATTCCTTAAATTCACCTTTATACACGACACGATCTTTCCTTATAATTTGGTATTCGTCAAAATGTTTTATACAAATTACAGGATGCTTGAATTTGCTTAAATCATTTGGAATTCTTCTCAACCATTCTGCCCTTAAATTATCAGATTTAGGTAAAGAAAATGTATTGACCGACTCCTGCTTATCGTAATTTGATTTGCATCCATACACATTGCAGTGAAGACCCATTTTAAACAAAACGATTTGTTTACTGCCAACTGCCAGTTACTGCAAAAAAGTTAATAAACGATAATGTATTTCTACATAGTCATTAAAATCCTCCAAAATAGTGGAATTTTTAAACATAAAATGTGCTCACTAAATCAATACGTATATAAACAATAACAAAAATCTAAGTGCAGCTTACCTGGTTTTTGAGAAGTTATCCTTAGAACAATTATCCCTATTAATCACAAAAAATCCATACTCATACTAAGCATAATTCGTTATATAAGTATATAACACATCACAGCACACATATTTTTTCAATATTCCGTAAAATTCAAGCGAAATATTTAAACAATTTGAATAAAACGTGCACATAGCTTGCACGTTTCATATGTGCAAGCACAAGTCAACACAATGGAGGATATCGCCTCCTTGGGTTCGAGGCTATAAAAGTCACGTGACGGTGGAAAACAAACAACCATTTCTCCATAGGCTTATGTGCTGGACTCCTGGTAATAAGTGCAAAATCAAAAAAATAATAATTAAGCCTCTGTATTGTGCTGCCTACGAATGTTTCGATAACTCTCTGGAACCTGTACATGACTGTAAAAAGATATCTCTCCAAAGATTCCCATTAAAAAGTGCTAACATATTAAAACTTATACTGAGACGAGGCTATTTCAGGCACTTGTCGATGGAAAATATACACTTCAGCCAATCAGATTACAGGTCTACTCATCAACACAGCCGAAAGGTCACGTGTTGGTGGAAAAATGACGTCACACCGATAAACCTCATTGAACTGACTGATTCGAAAAAGTTCGGTTCCGATGATCACATGACTTTCGCGCTTCCAGGCCATCGTGAGTGGGCTATGTGACCAATGTTTATTTAGTCATTGGGAGGGTTCCTTATCTATTGATAGGCACTCATTTTCAGACCAGCTCGCCTGCAGGTAAGACGTATTGTATACCCCTAGCAGTTTTGCTGTAAAAGAACAACCTAAAGAATGAACTTCAATACTAAAGAGACTTTGGATTTTTCCGATCAAGACGCAAGTACATTTCTTTTTTATTTTATTTTATTTTATTTAACAATATAATGAGCTTATTTTAAATTTTGGTGTATTATTTAGACTAATTTTTAAAAGTGAGATTAAGTTAAATGTTTCTAGTACATTTAATATGTTTAAAGCTTAGATTTCACGAACGCTATCATTAATAAGTTTTATTCCGTGTAAACTTGTGTTTAGGCAATTCGTTAAATAAAAAATTGTTTAGGTAATAGCATAATTAAAAGTTTATTTATTTAATTAAGTAGTATTTATTAGCGTAATTAAAAGCATGTTTAGGCAATTAAGTAGTATTTATTAGCGTAATTAAAAGTTTGTTTATGTAATTAAGTAGTATTTATTAGCGTAATTAAAAGTTTGTTTAGGTAATTAAGTAGTATTTATTAGCGTAATTAAAAGTTTGTTTAGGTAATTAAGTAGTATTTATTAGCGTAATTATAAGTTTGTTTAGATAATTAAGTAGTATTCATTAGCGTAATTAAAAGCATGTTTATTTAATAAGTAGTATTTATTAGCATAATTAAAAGTTTGTTAAGATAATTAAGTAGTATTCATTAGCGTAATTAAAAGCATGTTTATTTAATTAAGTAGTATTCAATGCAAGGTTGTTTAATTAATTTTTAATAAAGTATTCTGTTGCAATAACCTAATTCTATTTTTTATATATTTCAGTTGAGTGAATTAGGCATATCAATGGATGAGCTCAACAGAATTATAGACGAAGCCAGTAAAGCTGATGATTTAGATCCTTAAGAGATAGCTACCGAGCCACAACCTGAACCTTCGTATGCCATTGCGCGGAAGCAAACAGGCACAAGGGATCCTTTAAATGTAAGTCATATTTTATTTTAAATATAGTGGGGAAATGCTTTTTTAAAAGTGGTTATGATTTATTGGGGGGGGCATCATATTTAATAATCAATAAAAGTGTTTAAGATTAAATAATTATGTGATATACTTTGAAAGAGGTTTTTTAGCATTATGCTTAATCCGTAAATAAATTATCGAGTTTTATTATGTAATGCTGTTTAAGTGCAGTTATTTTTAGTAAAGACTTGTGTGCGTGTTTGGATCACTTCCAGTTCATGTTTTAATAAGAGTTGAGTGTACTTATTTTGAATGAAATAATAAGAGTATGTTTACATAAAAGTTTAGTATTTTTGTAATCATGTAGTGCAAGTTGTTTAATATTAAATTTTTTTTAAATGTTCAATTCTTGTAAAGTATGCTCTTGTGTTGGTACACTTATTTAATATTACATAAAAGAGTTTAACATTAAAAAGTATTTAGGGTTCATGTATATTTAGGCGTGATGTGGAATACTTTTAAATTTTTAGCGTTGATACGCTTTGTTTATTTATTTAAAAATGGATTAATGTGTTTTTTCTAAGTTGGTTACTTTTAAAAAATGTGTTTATGGTTTTAAAAAATTTAGCGTTAATACGCTTAGCTTTATTTATTTAAAAATGGATTGATGTATTTTTTTTCTAAGTTGAGTTACTTTTAAAAAATGCATATCATGGTTTTAAAAAATTTAGCTTTGTTTATTTAAAAATTGATTGATGTGTTAGAAAAAAACACGTTTTTTAAAAGTTGATTACTTTTTTAAAAATGTGTTTATGGTTTAAAAAAGAATTTAGCGTTGGTACGCTGTGTTTATTTATTTAAAAATTGATTGATGTGTTTTTCCTAAGTTGGTTACTTTTAAAAATGCATACCATGGTTTAAAAAAAAATTTAGCTGTGTTTATTTATTTAAAAATGGATTGATACATTTTTTCTAAGTTGGTTACTTTTTAAAAATGTGTTTATGGCTTTAAAAAAATTTAGCGTTGTTTATTTATTTAAAAATTGATTGATGTATTTTTTCTAAGTTGATTACTTTTAAAAATGCATATCATGGTTTAAAAAAATTTTGGTGTTGATATGATTGGGTTTTTATTGAATATATTCTAAGGTATGATTTTTCTAGAGTTATGACTGTTTTTTTATTGTGTATTTTATGTTAAAAAGTATGGTAAGTCTTTATTCTATTTTACGAGTGTTAAGTCTAAGGTACGAAATAGGTTACTTGTATTTATTTACTAGGCTACAATCAATACATAGGTTAGGGTATTTTTATAGTAGGTTTATTGTATGTGGGTTTAAATAAGTATTCTAAAGTCGCATTTTTTGGATCTTTTATAGATCTGCGACCAGTGTGGAAAATCCTTCACAGAAAAGAGGTCGTTAATTCGCCATATGAAGATTCATACTGGGATCAAGCCATTTACATGTGAAGTTTGCCAGAAAACCTTTGACAGAAAATATGACTTGAATCGCCATTTCCGACTGCATAGTCGAGGCTTCCAATGTCATGAGTGTCCCCTTCAATTTTCGCTGAAAAGTGAACTCCAGGAGCATATCCGCGTATCGCATAAGAAAAGAAAGGCAGGCCCACCCACTTCTAATTCAAAGCGGGTTAAGAAAAATAGTAAGGTTCTCGATGTTTTTAACAAGCACGAGATAGAGCCAACTGAAGAGAATGAAACCGATTTAAAATTGTTTTTTGAGGAAGCGTCTCCAAAAGTAAATCAATATTTGCGTGAGGAGTTAGAAGATAATCCAATCAAGTGGTACACCACTTCAGATGGGGAAGAGGAGGTCATTACTACCCACTTCCGGTCCAAAAGCCTAATTGAGCTTGCTACCTTTACCATCGAAGGGCATATCAAAGAGGCCCAAGAAAAAATGGAAAATACTTTTGATGAGTTCACACAGAGAGGTTCAGGTCAGAGGCGCCGACTTTACAAAATTTCTGCGGGTGCCCTAAAAGTCCGTGGGGGGGGGTTAAAAAAATGTTGAAAGTCGCACAAGGTTTGTAATTTTTGATAAAAGATCGCTAAGTTTGGTGCCAAAACGCGACAATTTATTTTAAAGGGGGAGTACTTGGCTAAGATTGTAAAATAGTTTTAGTAGGTGATTTTAAGATAGATTTTGATTCCGACGATGGGTTTTTATGGAACAAGGAAGAAAAATACGGCACACTCATGAATAACGATACACTTTCCAACTTTATGGAATCTTTTCCAACTACCCTTCAATCTTTTCCTATTATTATTTGCTTCCTTGCTCGTAACTACTCAATCATTTGACTTTTCGTGCACATTTTTACCAGTGGTAAATGGGTAATACAAATAATCATGTTAGCTCCACATAAAATATCCAATATCTGAGGGTATGATCAAAGAAACGATATCTGTCTCACGGTTTTGGTACACAAATTAAAATAAACTAACTGCACCAAGGATTCGAAAAAATTTAGGATAATTCTTTACAAGCTGCACTACACACTGCAATAAATTCGAAAACTTTCATGAAACTTTCGGGAAAAAATCTTAAATGTGGAACTGCACAGCAAAATATTTCTAAGAGTGGCTATTCTGCAAAACATTTTCGTTTATTCGGGTGTCTAGTACAGCTTGTGAACCTACATCCTAAAAATTGTGAAGTGATTGAGATAATTAGTTTTCTTTTTTGTATTTATATACCAAAATTGCGTGTTTTCTTCCCAGCGCTGAAGGTGACATTCAAAGTTTAATTTAAGTGAATAGTGTGAATTTTCGCATCCGATTATCTGTACTACGGTGAAGCAACGCTGGGCATAGAATGAAAGTCTCCACCGTTGTGTCTAAGTAACGATAACAGCAAACCAGTTAAAATCAAGATTCTTTTTAAAGTAATGAAGTATTTCTGATGAAATGCCCTTCTTTTAGAAAAATCTGCTTGTGCTGGAGTCACCTTAAATTTGTTTGCCTTACGCAAATTCTCTGTCAAAATTCGAGAATTCCTGGGCGCACACCCCCTTTGCCCTTGTAATAAATCAGACCCGAAAGAGGTGTATTACACTATTTCCCTTCTTTTATTTTACTTTTAGCGATAGAATTTTGATTGGTTTTAACTAATCATTATAAATTTCAAAGCAAAAGAAAAGTGTATTGGGGGGGGGGGAACATGCAACAATAATATCACAATCAGTCAAATTTCTTGTCATATAAATGGAAATTTTGTATAAAAAGTGATTCAGTTTTCGAATGTAACAATTCACGATCAATTTTATTCTTGTTTAATCTATCTCATCCCTGTCTGAAATCCTCAGAGTTTTCAAAAAATGTTATTCATAGTATTGTTTCTCAGCTCATTCATTTCCTGTATTTTTTTTTCAACAAATTAAAAAAATTACAAACATTCATAGGCGCACCCACGGGGGGGGCTATGGGAGCTCAAGCCCCCCTAAGGTGAACAGTTAGAAGTGAAAAACTTTTAAAAAATGAAAAATGTCACTAATTAATTATTACTATTATTATTATTTATTGTCTTCAAATTATTTCTAAAGTATTTTTTACCTAAAAAGATGTTAGTTTTTAAATAAATACTTACAGAGAGTTTATGAAACACTGTTAAAGTCGGTTACAATATCACTGAAAAGATCAGATAATTATTTTTGATCAGATGATTATTTTATTAATTATTTATACTCTATAATGAGTTTTGTTTGTGGGCTTGTGTTGTATGGGCAAATCAAGTGGTACAGAATATTTTGACGTTATAAGAGGGTTGTAACTATTATCGATCTCACTATAACCGAGTTCAGCAGTATTTTTAGCTCACCCCCCCCCTAAACTAAAATACTGGGTGCGCCACTGCAAACATTATACCTTTAAAATTAAACTAGATAGTTTCCTCAGAATGAATTAATGCAACGTTTTCTATGTTGAAATGTGTGTAGGACCACATAAAAAAAATTGGTAACTATTTAAATGCAAACAGAAAAATAAAGCAGAACAAAAAAAAATGTTTATCTTAGAGTTAATAATTATTCGAAAAATATTTTGAATGGTTTGCCATATAACCTCCAGGCATGATTTTGAGCATCCTTCTGAAGTAGAGCTATTTCACCCTCTACCATTATGTGGTCAAATTTGCAAAATTACGAGAGACATACATTTCAGTAATGTATGTTCATGCGTCCATGATTTCAGTATAATTTTACAAAAACAGCATTGGGCTAGATCAAAGCAAATAGTACGTAATTCCGCTTTGTCAAACAAGAACAAAAATTAATAAAATATTCGCAGAAAATGAAACGGAAGGCATCTCGAAATGTTAGTGTGGACGACAGTCTGTTCCACCCTTTTCAATAAATAACTGAGCACTAAAATCATTCAAAAATAAGAAAAGGAAATTGAGACTTTAGAAGAAAGTGAGACAAACCTTTATACCTTAGAAGCCTCGCGTCAGTCTCATTCAATTAACACCAAAGCGCCGACACTTTTGATGAATGGGCATCTTTTTTTGTTCCAGAGATATACAAAGTGTTGTATATTAGGTGCTTGTAAACAGACAGACCTTGATGTTCTCTATTTACAATAAAAACAATTAAAACTACTCACTTCGGAATCCTGAAGTAATATTATTAGAACTATCTCAAAACATTTCCATAATGGGAATGAGTCTTTCACCTAACTCCTGCGTTATCTTTCCCGCGTGAACTTTTGATTGTAGCCAGCGGCTTTGTCTCAAATTCTCCGCTTTCCGGTACTCTTGGGATAACATAGTATCATTGTATTCATACATTTTCCCATGGAGGACGAGGATTCTGGGATGAGGTCTGTTTGTGTGGGTCAGAAAGGGGGGGGAAAGTGGGCAAAGGCATTGCCGGTGGGACTGCAGGGAGTCGCACATCACATTGTGAAAAAGCTTTGAATTTTAGAAAGACATTGTTTCCATGGGCGCCAGATAGGAAGGCAAGTGGCAGTGGGGGATTGAGATTTGAGCCCGCCTAGCATAGTAAACATTTTTACAGCATACTGAACTTCTAAGTATTATTTTCGTGCTAAAATGTCCGAAAGTTAAGATGACACCCATACACTTCTAAATTAGTACTCATATGAGAAACTATTATAATTATTATTATTATTTTAAGTAGACAAAAATATTACCTGTTTGGATTCCTTTTTTTTTTTTCATTCACTTTTTAAAATTTTAGAGTATGTGCTAAGTTACTACTTATTGGAATTTTATTATAATTACTCCAGTTCCGAGGCACATAAGGGTGTATGCCGAAGAAACAAAATCTGCATAACGGTCTTAGTACACAAATTAAAGTAGACTATCGCACCAAGGATTCGAAAAAATTTAGGATGATTCTTTATAAGCTGCACTACATACCGAAATAAAGAATAACACGTTCTTTAAAATTTTCGATTCTTAAAATTTTTTCTGAAAGTTTTGTAAATGATACAGGTTTATTGTTTATTTTAGTGTATAGTGCAGTTTCTAAAACATAAATCCTAAAGATTTGAAATATTTGACATAATTAATTTTTTTGAATCTGTGTACCAAAATTTCATGTTTTTTTTTTTTTTTTTTTTTTTTTTTTTCCCGAACTACAGCGATAAGCTGAAAGTAGCTGTCATTCAGTTGCCTTTAAACAGGGTTTAATTTCTATCCAAAAATAGTGCAAGAGCCCTGATTTTTTGCATTGCAATTTACAAAATTAATTATCTAATTTAAGGTATTATTAAGTTAATTCTTGTTAGCTCTGTATTAGTATGCGATGTAATAAAATTAATATCAAAAGGAACAATTACGATGGTAATTAAAAATTTAAATTTAGTGTAAAATTTCACCGAGAAAAAAGAAGTAGTGGAGCTGAGCTCCCTCCCATGCAAATTAAGCACTTCCTTTAAATACATGAAAGTATTTAGCACCCACGAAAACTTTTCTGTGGGTGCTAGAGATCTGACATGCTACATAAAAAAAAAAAAAAAAACTGTCCCTCACTAAAATTTTATTTTCGAATTATGCGGTTGCAAAGCACTCGTCGTCATCAGTGGCGTGACTATACCGTTAGGGCCCGTAATGAATTCATTGGATAGGGTCCTTCCTCACTGTACAGAATCTCAACCAACATGTTGCAGTTCACTTTTTCTAGCTTTCTATTTGGGAAAAGCTCCCCCTCCGTCCGGGGGACCGTGGCTTTTGCCCGTTCTACCGCCCTATAGTTACGCCAGTGATTGTCTCATCGAAGTTCCTCATGCGCATCTAAATTATAAAGGACATGGGTGCATATATAGGGAAGTAGGTGGGGGCTCGGGTCCCTCCCTCTAGCCGTCGGTATAGTGAACATTTTTATATTAGCTAACCTTTTTTTCACTATTTCAGTACTAAAATGTTTGAAAGCGCGATTGCCGATGACCTTACAAATGCCAGAAATAACCCCTCCCCCCCTCGCCTTAAAGTACTCATATGGACGTCCATGCCGAAGCACCCACATACATTTGGCCTCATTAAAGATTTTCTTTTAAACTTTTAAAATATCACACAACTAATAAGCAAATAAAGCATTTTAGTACTGAAATAATGCAAAAAGTTCCGTATGCTTTACAAAGATTCATATTACGTAATGGCATAATTGGGGCGGGGGGGGGGGAAACCCTCCTTGAGTGTACATCACTATGTTGGGGTTATCAGACGATTGCTGGTGCTCAGCATCCAACGTAACTTTTTTTACAAGCCCAAAGCACCCACATAAACGTCTTTTCCTAGCCCTTTCTGGGAACTTCAAACTTTGACTTGGCACTAAAATTTTTGTGGGTGCGGAGCACCCACAGAATTTTTTCAGTGGGTGCTTGAGCCCCGGAGCACCCACGTAGTCGGTGCCACTGGTTCAGGTTGGATATTGCACAAAATTTTAAAGTTGGAACTTTGTTGTGCAGTCTACCATCCTTTAGCGACGAGCAGTTACATCCCCCTCCCCCCTCAACTTGCAGTCAAGAAAGCAATCCTCAAAATCAAAAACGAAGATAACAAGTGCTTGGTATGGTGCCTTCTCGCTCATATGATGAATATTGATCGATCACTAAATCCTGAACAAATGTATCATTATGAAGCCTTCGAAGAGTAAATCAAGATGGGAAATATACAGTTTCCGGTACCCGTATCTAAAATACCTCTCATTGAAAAATTAAACAATATTAGGATTAACGTATACGGATACGAAAAAGAAGTGTTTCCATTGTTTATTTCAAACCGGGAAGATGAAGACTGTATTAATTTATTGCTCATTGCCAATGAAGACACCCAACATTATTGTTTAATTAGAAGTTTTTCAAGATTATTGGGCGACCTTACAAAACATGATGGTCAAGCATATTACTGTTATCGGTGCTTGCATAGATTTCGGGAAGAGAGGAATTTAAAAGAGCACATACCGTATTGTAAGGAACATGCAATACAAAAAATTTACATGCCTACCGAAGAAGATAGTTTGTTATATTTTAAGAAACAACACTATCAACATCCTCTTCCCTTTATCATATACGCCGACTTTGAGTCTTTAATTATCCCGATCAGCGCGGCAGAACCGAACCCTCGGCAGTCCTTCACCCACAAGCAGAGTCAGCACATGGCATGTGGATATGCTTATATCATTGTAGGACCGGATGGTAAATCATACAAGCCCATTCAATATTATAGAGGACCCAATGCAGTGGATCATTTTTTTATCAAATTTGATTAAGGAAAAAGATGAACTGTCTGCTAAATTAACAACAAACGTTCCCATCCAGATGTCCCCGCAAGATGAGCAGGCTTTTCAGAAGACGGTGAATTGCTTTTTATGTAAGAAGTCGTTAGGTAATGATCGTGTAAGAGATCATGATCATCTTACCGGTCGTTACAGAGGGGCTTTGCATAATAAATGCAATTTAAAGTACCGTCTACAGTAGAAGATCCCCGTGGTGATGCATAATAGCAAGAACTATGACAGTCATATAACAATGCAAGGACTAGGGAAATTTAAATATCACCAAATCGATGTCATTCCAACTAACATAGAAAAATATATTTCCTTCTCCTTGTCCAAAAAGTATAAAAATATCAAAGTCTCCCTGCAATTCATAAATAGCATCCAATTCATGTCGACCTCCTTAGAAAAGCTAGTTTCCAATTTACCCAAGGATAAGTTCATCCTTCTAAAGGAAAATATATCGCAACATATAGATTTGCTGCTAAGAAAAGGTGTCTACCCCTATGAGTACATGTCTTGTTTTGAGAAATTCGATGAAACCTGCCTACCTCCTCAAGAAGCATTTTTTAGTAGTTTAGCGCAGGAGTCTATTTCTGATGAAGAGTACGCACATGCACAAACTGTTTGGCAAGCTTTCAACATCCAAAATCTGGGAGAGTACCACGACTTGTATGTGCAAAGTGATGTCTTTCAGTTGGCGGATGTGTTTCAAAACTTTAGGAAGCTGTGCAAACAGTACTATGATTTGGATGCTGCACATCTCATGACCGCTCCGGGGCTTGCATGGCAAGCTTCACTTAAAATGTTAGACCGACCTCTGCAATTGTTAACGGATATAGACATGCATCTGTTTATCGAGAGGGGCATTCGAGGAGGTATATCCACCATCACCAAACGTTGGGCGCAGGCGAATAATAAGTATTTAGAGGGTTATGACCCTTCAAAGCCTAGCTCATACATACAATATTTAGATTGTAATAATTTATACGGTGCAAGTATGGTGCAGAGCTTACCACATGGCAATTTTAAGTGGCTGTCTAATGAAGACATTGATATTGAAGCTTTTTTATCGATGTCTGCAGACGGACCGCAAGGTTGCATACTAGAAGTGGACTTGGAGTACCCCAAGAACTGCATGATGCACATAATGACTACCCCCTAGCTCCCGAGAAATTAACTGTCACCCTTAAGGATCTTTCGCCTTTATAAATATTCATGATAAAAGATATAGCATATACTAATTCAACTAAATTAATTCCAAATTTAAAAGATAAAAAAATTACATTACACACTATAGAAATTTGCAACTGTATACTCAACTAGACTTAAAAGTTACTAAAATTCAAAAAGTGTTGCAATTTGATCGGTCTCCATGGTTAAAGAAGTATATAGAGTTCAATACTGAAAAAAGAAAACACGCCGCTTCAACGTTTGAAAAAGATTTTTTCAAACTCGTGAACAATTCGGTATATGGCAAAACTATGGAGAACGTAAGAAATAGAATAAATCTGGAATTAGTGAACAACAAAAAAATTGCCGAAAAACGAGTAGCTTGTCCAACGTTCCAAAGTTTCACAATATTTAACGAAGACCTAGTAGCAGTGAAACGCATTAAGAAAACCTTAAAATTAAATCGTCCTATCTATGCTGGGTTCTGCATCTTAGAACTCAGCAAATTAATAATGTACGATTTCCACTATAATGTCATAAAAAAGCAATACGGGGGTAACGCAAATCTGCTCTTCACGGATACTGACTCTCTCACTTATGAGATTTTCACAGAGGATGTTTATCAAGATATGCAACAATGTGCCCACATATACGACACTTCAGATTACCCGCTAGATCATCCTCTCTATAGCAGCATCAACAAAAAGAAGATTGGATGTTTCAAGGATGAGTTGAATGGAAAACCTATCCTTGAATTTGTGGGGTTAAGAGCAAAGATGTACTCCATCTTAACTGAAGACTGCAAAGGGGGTTGCACGTCATGTCATACGCAAGCGCCTAACACATGAGCAATATTATAGATGTTTACAATCTTTAGACGGCACAAAAGAACTTAATTATCGAATCCAAAGTGAGAAGCACAAACTATTCAGTATTTGTCAGAATAAGGTAGCTCTAAGCGCTTTTGATGATAAGCGATATGTTTTAGAGGATGGAGTGCATACACTCGCTCATGGCCATTATGAGTGTGTAAAAAAAATAAAAAATAAAAAAAAAATGAAAAAATAAAAATAAAAAAATGAAAAAGATAAAAAAATATATATCCATTTTAGCAAGTGAATAACGGTAGTATACTGTGTGGAGATTTCTTTTGTTTGTAGGCCTCCTGGGGATGTTGTAAGTTTCTTTGCTCCACATAGTTAATTATTATTTAAAGAAACAAAAACAACAACGCATCCTCTGTGCTACGCCCTGTCTCCATTCATGCGAGGCTAGCGTGATGGGGAAAGGCACAGTAAAAATTTTTATTTGAAATGAGGCGGTAGATGTTCTACCGGGTGGCTGGCGGGTCCTCATTTAATTACAATATTTTTTATTTCAGGTTTAATCCATGAAGTGCAGTTCATTTAAAAATATAACAAAGTCCCTCATTTTGATGCTAAATGTTAAAGTCCCTTATTTTCATTAGAGAATGCATCACAATCTGAAAATTTTTCCAAGTCCCCTTATTTGAAAAATATCTTAATGTCTGAAAAAATTACAAGTCCCCTTATTTGGAAAAAAAAATCTTATCCATCCTTCCAACATCCGGTCAACTTCCTCTCTCAACATCCGTTCCGACCACGCCCCCTCTCTCTCTCAGCCCAGGGAACGCCCCGGACAGCACCGCAGAATTAACATGGCACCGCATGAGCAGAACTGTCCTTTTTCTACTACTCTCGCTCGCCATGTCCTCTAAATGCCAGTTCTTGCTTACTTAAAAACAATACTGCTTTGATGGGTAATTGTTCACTCATAAGCGTCTATTCAGGTTTACCTTCTTGATAAATTCAGCAATATAAAGTCGAGAGTTTGCCGAACATATATTCTCCTTACCCCCTCCCTGACTTCTCGAGCCAATCAGTGAGTCGAATTCACAAGTGCTGCCGACCTTTCAAAAACTTCCATGAGCTGAGTCTTAGCTGTGTTCCCCCATTATAGCCTATGCTGGAGGGACTGCTTACGTAATCGTTGTCATGGAAACGGTGCTGCCAATTTTCTTATCAGCGCTCTGGGCTGAACCAAAGATTTTCGCAATTGAATTTGCGGGAAGATTAAAGTGCTTTTTTTCTGAATGAGCGATAAGGCCACAATACGGTTTTTTTGTTTGGTTTTTTTTTTGAGATTTTTTAATTTATCGTATGAATTCCATAATTCTAATCTGAATTTAGGAAAATTAGTAGAATAAATTATTTTAAAGTATGTGCTGATAATTTCAAGTGCAGCCCGGCTGTACTTGCTGTATCCCACGAGCCGCCACTGGATGATTTTTTCTTTATAAGATCATTTTAGTCACGCTATGTAAGCGAAAATCTGTATGTATCTGCGAAACCATGAACATGTTTGGAGAAAGGATTCAATTTCGTAAACGTTTTTTGGAGGTGGAATTCTTTGTATAGAGGAAACTTTTTCTGTATCAGCTTCAATTCCTTTTTGTGTGATCCAAAATCCCAAATATTTAACACGAGAGCAAGCGAAATGGCACTTCTCTTTATTGGCCCACTATTGAAAGAGTAGTAGTCTCTCAAAAACAGCTGCAGGGCTGAAAGATGTTGTTCAAAAGTTTCAGACAAAATAATTATATCGTCAAAGAAAGCAAGTGTTTGCACATTATCTAGAGCATTGCGGACACGGTCCGTCCGTTAACCTTTGGAATGTAGCCGGTCCATCTTTAAACCCGAAAGGCATTCTTAAAAATCAATTACGAAAGGGTCACACAAACGCTGTTTTGTCTTGTTCATCAGAATAAACTTAAATTTGGTGATAACCTGATTGAAGATCCGTTGTGGACATGAAAGGCGTAGGTTTAGCCTCATGCTGGAAATCATCCATTCGTGGAAGCGGGTAGGTGTCCGTTACTATGATTGAGTTCAACCTTCTCTAATCTATACAAAGACGCATCGACAGATTCGATTTCGGTATTAACCCATTTATGCCTAGTGTCCCTTTTTTGGGACGGCATTTTCGCTATTAGTCGAAAACGTTATTTATTTTTCCTAGCCTTTATTCATGAGTACTGAGCCTCAAATCTACAAAATATTTTAACATGACCAAGTAGGATGTTGATATTTCGATTTTGATGCATAATGATTTTAAAAGAAATCATCCCTTGTTCAAGAAGTGGACATCAGAAATATTTCTATTATTTCTGTTATCAGTAAAAATCGAAGAAAGTCGCAAAAATATCCAGGCACAAATGGGTTAAAACGACAAGAGAAGCACACGGCGATTCGCATTCTTCTAGTGTTACGACTCTGAAGAGTCTTTTCTGTTTTCCCTGGACGAGTGATTTTGTTTTGCTTCTACCCTCGCCGATGGGGAAAAATTTTTGTTATGATTTTTAGATCCTGTGATGACGCCCTTTGTGTAAGCATGATATTTAAGATTCCATCACAGAGTTTAAGTGTTCCTATTTGTTCTATATGCATGTGTATATGTGTCGAATCGTTAATAAAATAAGAAAAGACAATTTCTGAGTAATTTTAAAGTTGCATTTTGTCCGAGTGTATTTTTCATGGTGAACACCGGACGCGATCTCAGATTCTGATACGACTGTCTTTGATTGAGGAAGGTCCCTCATTTAATTTACCTAATTGATTTGTTGATTTTAAATTACGAATAAGCTATCGAATTAATGTGAAATGGCTATATAAAGAAAGAAAGCTAAAAGAAAAACTGTTCAATCATTGTTTTCGAAACTCGCGACTAAATCGAAAGTGCAGTCGAGTGTCAGTTATGTAAAGAGTTTACGACAGAAAAAAAATGATGAATTGCACCGTTTGAAAACTCAACTTTTTGAAAAAATAAAAGAATGGGATACATTGGATGAAGAAATTGAGAATGTTATTTAAATTAAAGAATTAGAAAAGGAACTGATCGCTAATGAAAAGTATAAAGAGACAGGTATTATTTTGAAAACGAAAATTGACAGATGCATTGTGTCTTCAGAAAAACAAAATGAACCTCTCGAGTTATAAAATGAACAATAATGTCGAGTCGAATAATACTGATAGAAAATTGCGTTAAAAACAAAAACGCCCTTCAGAAACTTCCTCAGTTAAATATTTCTACGTTTAATGGCAATAGTACCGACTGGCTTGCTTTCTGGAATTCCTATGAAGTAGCAATACACAATAACGACTCGCTTAGCAACATCGAAAAATTCGCGTATTTGAAAACTTATTTAAAGGGAATTGCTTAATCCGGTGTGTCAGGGTTTTCTATAACCGATGAGAACTATGACTCTTGCATTTCAATGTTAAAAGAACAGTTTGGGAGAACATACTTAATTATTTCTTGCTGTAGGAATAAATTACTATTAGTAGATTCTGTTAAAACTGACCATAATATTGCGGCCTTAAGAAAAATGTATGACGCTATCGAAATTCAGGTTAAATCGGGGCCACGCGAGATGTTTCTACCGGGCCGTAAACCTGTTCTGAAATGTGCCTGTGACGTCACGATGTAAATCCTAGTTAAGCAAGCACCTGCTCTGCTGCACGCGGCTGAAAGCACATGTTTCTAGGATTTCTTTGCAGGATAGCCGTTGCAAATGAATTGTTTTACCATCTATTTGGATCTATTATTCTTCTAAACTTACGGTAAGTAATCATATTGAATAATTTGAAGAAATTGCATTCTTTATTCTTTTATATATTTAATAATTTTAATCCATATTTACTTTTAAACATTCTTTAGAGTAAGAAGTAATTTGAGTAGCGTACGACTTCCATTATTGCACACAATAAATTGTTCTTGAGAACCAATGATTTCGCAAATGCAAGGATGCAATTATTAACAAAAAATACAAGTTTTATACTATACTAACGATTTTCAAAAAACATTTTGCAGATATTTAAGTACACTATAAGTTTATGTAGCCCTGATTAGTTATGTAAATCGCAGAATGAATTTAATTTTATGTGCATAAACTTTATTTAATATCATTTCATGTCTAACAGTTTTAATGAAATGATTACTGCATATTTTGATACGCCTCTTTGCAAGCTGTGTTACTATGATCTTATCTTACATTTTAGAACTAATTTTAAAATTCATTGTGCATTTATAAATAAGACGTTTTAAATCACAGATAAAATTAAAATTAACATTTTTTTTAATTAATAAATTTTACTTATTAATATACGGGAAAGGAGATTAAATTTGACTTGGAAAATTTTATAAAACCGTTTAATAAGATTCATTTAGTACTTATTTGTTCTTTCTTTCATGTTCATCTTTTATTATAATTACATATTTTTTAATAAAGTATAATTATAATTTTTTGTTTCTTTAGATGGGTCGAAAATGCGGTGTACCTGGGTGCTGTTCCAACTACAACAAATCCAAGGAATATGTTTCCTCGTTTCAATTTCCCAAAGACGAATACAGAAGACAACTGTGGATTAAAAAAATAAATAGAGAAAATTTCATACCATCTAAAACAGCTGTTGTATGTATCAAACACTTCAGCGACAAATTTATTGTTCGTGAGGATAAAGCCATTCGACCAGATGGAAGTGTTTTAATTGTACCTTGAGAAAATCCCAAATTAACAGATGATGCATACCTATCAATTTTTCCAAATCAGCCAAGTTATTTGACTTCTGAGCCTCCTCCGAAAAGAAGAGATCCAGGTGATAGATTTAAAAAAGCGGAACTCAGGGACGAAGAAAAATTTAAAAAATGGTGTTTGGAGGACATTATTCCCACATATGAATCTTTTAAAAGTACTTATATATCAAAACTACCCAATGGATAGGTATTAGAAGGTTTATTATACCGGTTTATTAGAACAAAAGAAGAGGACGATTTTATTTTGTTTTACAAAATTAACTGCAACGAGACTCCTACAATGACAGTTTCTTTCAAAATATTTCAAGACTTAACGATAAAAGCATGGAAAGGTTCGATTTTATTGAACAATAAGCAGTATGAATTTATATTGCAAAAAGAAAATGCGATAGGTGGACAAAATTTGATTGTTTGTTGAATTTTTTTTTTCAACTTGTGAGGAAGATAAAATTCCATTTAGCACTAAGGTTGATTATATTACCATTCTTTCGGAATACAAAAATGACTCAGAATTTTCGGAAGGTAAATCATTTTATATTGATCTTATTCTTGAGCATGTTTCACAATTGTCATTGTCATCTAAAAGATTATCATATTCACCTAATTACATTCTGTTTGCTGTTAAATTTTTTTTACAGTTATCCCGTAGCATGTAATTTTATTCGTAACTCTAAAATTTTAATTCTTCCTCATCCTGTATATTTGAAAAAGTTTTCTAGTCCTTTAAACGGCAGTACTGACTTAAACAATGATAATCATCTTTTATATCTAAAACAAAAATCTGAATTGTTAAAAGATTGATAGGATGGAACCAGGGGCGGATCCAGAGAAACCATCTGGGGGGGGGGCTCCGTTTTTCATTAGGATGATACATTGATTTCCCAATACTTTTTCTCCCAAGGTATAATTATACATGGTATATCACAACTAAATAAGTATGTTGTCTGTTGCAAGGACCGTCGAAAGAAAACTCGGAATGGGCGGCAGAGCTATCGTGCGCCCTATAGTTAAGGCCGATGCTCATAAGCCACGTGTTTTATGCGTTTCGATGGACGACGGGACTGATACGGGAAAAAATGTTTCCTTGCTGTCTCCATTGTGTGGGGTCAGGGTTTTCAGTTTAACACATTAATCTTTTGTTGGTAGATCCCGACTGGTCATTAAAAGTCGTAAATTTTGCCAGAAAAATGTCGCCTTAACGACAGTAGTGACGACAAGACGTGGCTAATCAGCAACGACCTTTATTCATATTGTTGTTCGCTGGCCCTACTCATTAACATTTTAGTGTATACAGAGTATAATTGCTGAATGCATTATTGATTGAACCCATTTCACAGCCACCGTGCAATATACAGTGTTCACAGCATACATTTTCGCATTTTAGGATGGCATTAAGTTTTACAGATTAAGTAATTCCCATCCTTTTTTGTGAGGACTGTAGTAAACCAACCTGAATTGCTATTTACAACTATTATCACTATTACCTGCTATTTACAATTTGAGATTTCCATTTTAAAAGCAGACCAGCTATACATTGCCAGGTACTCGCTTTGTCTGATATCTGAGGATTTGTACCCATACGTCTGGGTGGTGTGGACAACTTATGAGAGCAGTTGAAAGAATGAAAGCTGTACAAATTGCTGAGGGTTGATTGTTCGTCTATGCTTCAGCATCACTTAAGGCCGATGCTGATTGCAGCTGCGTCTAACGTGACTGCAGTGGGTAAGAGGGCATTCTCGCAGCGAATTTTACGACTTTTTAATGGCAATTCGGTGTTTACCGATAAAAGATTTCTGCACTAAACCGCAAACTATGTCCCCTATAAAATGGAGAGAGCAACGGAAGATTTTTTTCCCCGTATCAGTGTACCGTCGTCCATTCAAATACGGCGGAGCCTGCTAAAGTGATCACCTTGGAAAAGAGATCGTCTGTCTATAGTGGCAACTTTAATGCAATTTCACTTTACAACCATCACACTTTACCACCTTTGTAAGGTGGCCAGTTTTGTTTTTTCCCAAGGGTAGTCCCATTAGACAGGTTCCACTGTACAAATAAAACTCGGAACTGTGCACCAGCCACTGTGGCGATAGCGAGTCAATAAAATTTGCCCCTCCTTCTGTTTAAAAATAAAAGCTCTATCATTTTTGTAAATAGAGAAATTATGTTTAGCCCACAAGGATTCAATAAGTATTGGTGTAAATATTCATGGTATATATATATAATTGGCTCTCTGTTTAACGACTTTCAAGGAACCGTGAAAATGTGAAAAATCGTCTTTAAATAGAGATCTTCCATAAACAGAATTTGTAAAAGAATAACATTTCCCTTTACACTTTGGAAGGTGGCTGGTTCAAAACCAGTTCGCGTCCGCCGACCTAACTGTTCGGAGTTTTCCGTGCTTTCCTCCGAAACTTAGCTTAAATAAGGGTTAGGAGCCCTTAGAAAGACCCCACGGAGTGCATCCCACCCATGGCTTAGATTCCATGTGCAGATAATTGGCCGTAATCCTACAGCACCAACATCAACCCTTTACATTCTTAGGACTGGGAATATTTTTCTTGATAAATTTGCGTGTTCAAAGATGTTACTTTTATTATCATTATATTATTTTATTATCCACACTAAATTATTTTAAGTTACCTTAAAAAAAAGATAATAAAAGCAAACAATACAATAAAATTAGGTTTCGAGAAAATCAAAATGAGTCAGTTGTTTCATTTTTCGCCTTCCCGTTATTCTTTCTTCCAGATTTCCTCAAATGTGAAATGCGTCAGCTTCCATTTTATGAATTTTTCTATCTAACCAGCCGAAGCCTGAAAATTTTGCATTCCAAATTTTTCTGCCAGAATAAAAGCACTGCAGTAATTGCTTAATTTTATTTTATTTTGGTAATACAAACAATTATCTACATGAGGGATCTAGCCCGAGTACGGGGTGCCCTACGTGCAGAACCTTATTATCGCATGGGCAAATCGGGACTTTGTCCAGGGCCCCCGGCTCAAAAGGGCCACCCACTTTAAAATGTTGTTCCGAAATATTCTTTTTATATCAAAATAAAACAAAAATAATTGATGTGGGGGGGGGGGCAAATTCATCAATGCCCGGGGCGCCTGTTGGTCATAATCAGGCCCTGTTTACGTGGGGGTTTTTCTAAATGGTCTTAATCCGTATTTATGAGAAGTTTCGGAGAAAACTACGTAAGACTCCGAACGGCTAGATTGACGGACGCGACCCGAGTTTGAACCAGGCACTTTTCTTCTCCCAGTTGCAAGCGCTGTGTGCTCAGCCACTCATCGGGCCTCCAGAAATTGGAGTTATGTGTTATGTGGCAAGCCTATGCATGCTAGAGGCATCTGCATTCTGGGGCGGTTGCCTTGGTCGGAGGATTCTTTCAGAGGTTCTAACGCGTATTCACGTTAAATATGGAGTAAACCATCTGAAAAAACTCCAGATAGTTAGATCGACAGCCGCGCGGTAGGCCCAAACGCGGGACCTTCACACTTCAGCCGCCTATCATGTCGAGGGTCTTATCCACTCGGCCATGGTGGTGCCCAGAAATTGGAATGTTGGATGCTCTTGCTTCATGCAACATTTTGCATGCAGAAGTGCCTTGGCAAACTCTCCCAATCGGCCACATTGACTTTTCGGCAGTTTGGATTTGGATCCCGAACTAAATTTTTGTGCTGCTTCAAGAATTTTCTCTTTGCTTCTAAAATACTTTTGAGAATACACTCAGGTAGTTGAGATTGTCTTGCGAATTGCATTTTTGACATTCCCCCGATACTTTTTTCCCTCTCTTAAAAATGTTTTCCCTTAATGCTGTAGCGTAAGATGATAAAAAGAAATCGTTGTTAAACAGAAACGATGTCGTCTTTGAATAGAAATTTTTTACGCTGGAGTTAACGGGACTTTGAAATATCATCTTTGGAAAGAGATCGTCGTTAAATAGAGAATCAACTGTACATACACTGCTACTTTTTTAAATTTCTGTTCATGTGAAAATTTCCTCCCACTGGGGCTCATTGAAATGGAAGCCGCTCCTTCGGCCCATCGCCTACCTATATAGGGGGATCTGTCACCGCAACGCGGTTGCCAGAGGCCATTAGCAACAACAACAACAAAAGTTCACGACAGGGCTAAAAATTTCATCATATTCAATTCCCTTCGTTTGTCCGAATCCCTGTGCTACTAATCTAGCCTTGTATGTTACAATTTTGCCACCCTCATATCCTTTTATATTATAGACCCATCGGCATCCTATAACTTTAGCGTTATGGGGTTTTGGTACAAGAGTCCATACTTTACGCTCTCGCATAACTGAGACTTCCTCTTCCATAGCTTTTTGCCAATATTCAGCCTCAGGTGTTTTGAGAGCTGCGCTATAGCAAGAGGGGGTAGATGTTTCTAGTCTTAATGATGGGGTAACACAGATATCAGTCTTAATTTCTCCAGAATGAGAATCCCTGTTGCTAAAATTAAACCATTTGGGATTGTATTCAATGTTACGTTTCCTGCAATATTTCTCTAGGTCATGATATGATCTTAAACGGGCTGAGGAATTTTCCGGGTGGTAATAAATGTCTATTCTTTCTCCTGTCTGCCTTGTGGCAACTGTAGGAGATACAACTCTGAACCATTTTGCTTTCTTTAAACGTGTAGGAGATGAATCTGCGCTCTTACTAGGGCCTGAAAGTTTATTCAATTCATCGCATGATCTTATCGATTCAATAGTTGTAGGTTTAAATTCTGCTTTTATGTCATCCTCAATGTCCGACGTATCCGATTCAGACGATTCTGTTTCTGAATTTTCAAATGTTATTTTACTTTTATTAGAGGGGTCCAGTACTGCCCCACTTGATTTGGGTTTATCAAAAGTTACATTAATAGTCTCAATAACTTTACGTTCACCTGAGAGCCCACACACGATAACCTTTAGTTCCCATTGCATAACCAACCATCATCCCTTTTTTTGTTCGCATATCTAGCTTTTTTCTTAGTTGTTTAGGAATATTAACGCAAGCTATTGAACCAAATGATACAAGATGTTAGACAGAGGGTTCCCTCCCCCCATATAATTCAAACGGAGTTTTGTCGTTTTTCCCGTGGCAAACACGGTTCCAAACATATGTATAACATAAGAGGGCCTCAGACCAAAATCCTTCACTTAAACCCACTATGTTTAAGCATTACTTTAATTGCATTTACTGCCGTGTAATTAGATCTTTCCGAAACTCCATTTTGCTCTGGCGTCTATGTATTTGTTCGTTCATAACCGATACCTTGATTATCAAGGAACTTTTCAAACTCTGTATGACAAAACTCAAGACCGTTGTCAGTCCGTACGCTAATAATTTTGGAATTTAGAAACCGCTCGGCTCTTTTGAAAACTAACAAATACATTGAACACTTTGTCTTTATTTTTCAGCGGATAAGTGACGACTTTTCGTGAAAAGTCATCACTAATTGAAAGAAAATAACGATGCCCGCCAATAGCTACACAAGGCATGGTCCGCATAAATCCATACAGTGGCGTAGCAAGGGGGGGCGGTCCGCCCCGGGCGGCAATCTGAAAGCAAAATTAGGGGGTGGCAGCAGCCGCCCTCCTTTTTTTACCGTCACACAAGATCAGGGGCGTAGCCAGAAATTTTTCATGGGGGGGTTACGACTACTACAACTCATATATATGTATACGTGTGTGTGATAATTTAGTGAAGAATATACATTTTGTATGGCAAAAAATTTCTCATGGGGGGGTTATGACCCCCCTAACCGCCCCCTTGGCTACGCCTCTGCACAAGATCTAAAAGAATTGCACTCAATTTAATGAAAATCATCTTACACTGAACCAGAAGCGCCCATACAGGGGGCGCATACAACGCTTGACCTGAGGATCGGCTGGGGATATCCCCAAGCCGGCAATCTGTAACTAGAGATAGAGGCCGCAGCAACAGACCCCCTTTTTGCCCTTTCGGATATTTTTCTTACAGAATATCTAAAATTATTACTTTCCCTTTAATGAAAAACATTATACACTAAACCATGGGCGCCCATATATTGGGCTAAAATGGTGGCTTGACCTAAAGGGCGGTTGGGGTTACCTTTAGACTTAAGTATAGTAGGCAGTTTTATAGCATACTGAACTTTTTTCTATTATTTTAGTACTAAAACGTTTAGGAGTCCGACGGGAGTCGCCCCTTACAAATATAAGATAACTTCTAAGAGCACTCATATGGGCGCCCATGCCCATATGAGTATGCCCTTGCCAAAGACATCGTCCTGTTAGCTGTTGATAGTTGAATTTTTCAAAATATATAAAGAATAATAGTTTTGTTGAAATTTTTTTGAAGTACTTTTCGTTAAATGTCGCATCCTGCTTTACCAATGCGAAAAGATATTATCTAAGTCTGAGGACCAGGGTCGTGAACAAGGGGCATCATGGGCATCGTGAGGGTTGGGGGTCAGAATCACTAGACCCCCCTTCCCCGTGGTTTTTCTATGGGTAAAATGAGACTGTTTTTTATGTTCAAGTAAAAGAAAAAGCGTATTTCTCCCTTCTCTAAGGCCCGACAAGTGGCAGAGTGCATTTGCGTTCTGAACTGGGAGTCGGAAGGTGCCTGGTTCAAAATCAGGTTGCGTCTGCCGACCTAACCGTTCGGAGTTTGCTGTGGTTTCCTCCGAAACTTCGCGTAAATACGGATCAGGACCCCTTTAAAAGACCCCCACGAAGGGCACCCAACCCATAGGCCTAGATCCCTCGTGTAGATAATTGGCCTTAATCCCACAAAACAAACATAAAATTGTCTAAGTGCAGGCTGGATCTTGCGACTAGTGGTCGCCACGACTTATTTCTAATGATTGTTCTGTGGAAAAAACCCAAATTCTCCACAGTAAGCATGATAAGAAAGTGTCTGTTTTCAAACCTCTGTATTGAAAAGGTATTTAAGAGTAACTCTGTATTTAAGAGGAAGTGTCTGTATTGAAGAGGTTGCTTTCACTAACACCGACCCTCAGAAAGTCCACTGTCCAGGCCAAAAATCTTTTCATGGGAAGAAAAAAAAAAGAGAGAATCAAAGAGGTCTGGGATGATACCGAAGGTAATTTTTTAAATGTTTATTTTTGATAAAGACATTGAGGACTTAGCAAATAAGAAAGCGAGAACATAGAAATTTAAAATGTATACAGCAAAATATCGAAAAATTACTTGTATTGAACAAATTGTTAACTTCACAGAATAACTTAAATTCTTATTTTTTAAAAGTATGATTTGAAAATTTATTTCCATTTCGTTGTTATTGAATTATTATTTTAGATTTGCTGCGTTAAACATTTTGGTGTTCATTCCCTCCTAATCCGCTATTGTTAAAAACATCACGAAATTATATAAAATATTTAATTCTAAGTCATTTAAACTATAAACTATATTTTAAAAACGATAAATTGGCTCCCCCGTTCCATCAAGACAATGTCAGTGTGATAAAACTTAATTGAACTTTTACTAATAAAAATTTCCCACATAATCTTACAGTATTGAGATTTATGGGGGATTTTAAAATATCGGATATTTCCTGAATTTATCACCATTGTCATAATTTAATTAGTGATAGTTAAAATGTCGTATTTAAACGTTTGCTTGTTAAATTTACTAAACTGTGTATGTGCTGTAGTATTGCTTCAAAAATTCTGGATCATTAACTAGTTTCAGAATTTTAATACTGTTTTCAGTTATATATCCCCACCATCCATATTTTTTTATGTTCCTAATCAAAACTTAAGCATTTTTGCAGAAAGTAATGAAGGCTATCAAAAAAAAAACATATTTATACTATTGATTTTTAATTATAATGTTTAATATAATCATCAAAATTTACTTTTTATCAAAAACAAGTTATCTAATTTGTAATATTGTAATTGCGGCCAATCAAATGTAGTTTTGATCATAGTAAATTCCTCTAAACAGTTTTTTTTTAATTTCGCTGTACAATTATATGTACAGCTGCTGAAAAAAGGCCCACTTGTACTTTATTCAGCCGTCGTTCGTCGTACAGCAAAGTTACAGATACCAATCGTTTACGATTGACGTACACTTTAATTTGCTATACTTAAAAATTGCATAAGGGTCCGTCTCCATATTAAAATTAGCATCAACTCCTTTTTTCCCCCTATAGCAACCCCTAGATTTCACTTCATATTTCAAAAATTTAGCTCATTTTAACCCCGGATACCAATTTTCAATAAATTTGAACTGAAAAGGAGTGAGTTATGAGCACCCAAAATCCCCTTTATAAATATTTTTTCATACTTTAGTTCATATCTCATATAATATTGATAAGAAGATGATTTTTATTCGTACTATTAGAACTAAACGACCCAAACATAATTTACTATTATTATAATTTTTAATAAAATATTAATATTAATATGAATTATTAAATTAATATTCAAAAAATTATGAATGGCAACCTAGCCAAATTTTGATGGAAATAGATGCAAAAAAGTGATTTTACATTGGTATGCGAAACTTCAAATTTTTACGTTAAGTACACTGCTCAAAACAATTAAAGGATATTGTAAGTTTTATATAAAATAAAGATATAAGCGAAATTTTTTTTTGCCGAAAATGGAAGAAGAGAATCACAAATGCAAATTTTTCTGATTTTCAAACTGTGGAGTATGCTAATTTTGAGTTCGACGTCAAAAACGTCGCTTCAGCGGCAGCGAATGCAATTGGACTTTCAACTGAATAAAAGACAGTGAAGACAAGGATGATCTTGATCCGCATTCAGTGACTGCTTTGTTTCGATGAGTACGATGTCTCAGCGAAGTCATTTAACCGATTCAGAAGCTTGGAGAGTTGTCGGTAGATTAGAAGGGGGCCAAACTCAAGCCGAAGTAGCGCAAGCCATTGGAGAGTCACAAAGTGTGATTTCCAGGATCTGGAAACGGTTCTTGGTGACTGGAAGTGCAGGCCGAAGATCAGGGCAAGGTCGTAGACGGGCAACAACGCCCAATGAAAATCGTTATTTAGTGTTAACAGCTCGGAGACACCGGAATATGAACGCTACTCTTCAACAGCACCTTCGCTCGGCTACTGGCACCACGGTTTCAACTCAGACTATCCGAAACCGGCTCCATGGTGTAGGTCTGTATGCTCGCCGACCGATGGTATGTGTTAGACTAACATCAAGGTATCGTCGCGACAGCAGGGAGTGGGCAACAGAGCATGTGTACTGGAGGAGAAATGAATGGAGCAATGTTCTTTTTTCTGACGAGTCCCGTTTTTCAGTACATCCTGATAATAGTCGTATTTTCATCTGGAGGGACCGTGGCAGTAGGTTTCCTGAATTTATCACCATTGTCATAATTTAATTAGTGATAGTTAAAATGTCGTATTTAAAGGTTTGCTTGTTAAATTTACTAAACTGTTTATGTGCTGTAGTATTGCTTCAAAAATTCTGGATCATTAACTAGTTTCAGAATTTTAATACTGTTTTCGGTTATATATCCCCACCATCCATATTTTTTTATGTTCCTAATCAAAACTTAAGCATTTTTGCAGAAAGAAATGAAGGCTATCAAAAAAACATATTTATACTATTGATTTTTAATTATAATATTTAATATAATCATCAAAATTTACTTTTTATCAAAAACAAGTTATCTAATTTGTAATATTGTAATTGCGGTCAATCAAATGTAGTTTTGATTATAGTAAATTCCTCTAAACAGTTTTTTTTTAAATTTCACTGTACAATTATATGTACAGCTGCGGAAAAAAGGCCCACTTGTACTTTATTCAGCAGTCGTTCGTCGTACAGCAAAGTTACAGATATCAATCGTTTACGATTGACGTACACTTTAATTTGCTATACTTAAAAATTGCATAAGGGTCCGTCTCCATATTAAAATTAGCATCAACTCCTTTTTTCCCCCTATAGCAACCCCTAGATTTCACTTCATATTTCAAAAATTTAGCTCATTTTAACCCCGGATACCAATTTTCAATAAATTTGAACTGAAAAGGAGTGAGTTATGAGCACCCAAAATCCCCTTTATAAATATTTTTTCATACTTTAGTTCATATCTCATATAATATTGATAAGATGATTTTTATTCGTACTATTAGAACTAAACGACCCAAACATAATTTACTATTATTATAATTTTTAATAAAATATTAATATTAATATGAATTATTAAATTAATATTCAAAAAATTATGAATAGCAACCTAGCCAAATTTTGATGGAAATAGATGCAAAAAAGTCATTTTACATTGATATGCGAAATTTCAAATTTTTACGTTAAGTACACTGCTCAAAACAATTAAAGGATATTGTAAGTTTTATATAAAATAAAGATATAAGCGAAATTTTTTTTTGCCGAAAATGGAAGAAGAGAATCACAAATGCAAATTTTTCTGATTTTCAAACTGTGGAGTATACTAATTTTGAGTTCGACGTCAAAAACGTCGCTTCAGCGGCAGCGAATGAAATTGGACTTTCAACTGAATAAAAGACAGTGAAGACAAGGATGATCCGCATTCAGTGACTGCTTTGTTTCGATGATTACGATGTCTCAGCGAAGTCATTTAACCGATTCAGAAGCTTGGAGAGTTGTCGGTAGATTAGAAGGGGGCCAAACTCAAGCCGAAGTAGCGCAAACCATTGGAGAGTCACAAAGTGTGATTTCCAGGATCTGGAAACGGTTCTTGGTGACTGGAAGAGCAGGCCGAAGATAAGGGCAAGGTCGTAGACGGGCAACAACGCCCAATGAAAATCGTTATTTAGTGTTAACAGCTCGGAGACACCGGAATATGAACGCTACTCTTCAACAACACCTTCGCTCGGCTACTGGCACCACGGTTTCAACTCAGACTGTCCGAAACCGGCTCCATGGTGTAGGTCTGTATGCTCGCCGACCGATGGTATGTGTTAGACTAACATCAAGGTATCGTCGCGACCGCAGGGAGTGGGCAACAGAGCATGTGTACTGGAGGAGAAATGAATGGAGCAATGTTCTTTTTTCTGACGAGTCCCGTTTTTCAGTACATCCTGATAATAGTCGTATTTTCATCTGGAGGGACCGTGGCAGTAGGAATAATCCTGCGTTCGTGCACGAAAGTGTCAGCTTTGTCGGTGGGGGAGTGTTGGTGTATGGTGGCATCTCCATTGACGGGCGCACGGACCTCTACATCATTGGAGATGGACCTCTGACTGGTCGCCGATATAGGGATGAGATCCTCAGATCTATTGTAGTCCCTTACGCTGCAGCAATCGGAGATGACTTCATTTTAATGGACGATAACTGCAGGCCAAATAGTGCTAACCTGGTGGAGGATTTCCTTTTCGAGGAAGGAATCGTACAACTGGAATGGCCAGCGTGTTCTCCAGACATAGAATGTCCAGAATCCAATAGAGCACGTTTGGGACGCTCTAGGAAGATGAGTTGCTGGCCGCCAACCACCCCCACAAACTCTCCAAGAACTGGAAAGAGCTCTTCTGGAAGAGTGGGACAGAATACCCCAACTCGTGATTAATAGCCTCATTGACTCCATGCCTCAAAGGTGTTCAACGTTGCTGGCCGTCCGTGGAAACCATACACCCTACTGAAAATGATTTCCTTTGAAGAGAACACCTTTCCTTATTCTTTTTTTTTCTCATATGCACAAATTGTGTTTTTTTTCTTTTATACACAAATGCGCAATAAAATGCATTTTTTTCTGCCAAACATGTGTAGTTTATTCTCATATAACCTATTACGTCTGTCGACCATGTATCAATCAGCTAAAAAATTTCCCAGCCACAAGATCCACCTAAAACCACAATATCCTTTAATTGTTTTGAGCAGTGTAGTTTAGTTTATATTAAATAAAATATGTTATTTTCCTGAGTTAAGGGACTGCATATATATTTATTATGGTCCCTTAAATTGTCCTTAAAAAATTGCGTAAAATAAACGTAAATTAGATTTCTTTTGTGCAAAAACAGTAAAAGATAGCGGTATTTCAAAAATATCAAATTTTGAAGCAAATAAATTAGAGGTTTTTACATTTTAATGGTGATTCTATAAAGCATCTATTGTTGCTTCCGCTACCATATCCCACCAAATAAAATGTTTTCCATGTATGGAATTAGATGCAGTAGATGTATGTCTTTCAATACAACGTCCTATTTCTGAAAAACTGACATCCTCAACATTCCAGGCATGAATTTGACCTTTTTCAATATTGGAAGCATCAGGTCTTTAAACTCCATACTCAAACATTCAAAATCACGTTTTTCTGTCTAAATTTTCATCTGACTATAAATTAAAATACCGCCAAAAGTCTTATAAGAATATTGCACATTGCAGACGATAATATTAAATGTAGAATGTGAAACAACGACCCACAGATAATATTGGGTCGGCAAAAAAGTAATTGTTTTTTTTACATGAAATTGAAACAAATAAATTTTCAATCCTTTAACAATTCTTCAAGTTCGACCGTAGCTGAGTAACATTCATGATTGTAGTCAGAAGAGCAGAGAACTGCTTCTCACTCCTGGCAACATTTCACCTTTCTAATAGAAACTTCAAGAGAAGTACTCAATATGAATTTCAAAATTAGAAAGATTTTCAAAATCGTGAGCAGTTGTTTTGCATTTTCCCTTTAAATCATGTGTACGAACCAAGGAAGTTGTGGACTTACGGGTCATTTGAACCACTGACTAAATATTCTAGATTCTACACCTGATATTCTTAGTACAAAAAACTTTAAGACTAGAAACAGTATTTTCCGTGAAAATAATATTTCTTTCTTTTAACTCTCGCGAGCGAAATTAATGAAAGGCGAAAAGTTCGGAACCTACAAATAGCGTTTCTCAATTTGCAGAAAGTCCCTTAAAATCGCGCAAAAAATAAGTCGCAATATTTCCAGAAATTATCGTAGGAAATTGGTGAAAATTTATATTTAGCGTAATTTGAAGGTTTTCTTTTGTTTAATAAAGTCAAAGTAGTATGTTGCCATTGAAAAAACGAAGTTGATACAGAATTAAATATGAAGACGGGTCCTTGTGCAAATTAAATTACTAGAAAATTAAAGTATACGTTGTCGCGCCCTTGGAAACCCGTGTTCTCACACAGTATTATTCTATCTATGTGCTTTCACCAGGGAGGGTCGATGCTGACCCCTGACCCTAGTTGACGTCACCCCCGACTCAGCAAGCTCCCGCTTGGACAAGGGGGCGAGAGAAAAAAGAAGGGTCAGTTTCGAACGGATGCAGAGAGAGAGAGAGGAAAATGGGTCTCTCCTCTCGATGGAAACAAATGTGATGTGTAATTTACTTTTTTATTTTCTATGATGGGAAAGCATAGTTGCCTCATTTTGTACATAGTTCTCTGTAAATATTAAAAATTATTTTAATCCAGAAAACTTGATTGTGATCTATTGAGTATGTTTTCTTTTATCGCAAATCGAGAACAAGCAAAACGCCTCAGAATAATAAAATACCCGCTCGGAAAAAGACGATCTAACATTCGCAATTCCACGGTTGCGAGAGTTGTGACATAAAGTGGTGGCAGCGGTGGGATTCGAACCCACGCCTCCGAAGAGACTGGTGAGACATTCGCCCAATTCACCTCTAGATTATCTTCTATGTGGGACTACTATTGTAAGTTGAGGAAGGCACAAGATTTTGAGACGATAAAGCAGCTGGTAGTGGCTGACAGGATATTTGAAACGCTTGACTCAGAAACGGCTGTACACATAGGGGTTAGGCAAGGGGATAATTGGTTTAAACCTAAAGATTTGGCCCAGGAAATAGATGTGTTCTACACGGCGAAGGGAAAAACGTACCATACTCCTAAAAACGGGCATAAAAGAGAAACTAGTAAGGACTGGGAGAAACATTTGGATTTTAAGAATTCCAATAGGGGAAATTATGAGGAAAAAGGTAGAATAGATCTGAACAGGAGGGGTGGAAAGGATTTTTCTTGCTATCACTGTGGGAGAAAGAACCACGTAAAAAAGGATTGTTGGAGATTAAATAGGAATCCCCAAAACAAAAATACGGGAAGCGCTAAGTCAGCCAGAGCAAAGAGAGTAGAAAAAGATCCTCAGTCAGACAATGAGATCGAAGAAGGAGCAGTTATTGCTAGAGTTAGTAAATTACTAGAGTCAAAACCCGAGGGAAACACAATAAAAAATCAATTGTGTAAATTAGAAAAAATTGACATTAGTGTTGACGGGGTGGTCACGAATTGTTTAGTGGACTCAGGAACGGAAATAACAGTAATTAGAAGAGGTATTGTCCCGAAAATAGATATCAGGGACAAGCCTTCAATTTATTTAAAGGGCATTTTTGGCCCAGCAATAAAATGTCCGTTAGTAAACATCCCTTTGGCGATAGCTAAGGATGGCAGAACGAATGTGATTCACGAAGAGATATTGTGTGCTATTGCTCCTGAATTGCTTGAAGATATGTTGATACCTCCGGCTATAATAGAAAGACTACAGGAAAGCGAGTTAGGATTAGATCGTAGGGACCCCCCCGGAGACAAGAGGGAAAGTAACGTGAGTCAAGGCGAAAATTACGTTCCGCCCAGCGAAGCTGTAGAATCAGGGAATGATTGTATAGGGGGGAGAGCAACTCAAGTCAAAACAGGTGATTCTTGCATTTCAGAGGTCGAAAAAGAGAGCGCAGATAATGAATCGGAGATAGATGGACATCGGGACGAAATCAGTCACAGTGAAAGCTTATCTTTTCTGCATCAGCAAAGAGAGTGTGAAAAGCTTGTTAGGCAATGGGAGTTAGGAAGAAAAAAGAAGGGCAATTTTTATGTATCTGACGGATATCTCTTTCACACGGAAAAAATTCTTGGGGAGAATTGTGCTCAATTGGTTTTGCCCGAAAGGCGGAGGGCTGAAGTTTTAAGATTAGCTCATGAATCTCCTTTTGCTGGACACATGGGGGAAAGGAAAACAGCAGAAAGAATACGATACTCTTTTTATTGGGAAGGTTTAAAGAGGGATGTCCATGATTTTGTTAGCAGTTGTCATGAATGTCAGTTGACAAAACCAGTAAAAGTAAAAGATAGAACCCCAATTACTCCCGTTACGAGACCTGAATTGCCATTCCAGGTCGTAAATGTAGATTTAATAGGACCCATTGAGCCGATCAGCTCTAAAGGTCACCGATTTATTCTTTGTCTTGTAGATGTCCATAGTCGTTGGGCAGAGGCGGTTGCAATTACTAATTTATCAGCTAAGAAAACCTGTGAAGCGTTGTTAGAAATCTTCTCTAGGACGGGGATCCCGAATGTTATTGCTTCAGATAACGGGACGAATGTCAAGGCGGAATTAACTCAGGAATTTGAAAAGCGGCTAGGAGTTAGTCCCAGGTCTTCCACACCCCAATACCCCCAGAGCAATGGATTAGTGGAACGGTATAACTCCACCCTTAAAAGGATGTTACATCATGTTATAAGGAGCGAAGGGAAAAAGTGGCATTTATTTTTGCCTTATGTGCTGTGGGCGTATCGAGAAATACCAAACAGTACCACTGGGGTGGCACCTTTCCAACTTTTGTATGGAAGACCTCCGCGAGGTCCTTTATCAATTTTAAAGGACACTTGGACAGGAGAACACAAGGGATTGCAACTAAGCACGACTCCTGTTTCTAAATATTTCCAGGAGTTGAAAGCAAAACTCGAATATGCGGCAGAGCAGGCAAATTTGATAGCTGGTGTTCAACAACAAAGGACAGCCCGATATTATAATTTACGATCGAGCGATAGGAAATTTAAAATAGGGGACAGAGTAATTGTATTAATTCCCGAATCGTCGAATAAACTCTACGCAAGATGGCAAGGTACGGGGATTATTGAAGAACAAAAGGGTCTTCATTCTTTTATAGTTAAGATGGAGGACGGGTCTAGAAAACATGTCCATCAAAACAAAATTAGACAATATGTTGTAAGATCTAATGCAATTAATATGATTTTTGAAGGTGAGGAAGAATTTGGGGAGGTAGAAAACGTACCTTATAAACAGAAAATTCCAGAAATTTTTGGTACCACTTTGGATAATTTAAAATTGCCAGAACTGAAAGGGGAGGAGTCAAACATTTTAAGAAAAATTATTCTTTATAGAAAAATTATAAAAATTTATTTACCAGAGAAGTACAGCCAGCTAAGGTTGGGGTGCATAAAATAGAATAATAGAAGGGGTGAGTAGGAAGAAGCCTCACTGTTATCCAATACCAATGGCATATCGTAAAGAGGTAGATAAACAGGTAAAGGAATTACTGTGTTTGGGTTTAATTGAACCTTCAGACGCAGAAATTGCCTATCCAGTTGTCTGTGTCGCAAAGAAAGATGCAACGACTCGGTTATGTGTGGATTTCAGAGGATTAAATGCGGTAACTAAGGTCCCCAGCTTTCCCATGAAAGATCGGGAAGAGTTAATTTATGTTGCAGGGTCAGCTAAATGGTTAACCAGCATAGATCTCTTAAGAGGGTACTGGCAGATCCCCATGGAAGAAAAGAGCAAACCATTAACAAGTTTTACCACACATTCAGGACAGTGGCAATTTAAAACTATGCCTTACGGTTTATCAGGCGCGGCCGGCACATTTCAAAGGGAAATGAATTTAGCTTTACAAGAGCACAGTGAGTACGCGCAGGCCTACATCGATGATGTTTATCATATTTTCAGAAACTTTCGCTGACCATATGAAACACATTGAAAATGTTTTCAGTCATCTGGAAAAATTAGGATTTTCCGTTCGGTTAGAAAAATGTACTTTTGCGGCGACGGAGATAAAATATTTAGGACATCGAATTGGAGGGGGAAAACACGCCCCAGATGAAGAAAAAGTTGCTGTTATTAAAAATTTAAAACAACCAACTACCAAAAAGGAAGTTAGGTCAGTGTTAGGTCTTATGGGTTTTTATCGAGCATATATCACTAATTTTGCTCAGATTTCGGTACCTTTAACCAATTTGACCAAGAAAAATTCACCGAGTACCAATATTCCATGGAAAGGAGAGCATGAGGAAGCTTTTCAAAAGCTAAAGAAATTATTGTGTGGGGTTACTGCTTTGGCGACACCTAATTTTTCAGAACCATTTCAGGTGCATGCCGATAGTTCCAATTTAGCTGTTGGGTGTTGTCTGACACAAAAGGACGAGAATGGGGAGTTTAAACCCATAGCTTTTGCCAGCCAAAAGTTAACTGAATCTCAGCAAAATTGGGCTAGTATTGAAAAAGACGCTTGGGCAGTACTTTTTGCACTCAATAAATTTGATAAGTGGATTCACGGGGGGACAGTGGAGATCATCACTGATCATAATCCGCTAACATATTTAAATGAAGTGACCCCCAGAAGCTCAAAGCTCACACGCTGGGCATTGGCGCTTCAAAGATGGAAATATGTAATCACCCACAGGCCAGGTAAAAATCATAAAGCGGCTGATGCCATTTCAAGACTAAAGCAGGATGAGTAAAATTAATTTCTGTTTGATTTGTAATTTATCAGGTAATATATTTTTTGTTTGTTTAGGTGTCTTTTAGTTTATTATTTTTGTATGTGTTTTTTGAATTACTATAATGTTTTTTAATCAAAGTGAAAGTTTAAAAAAAAAAATCCCTGTATCTTACTTTGTAAGGATAGGTCATTCATAGATCACCTGTGAGACTGTTTCGTATATATTATATAATTGGAGGAAATCAGCCTTTAAGGGCAAATTTCGCTCTTAGGTGGGGGCGTAATGTCGCGCCCTTGGAAACCCGTGTTCTCACACAGTATTATTCTATCTATGTGCTTTCACCAGGGAGGGTCGATGCTGACCCCTGACCCTAGTTGACGTCACCCCCGACTCAGCAAGCTCCCGCTTGGACAAACAAGCGTCTAGATAGTGGAAAAAATCACAAACGGTGGCTTCCTCTGAGATGCTCCGGAAATTGGGAAAGAGGGGATAGCAATCTGTGACAGTTTTATTACTCTCTTGACCACACCTCTAGTCTTCATCTTACAGAAGACCCCCAGGAGTGAGGGGGCATACACAACAACCCCTGTTCCTCCTAGTTGTTTGGAAATAAGCTATTCATTATCAGTTCCGTTTGAGAACTTGGACTGTATGGGATTTTTTCTTTTTACTATAAAAATGAGTAGTTTAAATGTTCTAATATTTGTTTGAAATGATTTTAAAATACTGAATATACACAAACACGACTCCGTAAAAATGTATATTTATGGAGGGATGTTTAATATATACTGTAGTATCAAAATATAATGTATATTATATAGCAAAGTAATCTTTCAAATTATATTTATTCATGAAAACAATAATAATAATAATAAAATATTCAAAGTAACAATATTATGATTTGTGTGTGCATACATTAAAATGCTGAATAAAATTTCCATTAGAAGTCAAATTAAGTAACATAAAAATATTACACATTATCTGCAATTCTGTTAGACAAAAAAGAGCGTTTTTTTTCCATTTTTTAATACGCATTCAAGTTTTTATTTCAGAAATTGAAATGTGAAAATACAAGATTTTTAATAGCTCTTTTATTCAACAAGATAATATAAAGGTCATTACAAGAGACAATTAGATAGTTTATAATATCAATTATACCTCCATCCTCTCTCCTTCGAAAAAAAAAGAGAGAGGGTGGGTGGGAGACAGAAAAGAGAGAAAGAACGAAAAGAAAAAAGAACACAATTATTGATCGAACAAAACGCACCGCCCCACGCCTCCGAGAAAAAAGAAATTAATCTAAAAGATCCTATTTTACTTCCATAAAATAGTTGTATTTGTCAATCTTCTAATTAACCGCCCCCACAGACAAACTAATCGTTCACCCCCCCCCCCCCCGACAAACTTGTATTAATCCGCCTCTGACAAAACGATCTATCTGTGGTTGCTATTTCATAAAAACGAATGTAGGAAAAAACGCCGCCGGAAAAAACGCCACCGGTAAAAACGCCGCCGGAAAAAACGCCACCTGGAAAAAACGCCACCGGATAAAACGCCACCTGGAAAAAACGCCGCCGGATAAAACGCCGCCGGAAAAAACGCCACCTGAAAAGATATTTGTGTAATAATTTAATTAAATACTTGAAATAAATTTCTTTTGTTTTGCAGAAAATGGGGGGTGGGGGGGTGGAATGGGGTATTCAGTTGAATTATAAGGTTTAATGTACTTTGTTTTCCAGAAGTGGGGGAAAGCACATGTCTAATTCATTAAGTCAATTTGGGCATAATTCGGAAGGCGCTAAGGAGGGGTAGGGGAAGACTTTCCTAGAAAGCTTTTGGTTTCCGTTAAAAAAAAAAAAAAAAGATTGCCAATTACTTAATAGTAAATGAAGCTTTCAGGGGGCTATGACCCCAAAACTGCATGCAGGTACTCTGATGACATGGAAGTGTTAAGATATCAAAGAAATAAAATCCCTAACAGGGATTTTAATTAACACATAGGTGTGTGTGTGGGGGGGGGGATAAGGATTTATTTTTTTCATATTTTAATGGATTTTTTTTTTTTTTTTTGCATATGAAAGACAGGCAAGGGAAAGAGCTTTATAAGATATAAATTTATCTTATAAAGCTTAAAAAATTATTTTTAACCTTTTGCATTATAATATAAATACTTTCTACTAATTTCCTGACAATTGGGTAAAGGGGTGAGGTGTGTAGGTCTAGGGTTCTGGCCTACGGCGCGACTGTTTTCTCCATTTGTATCTTGAATAAGCGTTAGAGCCCCTCAAAAAGTTCTCCGCCCAAGGCATGCCTTAATTAAGCAGACAGCCCTCGTTCATATCTTCCTTAATTTAAGGACCTTAAACACAAAATCAAAATAACTTATTTCATTATAATTTACACTAAAGATAAAAAGTTTTATATTTTTAATATTAATCAGAAATCATAATTCCTTCCAATTCCTATTAGAGAGGTTGTCTTAAAAGCACTGATCTACGGTTTTCATTGATCTTATATAATATATAATTAATTACATATATAATTAATTATATATAATTATAGAAAATATTATTATTAGACATATATAATTAATTACAAAGTTACTTTATGGTGTCGAATAAAATTTTCAGGAAATTAAATGTAAATAAATACAAACTTTTACTTTTTATACAGCCCTCCTGCAGAAATTCCCAATAAGTAAAATATACTCCCTTGCATTAATGAGGTGATGTAGAAAGTTTAATATTTCTCATAAGAAGGCTTACAGTTCAAAGTCTGTGAGGGGGAATAAGCTTTTCAGTATCAAAAATAGTAAACATATAATTATTAAAACTATTCTAACAAAACTAATTAATTATTCTAACAAAACTAATTAACTATTAATTTTAATCACAGTTATACATAGCCAATATTTACATTTTGAGAAATGAGTTTTAAATCATTTTAAACCAGTTTCCTTTAAAAAGTTATTGTTTTTTTCAGCATTTAAAAATTTGTTTAAAAACATTACAATTAGACTAACATTTAATTTAAAGAAGATTTTTTAAAACTTGTTTTTGACTTATTAATAGAATAATTTAATTTTTAAAAAGACATTTTTAAAATAAGAGTACCAATATTCAAATTGAATATTTTCGAAAATAGAAATATTTATATATCAATATATATACGTATAAATCTTCCTTATTCTAAAACTTATCATTTAAAAACAAAGAGCCAACAAGATAAATTACCATGAATCAGAATAAACTCTTGCACTTATAAAAAGAAAACCAGTAATAATAAGCCATAGCTCAACTCTAGGTCTCCCCATTTCCCGATAGGGACGCAGTAGCGTAGCGATTCAGAAGGTTTGGGGGGGGGGGGGTTCTATCATCCTCCAAAGGTATGGGGGGGGGTCGAGCCACAAAGCCTCCCCCCCCCTTTCCTACGTCACTGCAGGAGCGTAAACAGGGTGTGGGATATCGGGATATATCCCCCTATTTATTAAGAGCTTTCAGATTTTTGTCGTTAATAAGAAATTAAGTTTATCAATATAAAATCATATCTCATACAACCCCCCCTCCCCGAAAAAAAAATTCTGGCTACGCTCTTTTCCTCATCGATTAGCATATAACGACTATGTTACATCATAAAACTATTAAAAGTGGCGTTTTTTCCGGCGGCGTTTTTACCGGGTGGCGTTTTTTCCGGCGGCGTTTTTTCCGGGTGGCGTTTTTTCCATGTGGCGTTTTTTCCGGCGGCGTTTTTTCCGGTGGCGTTTTTTCCGGCGGCGTTTTTTCTGGCGGCGTTTTTTCCGCTCACCCATAAGAATAGTGGTCTAAAGAGATAAGTAATAAACGGTATAGGCACATTTTAGATTACGTTTTTGGCAGTAAAATTATAATTATGAAAAATAACAAACTCAATTTTGTTTTGTTTGTTTGTGGGATTACGGCCGATTAGCTACGAGTGGGCTCTAGGCCGATGGGTGGGTGCCCTCCGTGGGGGTCTTTCTAAGGGGTCCTAACCCGTATTTACGCTAAGTTTCGGAGAAAACCACGGAAAACTCCCAGTGGCGGTTCCAGGGGGGGGGCACGGGGGTCATGACCCCCCCCCAAATGGTCTTCGACTAAGGGGGCCTAGATTTACCATCCCCCCTTAAAAAAAGAGCGCCCAAGTCGAGTTCGGACAAGGGCCCAAAATAGGGGCCTAGATTAACCATCTCCTGCCACCCCCCCCAAAAAAGAGGGCCCAAGTCGAGCTTGGACAAGGGACCAAAATTCAGAAAGGCCTTGATCATGTGCATACATACCACATTGTGTTGCTGAAAGAGAATATCTCTTTAGAAGACCATTGGTCTTACTAGTTTATTTTATAATAATACTAAAGTATGCACACAATATTCTATGTGCTCAGACGTTCCTCCTTGGCAGAAAAATATGCAGCCGTTTTGTAAATATGTGCGGTAATCCATATCCATGGCAGGGGATAGCAGGCCCATGGCAGGCCAGAGCAAGTGAAGGGGGAGTCACAACGAGCCTGATTAAGGTAAAGGTGGAAGGGGTAGTTGCCCAAAACCCATAATTAAAGAAAACTCAAAATCAAAAAATGGTTTATAGAAAAATGTGTGAATTGTGTGTGCTTAATTTATTACTTTCGTATTCGAACCCCCCCCTCCCCTTCAAAAAGCCTTCCTCGTCTTGAAAAGCAGTCTAAGTAGGGCCTGATTACCGAAAAGGCTTGGGAAGCTTGAGCTTCCCCTCAGAATTTGAAGGGGGCCCAAAAATGACTGGTTAACTGCAAAAATTAAAAATTGTGTTTTTAAATGCATCTTTTAAGTTATTGTAAAGATTTTTTTTGTTTTGGAACTTTGCACAAGCAAGATAAAGTACACGCTACTTTAGTACTACTTAAGATTTGGCCTAAATTGACTACAATTTGTAATATTTAATTGATACTCTTAATTGCATTGTAAGACCATGATAATAGTAATTCAACAAGTAATAACCGTAGAATTTCGATGCAATTATCGTATACAATAATTTTAAATGTCAGTGTGTGTGTGTGTGTGGGGGGGGGGGGGGTGAACACTAATCTGAATTGTGCTGGGCCCCTTTTTGTGATGTCATTTAATGCATTAGTGAGTTTTGTTACAATGTGCATAGAATTTAGAAAAACTTTACTTTTCCCAAGCAAAAAGGCGAGAGGGCGGGGGGCCCGAAATGAGACTGAGCTTCCAGTCACTTCAATGGTTAATCGGGCCCTGAGTCTAAGGAGCACCTATGTTTGTAAATAATTAATTTATGGAATCCAAATCTACCGTAACTGCTACAAGATCATACAAATTATACAGAAGGAAAGGGGGGGGGTCACGAGGGAAGGGATCATACCTAAACAGGGCCGGATTACCCATTGAGTATGATTCCGCGTATGGGCTATGGGCTCCTAGGCGGCCTGCGTTACAATTTAGAAGAATAAAATTATAATCAAACGTCATTAAAGCTATTTTAGTGATAATATTTTTACAGCATTTGTAACTCCGAGAAAATAATTCTGATTAATTAGCTACTTTGTACACAAAAAGAATTTCCGGCATTGTTAGCCACTACACTTAATTGAAATTTCAATGTATATGTGCTGGAAAGTTTGAAGCTGACTAATTAGCTTGAAGTTTTAGGTGCACATTTCAGTGATGTCCTGCATTAGACAGATCATTGTGATATATTTTGAAATTCAATAAAGTAATGAGAATTTTTAGCACTACGTCTATTCGAAGCTCGAAAGGGCTATGGTAATCATAAGAAGGCTTTTAAATAAAAAAACCTTCGTAACCCTGTCATCACACTCCATGATTATAAGCTTTTAATTATGAAATTTGTTCCATAGAAGAAATTGTTTTTCCCTTTGAAAATATCTGGAAGCAAGCAGCTCTGTAAAATTTAAATATGGGATGATACACTACACATTAGCAGCAAAAACCCTGTGTTCTGTAAAACATTTTTCTCTCCGAAAACTTATGCTTCCTTTCAGTGTCCAAAAAAATTCTAAGAGAAATCGCATTTTCAAATAAGCGGAAGCGCTAAGCAGGTGTTTTCCATTGACGAAACACCAATCCATTAATTAGTAGTGGCACATCTTTTTCAGTTTAAAGATGGATATAGTGAGGGGGTCAAGAACCATTATAAATTCTTAGTGATGCCTGTTCCTGGCATGAAAGCTATTAGTTTACCAGGGAGTTGCCGACACCCTCAAAAGCCATTTTTCAGTTCCATTATGTGTTTCACAAATGAACAGCATGTGGATTTGTTTTGGAAAAGCAAACACTTCTTGCATCTGCTTTCTGGTGTAGAACTCTCGTTGGGACTCCAGAGGTAGCAGACATAAACTATTGTTCCATTTTAAACCCAGACAAAGTAAAAGGTTTAGTGCCGCCTATTTCGGATACAAGGAACTAAACTTGAAACATATGCGAAGATTGATTGGAAATATGAGTAGTCGCCGGAATTTTCTTATGTGTCGGAGACAAAGCACAAACGAGACAAACAAGTCTCAGTGGCGGCTCGTGGGATACAGCAAGTACAGCCGGGCTGCACTTGAAATTATCAGCACATACTTTAAAATAATTTATTCTACTAATTTTCCTAAATTCAGATTAGAATTGTGGAATTCCTACGGTAAAAAAAAATCTCCGAAAAAAACCAAAAAAAAAAAAAAAAAAAAACGTATTGGGGCCGGATCGCTCATTCAGAAAAAAAGCACTTTAATGTTCCCGCAAGTCAATTGGGAAAATCTTTGGTTCAGAAAAGAGCGCTGAAAAGAAAATTTGCAGCACCGTTGCCATGACAACGACTACGTATGCAGCCTCTCCGGCATAGGGAGTATGCAGCTGATACAGCCGATGAAAGATTTTTTAACGGCGGCTGAAATTGAGAACTCGACTAACTGATTGGCTCGGACTCGGACGACAAGTGAGGGAGGGGGTAAGAGAACATATGTTTGGAAAACTCTCGACTTTATATCACTGAATTTATCAAGAAGGTAAGCCTGAATAGACGCTTATGAATGGACAATTACCCATCAAATCAGTATTGCTTTTAAGTAAGCAAGAACTGGCATTTAGAGGACATGGCGAGCGAGAAAATTCTTTAAACATGGAAAATTTTAAAGAGCATTTAAAATTATTGATATCTGAATTAAAACAACGCCTTTTTATGGGGACATCACTGACCGATTCGCATGTTTAAAAGAAAGGAGGATTGATTTGACTTATAAAAAATAAGTAAGGTTTCTTTTTTTTTTCTTTTCTTCTCAAGTTATCATTACAAAAGAAAATTCTAAGGAAACGTCAAATCAGACACGCATTAAAGCAATTTTGAGGATAAGAGCGGCTGGCTGAAATTTATGTCCATTTTATGGAAGTAAAATGGGATCTCTTACATTTTTTATGTAATTTCTTTTTTTTTTTTTCTTTCCTCGGTGAGGGCTTAATCCGCCAGCTTTCGAATTCAGTAACTAAGATTTTCCAATCCTGTCCGGAGGAAAGGGGGGGGCTCATATGCTTCCGCTGCACTAACAGTTTTGACCACGGGCCGCCACTGACAAGTCTGCATCTGCAAGACTCGAAAGTTGTAAGAAAACGCCAGCCCTCCACCCTCAGTGGGCAAGGAGAAAAGCGAAAAGGGGAAAAAACAATATAGCCCCCCTCTGCCCTGAAGATCCAAAGAACTCCACACAGCCCCAGCCCAACCACATTGGCAAATGCAAATTCGAGCTATGCCATTCGTTTGTACTTCGTTTGTACCGGAATGTACCGAAATATTTTCGTTTGTACCGATACCGATATCGAGATACAGCGACCCCTTTGTGGTCGGGCTGGGGAAACGGCAGCCCGACCACAACGCAAATTGCAAATTTGAGCTATGCCATTCGTTTGTACTTCGTTTGTACCGGAATGTACCGAAATATTTTCGTTTGTACTCTTATAATAAGAGAGATATAGCGGTTTTTCCACAAGCAATTTTGAGAGAACGCAGAGTTCATCGACCGCTATCCAAAACATTGGGGTTCAGAATTTCCCCCCGTCTAGTCTTCCGTCTTCCGGATGTCGACCGCTGGGCTGAGGGGTGTGGTGAAGGTCGATGGGTGAAGGGGATGGGTCCAATGGGAAGAAAATCGGTTTCCCCTCGTTATATCGCGCTTATCAGGAGACAAGGAAAATGCACGATTCCGGTGGAAGGGGATGAAGGGAAATGATAAAATTTATAGCCTTATGCATTTAAAATATAATATAATTAATCGCATAATCTATATAAATAAAGCAATGAGTAAACTGTCCGTTAGTTTGTCTGTCTGTGTCTCGCGTAGCTCGCAGACGGGTGATCGTAGACCTACCAAATTTTGTACGGAAATTCTCCAGCACGGGTCCCGACACACCTCGAAGCGATTTTTTCGAAATTCGAATTAGTTTAGGAGATATTGATAAAAAGCACCGTCAAAAACACCGATTCTTGCTTTCCGCAATACCGCAATTGTAACCCCTGCAGTGAAAAAATGAGAAATAAGCATCGAGGTTGCCATGTTTGGCGATTTTATTAAATGATTTAGACTCTTGAATTAAAAATAAAAGAATAATCATTTATTTTTCTGTTTAGAATATTTGTAAGGCTGTTTTTTAATTAAAATATCGTGTGCATGTGAAATCAGAGCAGGAATGAAATCTTTTATACTCAAATTAAAAATAGGATTTGGAAATTTTACGAGACTAAAATGTGCAACTTTTTAATTTGGCAAAAAATAAAATGGGTGATATGCGATTTTCAGAAGATGATTCTAGGGCTTGGCGCAATTTAATGAATGGGTACTTTTAAAAACAAGCGTAGGTTATCTCTCTATTTTTAAAAAAAGTGAAGGCCGCTGCCGCTGGTACTGTCAAAGCTTGTTGACCTATCTCCTCCTAAACCGTGGGGATTTAAGTTTAGACTAAGGTGCCCACAGATTCGAAAAATTCCGAGGAACCTGCTAAGCTGACTTAAATTTTGAAAATCGAATTATTTTAGAAGATATTAATAAAAAACTGAAAAAATAAGCATAATGTTTGCCAGATTTGGCATAAAATCATTCATTCCTTTGCAACAAAGCGTTTCCAAGTATCTAGAATCGCATGAAATTTACAAACATGAGTTAGAATCACGCCCATTTTACGCCAAAAAAAAAAATTATTAGTTTTTATTGATATAAATATCACAATGATATAAATATAATTGTGTTTCTGAGGAGTGCAAATAATTTTTCCAGCGATTATAAGCGGAGTCCGCACTCCAGGTGGAGTATAGCTCAGGACCCGTACAACACGGATTCCCATAACAAAATATCTTCCGTGTTATGAGGGGGAGGGGGGGTCTACTGTAGTGTGAAGTTTAAATTTTTATGTACCAATGAACATGCAAGAACCAACCAATGTGTAGCTCAGTAACATTCTATCTGATCCAATTTTCGGGTTTTGTCTGTTGAAATTATGTCTTTTTTACGAATAAGCCTGACTAGGGGCCGAATGCCTCATACGAAAAGCGAGCGTAGAGAGTCTGGGGGCCTTGGCCCTAGTTTTTTAGAAAAAATAAGAATACATTAAAAAGATTATAATTATTGTTATTGTCGTTATTATTATTATTATTATTATTATTATTATTACAGAATTTTTTTTAAAATTTGTTTTGTTACTGTGAAAATGAATGCAATATTATCTTTCTAGTAGTGTGTGCGTGGGTGTTGGGGTAGGGGGTGGATAGGCATGTAGACACTCAAAATATACACTTGAGATTTAATATTCATGAAAAACTATGAAGTTAAGGGTAGGACCTTATTAAGATTTTGAGGGGCCGACTATGCTCAATGCATTCGATGTGATTTATCTTTCTGGCTTTTATTTGTTGATGGTGACGTGAAATAATAAAAAATATTTATGGATATATCAAAATTGATGGATATTGATGGATATAAAAATATTGATGGAGTACTCTTGTTTTAAACTATTTTAACGATTGCCCCCCAAATATGTTGGGGGGATGGGGCGTGGTAGCCCTGTGGTTAAGGCGTTGGAATCGTAACCGGAAGGTTGCGGGTTCAATACCGGTGTACCACTAAAGACCACCGTGTACATGCGATGTACGTGCACGTTAAATCCGTGGTTCCGAAAATCCTCTTGGCGGTCGCTAGCAGTTTCCGAGGGGTGCCAGTATTCAGAAGTCCCCCACCTTCTGATGAGGTTCCAAATTGTGGCGAGAAATTCCGGGAAGGACGTATATGTAGCTCTAAGCGACACATTCAGTGACGCGAGCTGTCCTCTCCTGGCAAATAAATAAAAATGTTGGGGGTCCTGGACCGTGGCTTAGCGCATGAAAAACAAATTTCGAAGAACAAGGACCTATATGATTGATTTTTTTTTTCTTTTTTCTTTTTTTTTTTTTTTTACTCCCATGCTATAATGCTTTATTATCGCATATTCTATGGACCGTGTCCTGGAGAGCGTTTTCCAAAATAAACCTATTGTGTTATACGCACTACCAGGCCCGGACTGGCCAGGTTATTTTGGCTTTCTTTTACTTGGGCGTTCTTTTCTTTGGCTTTCTTTTACTTTGGCTTTCTTTAATGTAATATATGCAAAATCACGTATTCTGAATCATTTCTGTTCTCATTTTTTCGGTCACTTCGGCTTTTAACCCTTTAACGCGCGGTGTCCTCGCCGTGAGGACACCAAACTCTTGACGTTTTGATTGTTGCCAGTCACGAAGAATAGATTTGATTTCTATAAAAATAGTTGCGTGTGACATAGCTCCACGAGAATCCTTTACTTTTTAGCACGTCATTTCCCGTAAAAAATATTGTCACGGTTATTTTTAACAGCACTGACACCTGCTGAAAAATGGAAGAAAGCGAGAACAGCTGGATAGATTGCCCAATGCTGAAAAAAAGGGCAGCCGTTGCCATCGATCGAATTAACTACCAGCAAGATGGCGGACGATCGAAACGTTCATCACGTGCCACAGATCTAGAGACCCTTTTTTGACACTTTTCAAATTTACACTTTAAAAAAAAAGGAGGGGGTAAAAATGTATTATTTTTATATGCTAATAATAAATTTATTTTAGATTTAATCATATAGTATAAATTTATATTTTTATTGTTTGATTTCCATTTTTCTTCCCATTAGCACCTAAATTAACAGCAGACTTCAAAAGTGAAATTTATTATGCGCAGTAGATTTGTAAAGCTACCTTCCCTTTGTGGCCCACCGGAGTGGAATTAAAACGTACCTTCACAGAGGTTCCGGGGTCATAGTCCTCAAGTGAATCTATAGTGTACAATTGAAAACTAAAAAACCCGATCCTGCTCCCTGAAGAGTCATTAGAAACGCTTAAGTAGTAGATAAATGACAGTTCTGCTCAGGGGGTGCCATGTTAATTGTGGGGTGCATCGTAGAGGTGCGTTCCCTGGGTTGAGCGGGGAAGGGGGCGTGGTCGGACCGGATGTGGGGAGCGGATGCTAAGACCGGATGTTCAAAGGGTTGATAAGAATTTTTTTTTCCTTTTTTTCAAATAAGGATACTTGTAATTTTTTTCAGATTGTGACATATTTTTCAAATAAGGGGACTTGTAATTTTTTCAGACTTTAAGGTATTTTTCAAATAAGGGGACTTCGAAAAATTTTCAGATTGTGACATATTTTTCAAATAAGAGGACTTGGAAAAAATTTTCAGACTGTGATGCATTCTCTAATGAAAACTTTGACATAATTTTAAATAAGCTATACTTTATGAATTAAACCTGAAATAAAAAATATTATTGTAATTAAATGAGGACCCACCAGCCGCCCGGTAGAACTCGTCTACCGCCTCATTTCAAATAAAAATTCTTACTGTGCCTTTCCCCATCACGCTAGCCTCGCATGAATGGAGACAGGGCGTAGCACAGAGGATGCGTTGTTGTTTTTGTTTCTTTAAATAATAATTAACTATGTGGAGCAAAGAAATGAACAACATCCCCAGGAGGCCTACAAACAAAAGAAATCTCCACACAGTATACTACTGTTATTCACTTGTTAAAATGGATATATATTATTTTTATATTTTTTTACAAACACTCATAATGGCCATGAGCGAGTGTATGCACTCCATCCTCTAAAACATATCGCTTATCATCAAAAGCGCTTAGAGCTACCTTATTCTGACAAATACTGAATAGTTTGTGCTTCTCACTTTGGATTCGATAATTAAGTTCTTTTGTACCGTCTAAAGATTGTAAGCATCTATAATATTGCTCATGTGTTAGGCGTTTGCGTATGACATGACGTGCAACCCCCTTTGCAGTCTTTTTTTCACAGTCTTCAGTTAAGATGGAGTACATCTTTGCTCTTAACCCCACAAATTCAAGGATAGGTTTGCCATTCAACTCATCCTTGAAACATCCAATCTTCTTTTTGTTGATGTTGCTATAGAGAGGATGATCTTGCGGGTAATCTGAAGTGTCATAGATGTGGGCATATTGCTGCATATCTTGATAAACATCCTCCGTGAAAATTTCATACGTGAGAGAGTCAGTATCCGTGAAGAGCAGATTCGCGTTACCCCCGTATTGCTTTTTTATGACATTATAGTGGAAATCATACATTATTAATTTGCTGA